>VDFB02281492.1:670258175-670281806 GCA_007258455.2 Sequoia sempervirens
CCACAATTGAATAGGTAATGCTTCACCATCTTTACGAAGCTGAGAAATTCTCATTTTTGGAGGCCATACTCCCAACTTCTGTCCAAAATATAGTACCAGGTGCATCAACAATGAATAATGCTTGAGATAAAAGGTAGATGATCAACCTTTTATAGCCATCAGCTCTGAATCAAGCCCCCTAGAAATGTATGAGGCATAGTCAAATGGTTGAGAATTATGATACTGGATATCTGTTGTGATAATCATGGGCACAATTGACATATACTCTGGGGCATCCATTCCCAATACCTGACACACTGAAAAATAGGTGTATTTCATATAGGGTTCAAACAAGTCCACATCAAAAGGGGGGCCCTCACTATCCTGCAGAGGATCTGGCTTATTGCCTTGTTTAACTCTGTGAATTGGAAACCTCCAACCCTTATAGATTGTATCCATTCTTGAGAATTCCTTCTCCAATTCCTCGTGTATGATATCCTCATTGCAAAACCCTTATAAATTGAAAACCTTCTCAATTGCCTCTTTTGACAAATATATTTGTGGCTTTCCAGATGGGTCACATATAGCTTTATGCTTCGGGTCATAGTTATCAGCCAATAATTTTACTAGTTCAGCATTCACAAACACGTTAGGGCACACTAGTTTTCACAAATTCAGCTTCCATGGGTTGCAAACTGGTTGAAAACGACTTCTTCTATGATAATGGAAATTGAACAAATCGTACCCCCTTATGGTAGTCCAGACATCTCCTATGAATTTGCATTTTTCATCTAGTTTATCAATCTCTACCCTAAGTTGTGCAGACCTTCTGGCTGTAGGCCCTGAATCAGGCAATTGATCAATGAGATCCTGGTTTAATCTTCATTCAGTGCCCTCATGTTCTGTATCAATTTTTTGTTTCTTTCCTTTCAATTGACTACTTTCACCCTATTTTCTACTTTTGACTTTTCCAGAACCAGGGGACTCCATTCTTCAAGATTTCAGAAGTTAATATTTAGAAAGCTAAGATGTAGTCACTTATAGTGTATTGCTCGAGCTACTCACACTGGAAGATGTCCTGGTTCTATGTTTGCACTGCTGACTCTTTTGCAATCAATTCAACACAAATGCATTTGATTACACTTACCTTGTTATATCCCGTCGCGCCATTAATATGTCACCTGAAGCACGAATGAAGAGTTATTTGAAACTTGCACTATTGCATCAAATGTCTTGTCGGTGAGAGATTTTCAAATCCGAGGCAAAATATTTTTTGCAACGTTCATTAGATATTTCACTGAAACATCATGTAGTCACATCGAAGGCCAATGTCTCATCAACAATCATCCTTTAGTTCTTTGTGTTTCGTTGTGACCTTTAGAGTCGAGGAGAAGTCTCACAGACAATACTTTGTCTCACCAAAATGTATTCTTTTATCTCATGTGGGTCACTGTAAAATTTTGTTGTCGGGGAGACATCCCATAGATATCCTATGTCTCACCAAAAAATCTCCTTAAGTTTACTTCTTGTCGTCGTGACAATATCATTCTCTTATCGATGAAAAAAATCTTACCGATGAAATAAATTTCATTGGCAAGACTTACAAATCTTCAAAAAGACTCATACCAATGCCAAATGTGTCGCCCAACCCATTCCTACAAATTACTTTATTCGGTGAGACTCTCCCCAAAGTATTCTTTCAGTGTAACCTTCAATTTTCGATGGAACTCATGTCGGAGACTTATTCTCTCACCGATGTAATTCTCTATCGGTGTGACATTTGAGTCGGCAAGACTACATAGCTTCTTCCCAATAGCTTTTTGACAAAACCCCCCTTGCGCCTTATCGGCAAGACCCAACACCTTCGGTAAGACATCATTCTGATAACCTTTTGTTTGGCTGATACATCATTCCCCGCGCTAGTCGGTGAGACATACATGAGTTTGTTATGACTCATCCTGATAACAATTCTCTTTCCGATATGACTTTCCTGTTTCCGAAACAATAGATGTGTCCCACCGATAATATGCAACAAGCATACATTAGTGAAAAATATAGGTCGGGGAGACCTTCACCCTGTCTTGCCAATATGGGTAATACAATGAAATATCAAAGACTAGATGGATTCAAATGAATCATATGACAAAATACAAGTAAGACACCATAAGGAGGGAAATTTATGCTTATGATGAGGACTCAATTTGGAAACTCATGAATGCAATTGACTGTGAAAAATTCAATTTTTTACAGTTCTAACACCTCGTACACTTCGGGCTCTGCAAGACCCGGGAGGGTGATCCCTTAATGTGTTTACAACCTCTGCACCATTATTATAAACAACATTAACAATAGCAAATGATCTCACTTAATAGCTCAACATGATAAGATAATATCAACTAGAATTGGTTGTTCATAGACAATATCAACTATCTGGAGCGTGAGATAACTAAACACAATCCATTGTATAAGATAGTCAATGATTTGCAATTTGTAGCAAGCTCTAGGCAAAGACAAACAAATACTTGAACTACACTAATAATTACAACTTAGATCGGTGCCATATATCAATTGCAGGAGTCAAATTCATAAGCATCTAGAGGTTTATAATAGATTTAATACATCACATATAAGATCCCTCGACAATATTGCATTACAATTTCATCAGAATTCTAACCTAGACTGCTTATCAAATCCTTATACAACACATATCATCCTATAATCCCATTCAAGCATTTTGATTAATTCCTTGAATTAAAGCTAAAATAGAATCATACACACCACAACAGTGAGATGGATAAAACAACCCCTAGTTATTTCATTGAAAGTTTAGATATGCATGTACAATGGAGAGACATGAGCTTGAATTTTTATTTCAACTCAAATGCTAGTACTATTATACAACATTAAATCTCTATGAACTCAAAACCTATTACATAATGACTCAAAACCTAAATTGCATTTCTCTAAAACCATTGGACTTTACAATTCGCTCTGCAAAATTCACCTAGACTTCGACAAAATTATCTAACTTGCTAACCTGTACTTTTGGCCTTGAAATCCTTCTTATAGAAAAATGAAGGAGCAAACAACCACCTAGAAAGTACAATTGTCACCTGATCAATTGGAGCACTGGTGATATTCCAAAAATTTTACAACAGCCACCACCTTGAAAAATATTCTTGTTCAAAATCATTACAACAACAATCATCTTGGAGCATATTCGTTCATCATGTCAGCAAAGGAAGGTTGATGCAATAACAAAAAAACATGCAAAACCCATGCCAAGAAAGTCATCCGCACAAAACTGGAAACACTGTAACCACAACATATGATTTGCCACCTGTCGATAGCCCACTCTTTTTACTCATCATCATTCAAATACTTAGCCACCCACCTCTAGTATTCTTCGTCATTGGCCAATCAAAATCAATCACCTCTTTTACCTTTGTACTATAAGGCAAATACTTTACCGCTACCTAATTAGCATCTCTTTCAAAAGATTCCAAAAATGAGCCGGTACCAATAATCTTATCCATACAATTTACAACAAATCATCATCTGAGTCATCACAAATTATTTTAATTTGATTATTGATGACTTCACTTGCTTGATCCCGCCATTGTTGGAGTGTTCTGATTCCCCCTGCTCATCAGTTATATCAGGTAAGAGTGTGTTACCCCAATCATTGAAGTTCTTTACCAATTCCCTAATCTTCCTACTTAGATCATCTAGTAAGGTCTGAAAACCTTGCAATGATTTAACTAATATATAAGTAGGCTTCAATGATTGGGGCCTGTTATTTACATCAAACCTTGAGGCTTTATTCATAACATCTAGATTATTTTCCCTAGGGATCCAATTTTGAATTATTGGAATCACTATCCCCTGATCCCTATCAATATTATTTATTGCTTCAAATAGCAAAGAATACAAAGAATGTATAGAGGGTAGTTTATTATCCACCTTTTCATTTAAATGCTCCAAAACAAGAGTAACAATTTATTTTTTTTTGAAAGAAAACCCTCCTCTTTTACCCTTAGTGATGTCTGTAATTGATCAATTTTCTCCATGAGCTACCTCTTTGTTGGATCAATAGAGCACTCTGTTTCTTCATCAACTTGTTTTAGACGAGGGGTAAGAGCAGGATTTTGAATGGGAGACCCTGATGTAGAAACATTTGGAGAAGTAGGAGGCATTGACCTTGTTGTGGGAGGTGATGTGCTAGTTCTTGGAGCATTGGATGTTTCCCCAGTATGTCTATACTTGAACCTTTCTACTTCAATTTGCAGCTCAACATTCCTCTGTTGCATTTTACTATATTCTTCAATTAAAATGTTATACTTCTCCATTAGGCTCTTTCTTTCAGCCTCCTCCCTTTTAGCAGTCTTTTGGGTCAACTTGGCCACATTCACAGTTAAACTAGTGGCTTCAGTTGTTGTAGTCTCTAAAGTCTTCTTTATTATTAATCCTCCTTTGAAATTTGGATAAATGTCAGCAATGTCTAACTTTCTTCCTTGTGGAGCCAATGCCCAAATTGCCAAGGTCTCATATTCTTCACTGAAGGCAGAGTTTTGTAACGCTACCTTAACTTCTTCTTCAGAATCTTGAAAAGGATTCTTGGACTTCATAATGGCATTGAAAGCCACTGCATCTGTGATGTCCCATTCAGAAAAAATCAAAACACCAGCCTGATTCACTAGTAGTCTTCCTTCTTCAGGAGTGATGTTTTTGAACTCTTCCATTAGTTCAGCTTTCACTTCTTCATCATTCTCCTGATCTAACCTGTCAGGCCTTAGTTCTCTTCTCTCCTTGCATTTATTTTGATATTCCTCAAATTTCATCCTCCATGCCAACTGCAAGAATACAAGAGTCTTTACAAATGCATTGTCATCTAAGAACTCCTTGCAAGCCTCCATTCTTGCATCCTACACACTCTTACCCTTCATATCCAAATCAGATAGAACCAATTCACCTGACCTAGGAGCGGATGACATACCAACTTGCATGTATTGATCAGTAACAATAATTTCATCTATGAGATCCTCAGGTAGGTGATCAGTTCTTTGCCTCTTAGGGCTTGGCTTAGGTGGTGGTGATGGGAGACTATGCTCTGGTGAAGATTTTAATTCAATTATTTTGATAGCCCTAGGTACTTTGAATTTTGGGCCTAGTCGTGAAGGCACCTTCATTATTTTCTTCCCTTTTCTGTCTACTTCTTCCTCATCACTTCCAGTATCCCTTTTCCTCCTATAGATGGGTCACCTTTCTATAAGCTAACATACTAACCTTGTTTTAATTGGCATATCACTTTTTCCTTGCATATCCAGACTTAGCCTTAAATTTATCTTTTTGGTTATCAAGGTGTCCATTATATCCTTGAAATTATTCATTAAAAAATCAATTCTCTTGTGGTATGGAGTGAATTCTATCAATGGATCATACATCAGATCCATTTCATGCACAATATCCAGTAGCTTACTATAAGCTATCTACTTTTCCTTGTTCAATTCCTATCTATTTAAATCAAATTCATTCCTAATTAGGTCCTTAGGGAAATTGAGCTCATGTGCAAATTTTCCACCTTTTATTCTTTGTTTGAAAAGAGCAAAGAAACCTTTAGGATCATGTTTTCTCCTTCGACCAAATTTCAAATGGTAATAAACAAAGAATTTGTCAAAATGCATCCAACCTCCCTTTGAAAATGTAAATTCAGATACTACTATATAATCAGGGAATAATGTTCCCTTCTCATTTCCAATTAAGTTATCTTCATGAATACACCCCATCTGCCACATAACTTCTACAAACCCTAGTCTTGGTGGCACATTGTACGACAATATTTAAGGGGTTCCTTGAAATCCATATATTCTCAAGATAGTGCTGATTGGATATGGGATAATGTCACCCTAGTTATGTAAAACCCTCAATTTTGGTTTCCTTTGCTTTGGCCTAAGGAAATCATGCACTTCTTGAGGGATCCTAGGTACATTTACCATCAATCTAGCCCTCAATCTTGCAGCAAAAAAATAATCAAATTGCACATAATTGGTGCTTTCCTTATTATAGGACAAATCTGCAGCCCATATCTGTACTGGCAATCTTTGTCCATTAACTGATTTTCTTAAGTTCATCTTCTCAGCAAAGAAATCAGCATTCCTAAACAAAAACATATGCATCAACATGGAATACCAAAAGAATTGAGTACCAATATCACCATTCTGCAACTTCGACAGTCCTTCATGTATCCTCTCCACTAAAAAAGAAGCAAAGTCATATGTTACAGAGAAGTTAGGGAGTTGTATTTGCACCCCCATGAACATGTATGCAATCGACATTACTGCACCAGGGCTGAAACCCAAAATCTAACATAGTGAATAGAAAGTAGCCAGAAAGGCTTTCCAAAACAATTCAATCTGAAGGGTTCCTGATCACTAGGGCTGATGTGAAATTGTGAACCCCCTACCTTAACTAGATGAGGTGGAAGCAGCTTAACCCTAAAAAGAGATCTCAATTTTGTATACTCCTGCTTCATTTCTTCAAGATTAATAGGAACCAAGTCATCACTTGGATCACTCAAATCAAAAGTCTGTTGGATAATATCTCTGTTAATTTCTAATAGAACCCCTCCATCATTATCTCCGATTACCCATGTGATAGGGTCATATCTTTTGGCCACTGCTCTAAGTAAGTCCACATCAGGGAACACATTTGGAACAGCCAGCTTTCCCATGTCATACATCCATCCATTTGAAAAAGGATGAGGAAAATTCCTTTGTCCATACCATAATTTGAACATTTCTAAGCCTCTGAGTGGAACCCTACCATTAGCAATGTTGGAATTATTACACACCAACCCCTCCCCTAGTATTTTCCCTTGCATTAACACCAAACCTTTCCTTCTCTCATTTGTTGATAATGGAAATTGATATAGGAAATCATCGTACAAGTTCCTTTTCAAATACTCAATGTGGCTAGAGTGCTGCTTGGTTGGCGCTAGTTTAGACAATCTGGGCCTCACTATAATGTTACACTTCAAGTGGCTATGACTAAGCAGAGATAGGAAATTACAGAGTAAAAATATCACAATTCCTCACAATTTATGATTAAACAATAGCCTTAACAATATATTTTAATGAACTTAGTGATAAGCATAGCAGATCCCCATCCTTTCCCAAATTCAGGTGCAGAATGACTGGGAAATAGAGAAAATTAACTCACAGATTTTTTCGCACAAACTCCAATTTCTGGCTACAACTGCTCACAATTTTACCTTTGGCTCTGAAACTGTTTTCACAAAATACTTGGATGCTTTGTGATACAAATGAGATGAGTAAATTGATTTTATATTGATCAAATTCTACTAGTAGATGTCTCATCCACCATTAAAGCCCACTTGCTAGCTGCACACAGGGCTCCAACCATAATTTGATACATATTTAAATTTGAGTCATTGATCCTTCAGTTTGATCAATTCATCGATGACCATCCTCAAAATAGGCTGACATAATCACCAACACAACAATAAAGGGGCCCACAATGTCATACACTACGAAGGAATGCCACGTGGTGGTTGCCTACGATATTGCAATTCTTTGATTTACCATCACAGGATGGTGGGTACTGTCGATCTTTTTACCATAAATCTTGCTCCTTCAAAAATGGTCACCGTCCTTTTCCTTTAACTGTTGAGCAGTTTTTCCCTTAAAATCATAACATCTACATTAAAATAAAACACTTGCATCTTACAAGCACATTAGTAATCCACCCCGTAATACATTTAAAACTATCAAGCACTTTCTTCACTCCTTAGGCTTCATTGGATGAGACACGTGGCAGGCACCCGCGACATCACAATCCCAAAATTCCTAATCGCGGGATGGCGGGTACCATCAATCTTGAAGAGGCAGCTCATCAATGGTCACGCAGATTTCATCCTTTAGGAAGGGCATGTGGCACCCACCCATGATATCGCGATCCCTGTAATCCCTGATCATGACATAGTGGGCGTAATTAATCATTTTTTCTTTGTTAGGGTTGGGATAAGAATTTAACGGGGCCAACCGAGACTTAGGAAAGAAAACCCCGCGGAGGAAATAAAGTATTAAAATCAAAGTTGATTTTTAATTTTAATCCAGTGAAGTAAGCCTAAGCCATTAACTCTAGTGGTCATGTCACCAACGGCTTAGCCAAAGCCTTTCAATAAATACTAACTATGCAATGTGTAGGTTTTCCATATTCGAAGATATCGGAGAAGATCTCGATCGCACCCCGCCAACTCGCAGACCTAAGGTGTCACCCTATTATTTGGCGCGAGGTCAGCAAAAGACAGATGTATGTCCTATATGGAATGTGGGGCCCAATCTCCACTATTGAGCTCATAACCCATGGTTTTAAATCAACAACCAAGATCAAAAGCTAATGTAAATCTCTGATATTCCCTGCTAGCTCGCAGGAGGAAGATGAAGGTTGGTGAAGCATTAATGAATTATTCCTTGCTTGAGTAGTCACGTCGATCTCAATATGTGTGAAGATGTTGTTGTTGGAAATCATGAAGGGTCATCTTTGGATTCTCATCTAGCTCTAGTTAAACGGTGATAGTACATATGCCGCCAAATTGCCATGTTGGCACATGCATATTTACTAAGCATTGATGAAGGTTGCCATTACCTTGCACAATAAATACAAGAGGAATTAACTGCTAATAGTGTCATTCTTGTACCAGTAAGAGCGCTTTGTAGGCTGAGTCTAATCAAGTTTGAGTGCTTGTCTGAGAAGAGAAAATGAGTAAGTTAGTAAGGAGGTCTATTCATTTGAGCTCACAAAATCTTGATCCTGCTACTCAGGAAGGTGCTTTGGTTGAGTAGCAACATCCTCGAATTGCAACCTTCTACTACTTTGGTTGCAGTAGAAGGTTGGAATTCCAAGACATTGTTGCTCAACTGGTAGATGACAAAGGAAAGCAGCCAGTGTGCTCTGGATGCGGCCAACACTTGCCCATTGACCTTATGAGCAACACTTCTAATGATGTAATTGAGACCAACTCAGACTACTATTGGTATTTAAGCTGCTTCAATCACGGTGTGCCCTCTGATGAGGAAATGATATATGTGGGTGCATCAATTGTTAAAACCCCAAGTAGATGAACTAGATCCATATTGGGCAAGGACAAGAAAGAAGATGAGGCTGATGGTCTACCATATTGGGCAACAACTAGAAGCGGGCATGTATACCAGGGTCTGAGTGTTGGTAAGGCTAGGGTGGTGGGTAAATAAGAAGTTGTTGTGGTGCATTCATGGCAATTTGGTTGCCTGGTTTTTTTGAATGGATAGCGACAAGGGGATTTTGATGACAATTTGTGTTCCCTATTCTTTTATGCTACCCTAGTTCATGCACTATATATGTTTTGCAGAGTCAACGTGTGGGAAGTTTTGTAATGAAAGTCAAATGTAATGGAGATTTTTTTTAAATGAAAATTTGTGGTGAAATTACATTTGAGCCCGAAGCTTGTTGCTCTCTTGTCATATAAAAGGGAATTCAAGGCTCATTTGTAGGGAGAGAACTGATGAAAACTCTAGCTAGGTTTTGAGTTGAATATATGGGTAGAAAGATATCTGTCCTCTGATGAGGAAGTGATATATGTGGTGCCATTGGCTATTAAAACCCCAAGCGGATGGAATAGAATAGATAGCCCATTTTGAGTTTTGGATGAATATATGCAAATTATCTTAAATTGTATGCAGATATGACTTATAAGCATGAATAAATGTATAATTCTAATATATTTTCTCCCCTTATGTGGATTTGAGTGAATTTTGAATGAAATGTTAATGAAGTTGTCATTCTCCTTTTGAGAATTTGTTCAATTGTGTGTCTATGTTTTTGCTTTGACTCAAGAAAATCAATTAAATGCTTAAATGGAGTCATAAGTTTACAATTATTTACAAAGGATTTGATAAGTAGTAATATATCAGAGAATTGAGCTCCATAATGCAAGGTATTATATGAGTAGTCTATTCTACTAAATTCTTCGGTCATTTCTGCTAACAATAAATGGGTAACTAAATATTTACTTGTTGAAGAATAAAAGAATAATATGTAAATGGGTCACTCACTCACTCCCTCTATCTCTCTCCCCTTAACCCTAAACCCTTAACCCTTAAACTCTAAACCCTTAATATTAGGTGTGTATTAAAACATTATAAAAGTATAAATTTTTGGAGTTCTATTAGGAATTGAATGATAAATGCGATGAATGGGAAAATCTAAGGCACTTTAATATTTTCAACTAAAAAGTTAGAGTTCAATTAGGATTAGTGTTCACTTAGGGTTAGGTTTAGGGTTCAATTAATGTTCAATTTGGGTTAGGATTGAGGATGAGGTTGGGGTTTAATTAAGGTTATGAATTCAATAAGAGTTCAAATAGGGTCAAGGTTAAGTTAGGGTTGGGGTTAAGGTTCAATTAGGATAAGAATTAGTGTTAGGGTTAGGATTAGAGTTCAACTATAGTTCAAAGTTAGGGTTATGGTACAATTAGGACTACTGTTCAATAAGTGTTCCCCCTTAAGGTTATGATTAGAGCTATGAATCTACAATTAGGGTTCAATTAATGTTCACTTAGGGTTTCTTTCTTGGGAGAAGTTTATTGTATGGTAAGTGTATTTTATAAAATTAATATGTCAAGAATTAGTTGTAGATAATACTACATGTGATTTTCATATGGTATTAAATTGTAGATTAAAATTGATAATAGATTTCTTCCTTCTTTTGCATTGTAAGCTACCATAATATATGGCCTTAAAATCCTATTCATATTTTGAGCTTTTCTAAACTATACAACACGACATCCAAACAAATAAATTTGTTATGCATTTTTTCCAAGCACAAATCCTTAGAATTCTTAATGTGTTACTTAGGTTAATTGTTTACTGTAATAAATAAATACACACTAATATATATATTATGGATTTGAGGGAAAATATTAAAATATTTATATATATAGAAAAATTTAAATGCAAGGGATTCAAGTACATACCTTTGATTTTGTTAATGTTGATGAAGTGCCAAATTTCATGACATGATGATATAAAAAACTGGAATATCTTTGCTCTATGTGGCACTTGAAATTTTCTACAAAACTATAACTAACTCTACATCAAATTTGTGACTTTGGACCTATTTTGCATCAATAAATATGAGCTTTGACACATTCCTCCTAATCTAGAATACAATATGTACTTAAATGCTCAAAATATTTGGGAGTAGTGTTGAGATTGGTGGATCTTTGGGAAGGTCCAATGCTTCACCTTTGTATCTCTCCCTATAGATAGAGGTAGAGATGAATATAGAATGAGAGAGGCAAAGGGATAAAAATAGATAGAGATATAGAGAGAGATAGAGGGAGAAATAAATATATAGAGAGATAGGAGATAGAGGGGATATATATATATATAGAGATATATATATATAGAGAGAGAGAGAGATAAGTAGAGAAAGATATTTGAATTTTATTTTTTGAAAAATATGTAATTTTTTAACCATTTCCTATATATTTAGTATTAAGATTTTTACATCTTTTAACAATTCAATATATAATACAAATAAAATATAGTTAATAATTTAATTAACTAGCATACCTATATTAATTAATAATATATGTAAAACATGCAGAGTTATCTTTATCAAGATGCCTATTGACTTGAAAAAATGCTTACATTTTCATGAATATGAATTTGGAAAGCAATCATTTTGATTTCATTATTGTTTGTGTCATTGTTTATCTCAATTCCCATATATAAGGGTACACATTGAAATTTGAAATCATACCAACTTGTCTATAACAACAATCAACCAAGAACAATAAATTTAAAAGAAAAATGTTCATCAATCATTAGATTTAGTATTCACAAAAGAAGTATATCATGACAAAATGGCATTAACTAACTTAGATATATCTATTGAAAAGGACCTTTTGTATAATGTGTGAAAACTTAACATCATCTTGTTTTCATGCTTCAAAATGTTCAATTCTTTTGTTGTTACACCCATAATTTCTTCTGCCACTTCTTCAAAAGTTGTAATCCAAGTGAATGAAGTATGATCTTCCACTTTGCATTGAAGTATATATTTATAATCACATTCAGGGAAAGTTTTATCACATCTTCCACAATACCACTGACCATTTTCATTAGTGTTTACCTTCTTTTTGCAGTGCCTATCTCCAATTTTCAAGGGGCATGTTGTATAACAAAAAATTTCTACCTTAATGAAAGATAAGGCAGCTTTTATCACTATCCAATAAGGTTTACCAGAGTTGGCAAGGTCTTGATCTTGTATTTGTGAGATACTGGGGTTAGGAACAAATAGGGTTAGGGTTGGGGTTCAATTACGGCTAGAGTTTAATTAGGGTTAGATTTCAATCAGGGCTAGAGTTTAATTAGGGTTAGGGTTCAATTAGGGTTAGGGTTAAGGTTATGGTTTGGGCTAAATCAAGGTTAAAGGTTGAATTAGGATAAGTGTTCACTTAGGGTTATTGTTAGGCTTAAGATTGAGCTTAAGATTTACTTATATAGTATTTTGGATAATAGAAACAATTTTGATTGATTTAATATTTTCTAAATTCATTATTGAATTTAAATCTTATAATTTATTCTCTAAATTCATTATAGAAACAATGTATGCTAATTTATATTCTATTGATTTTGAGGGTGAAAGTGTGGCTACATCGGGTTTCTATACATAGTATTTGTAGGAGAATGGTATCTCTATTTTGAATTATTCTAAACCTTGTTTCTATGTAGTAGTTTTTAAATTCATTTTGTTATTATGCTTTATAATTAATAGTTTATATATTGTACTCTCTCTATACATGATTTTTAGCAAGATTGGGGACACTAATAGAAACTTCATTTATGTTTTAAAAAAGACTAAGAAATGTATGAAAATTTGACAACATGAAAATCATTAAAATAAAAGTGAAAATAAAAATTTAACATAGTAAAAATGGCCAATCATGTGCCAAAAATGAAAAGAACCATTTGTTGTTACTCTAATATTTCAACCACATACTAAATTACCAAGTGCATTTTATGAATGTATCATGCAAGGAGCACAATATTGGGAATCAATGTGAATGATTCTCATCAAGAAATTAGACAAGCTTTGAGATTGAAGGACCCAAGCTCTTTGTAGTTTTCAATGAAGATTTAATTAGCCACTAATAGGAACAATAAGAAAATAGATATGTGAAAATAAATCCTAATCTCTAAGAGTGTTGTGCTAAGAATTACATACACATCTCATAAATTTCAATAGAGACATGAGACACATTTATAGAAATAAAGGAAAGAAATAGCTATTTAGATAGTTATTAATCTACAAAAGATTAGGACCTATGTACTTCAAGAGATTAATAAAAATAAGTTTTTATTTATAATTTTTAAATTTGATAATTTTGAAATTATCATAGATGTAAAGTAAAGATAAAATATTTTTCAACAAAACAAATAAAAATGACAAACAAATAATGTGATTAATCAAGAATAACATGATATTGCAAAATATAATAAATAAAAGAATATGCATAATTGTACATAAGCCATCAAAGTCTAAATATACCTATCTTTATAAAAAAATCTTTAAAATGACTAAAAATTATTAAAACTTATTAAGCTCAATGAAAAAACACTACCTTCCATATAAAGAGTATACAACATGATACTTATAGAAAAAAAATTATGTAGGATACCAAAAAATTGTTAAAAAGATAAGATAAGATAAAATTATATATGAAATTAATCATATTAATTTCATAGTTAAAAAGATAATTCTATGGATCTTTAAATATACATATATAATAATCTTTAAATCTTTATTTAAAAAAATATATATTATATTTTATAAACTTATACTTTAATTTTTTTAATATTTAAGTTATACTAAAATCTAAGATGTTCAATATTCATTATTATTTTTAAATTATAATATTGATTAAAGATATATAATTATATTTATAAGATTTAAAGTCAATAATGAACTTAGAAAATATTAAATCAATCAAAAAAAATTCTATTATCCAAAATACTATATAAGTAAATTATAAACTATTATAATATAATATTTAAATTTTATATTTCAAATGTTAAATAATTCTAACGTTAAATTTTTATAATTATAAACTTACCTTTTAATGATGTTAGTAAGTGTTGACGTGTGTCTTAGCACAACAACATGTAAACAAAATATTTCTACTCTGCTTCTCCTGAAAGAGAAAGACAACACATGGATGCCTTAGCTCCCAAGGTCTTTGTAGTTGGGTCTCAACTGTGTTGATGTCCCTTAGCGGTCATTCGTTTGAAGTCTCCCTGATTTCCTCTTGTTCTCATTGAGCTCCTTTTGCTTTGGTGTGACCTTCACTCTTCGACAAGACATTATACTGAAAGGGAAACCCTTCAGTGAAACCCCCAACTGTCAGAGAGATATCTCCCCGAAACAAATCCATCTCGCTGAACTCAAATTTCATGTCGGTGAGACCCTCGGGCTTCTGCCAAAGCTCTTGGTGCACATCTTTCTTCTCCCCGAGGGGATAGCCTATTGGTGTGACACTTCTTATTCACCGAGACCTCCTGGTGAGAGTCTAAATCTTCCCCAAAAACCCTTGGTGAACCTTTGTAGGAAAGACTTATGGCGATATCTCCTTCATGTCGCCGGGACCTCAGAACGTCGGCCAGACTTCATGCTGAAGGTGAACCACTCTCCCCGAAGACAAACCTTCCTTGGAGTGACTTCCTTCATTTGTCCAGGCATTATGATGAAACGAAAACCTTTTGCCGGCCCATGTTGTCGCCAAGACATCCCTTTAGTCACACTGATATGCATCCTTTCATCTGACATGTGTTGTTGTAACATCCTCTTATCGAGAAGACATCCTGTAGTCACCTTTTGTTTCACCGAGGAATCTCCATAGGTTCACTTTTTTCGTCGCTGTGAGAAAACAGGTCAGCAAGACTGTAAGACCTCTCATCGATAGACCCCTTTTGGTGCCTTGTCGGTGAGACTTCAAGTTTTCACTGAGACATCTCTCTGCCCTGATAGTTTCTCACCAAAAGCTATATCTTTATCGATCGTCGGTGAGACATGAGGCTTTCGGCAAGATCACATACCGAAGATACAACTCTTGCTGAATTGTTAACCCTGTTCGCGATAGTCGGTGACACATAACAAAGTCGCCGAGACTTCATCCCGAAGTCAAAATCTCCCACCTATATGCTTTCTCCTTGTCGCCAGTCGGTGAGACATAAAGATCTCGTCGAGACCTTTCTCTGGAGGATAGTTGATGAACAGTCACGCAAATTTGATCCCTAGATGGGACACGTGTCTCCCACCCGCGATATCGCCATCCTACAATTCCCAATCATGGGATGGCGGACAACCATTGATCTTGAAGGAATTTTGATCAACGATAGCGCAAATTTCATCCTTCTGAAAAATAAAATATTTATTAAAGGGAAAGGGGACATTACTAGGTGGATGGAAAATTTCCTCAGGCCGCACCTTGTACAGTCCATCTGGCAGCCACTAGTGATTTTCCAATCAACCAAAGCACCATCACGGGATGGTGGGGAACGGCTCAGATCAAAGGATAGTTGATGAATAGTTGTGCAAATTTGATCCACATGTGGGACACGTGTTGCCTGCCCGCAATATCGCCATCCTACAATTCCCGATCACAGGATGGCAGGAAACCATTGATCTTGAAGGAATTTTGATTGACGGTAGCGTGAATTTCATCCTTATGAAAAATAAAACATTCATTAAAGGGCAAGGGGACATTACTAGGTGGATGGAAAACAATGACAAGTTTTTTTAAAACCATTCAACATAGGGCCAACTAGGACTTAGGAAAATAAAACCGGTGGAGGAAATAAAATATTAAGACCAAAGGAACCAGGCCTAGATGGAATGATGGGCATAAGATGTTTTTAAAACCCTTCAAAAAAGGTAACAGTGAAATAGATCTTGACCAAGACATTACATAAACACTAGGGTTTAAGAAATGAAATGAAATATTTTAACAACGTCCACAAGGCCAAAGATGAAGACAAAGCTAAAACCCCAGCCCTAAGAAATTTTCCAACACCATGAAAGACCATGACATAAGGTAGGGCATGAGTTAAACATTAGGAACAAAATTTGAAGTTACATCAATGCAAGCATTGGATAATTTTATATTAATAGTTTGTCCTATTACAAATATAAAAGGTGAGCACAATAAATAACATGTATTTTCCCATTAAATGTGAAGGATTTTCAAAAAGTTATAGTGTTCAACTATTGGTACATTTTTGTTCAATATAAGTTGTATTTTAAATCATTAAGTGTTGTTTTTATAACAAAAAATAGGCTTTTTGTGTTCAAATATTAGTCCATATGTATTTTTTTTATAAAATAGTACACTCAGAACAAAAATTTGAAGTTCCATAGCTACCCATAACCCTAAACCTTAAACCAATAACCGTTAACCCTTAAACCCCAAACCCTTAAACCCTCTACCCTCTCCATTCCCTCTCTCCCGGGTCTCCACCCTTCCTCTCTTCCATTCTCCCTCTCTCTCCTCCACCCCCCTCCCTCTCTCTCCCCTCCCCTTCACCCTCTTTCCTTCCTTTTCCATTCCATCCACTACTATTAACCCCTCCCTCCCTCTATCTCTCTCCACTCTCCCTCTCTCTCTCTCAAGTCTATCCCTCCTAGCACCACTCCCTCTCTGAGGTCTCTCTCTCTCACTCATTCACTCTATCTCAAGTCTCGCCCTCCTACCCCTTCTCCCTCTCTTAGGTCTTTCTCTCACTCACTCACTCACTCCCTCTATCTCTCTCCCCTACATACCCTTAGACTCTAAACCCTTAAACCCTCTACCCAATATCTCTCTCCCACTCCCTCCCTCTTTCCCACTTTCCATCTTCAATCTTCATATTATGTTTCTTTGCCTTCTAATTTTGCATTTTAAATGAAAAGACTTGGTTTTACACCTTATTTAAGTCATTGAATCCTTGATTTTTGTCTCCAATAGATTTATTTAAAACTATAGACACCATCCAATTGAATTATGAGATTCCTCTCTTCTTCTATTAGGATGTAAGAAAAATCATTTGAGAGGTCTTTTTGGATCTTAGTCATTCTACTTTCAAGGAGATCCTTTCTTTGAAAAGGTTTCTAAAGACTTGGATATTCCACTCTTTTAGTCTAAGTTTTATGAATTTTAACTTTTGATTGAATATGCACATCTTAGTGCAATGATCAACTGTTTGGGTGAGCCAAGATTTAGTTACAACCATTCCTCTCTCTCTCTCCCCTTCCCCTCTCTCATAACTCATAAAGAAGTGACATATTTCATGAAGTGGAATAAGTATTTTTTTTGTTTCCAATAAAATATCACAACTCTCCACTATAAGTATATCGTTTAATAAAATAAAATTGTCATTTAATAAAATAAGACACTCATTGAAACAAGTGTTGTTATCATAGTGAAAAAATATTTTTCTTATATGTACAACAATTGGGGTAGCAATGTATAAACCCTTAAACCATCTACCTTGTACGCTTAACCCTCCCTCCTTCTATTTGTCTTCCACTCCCTCCCTCTCTCTCTCTCTATCTCTCTCTCTCTCTCGAGTATCTTCAATATCCTACCCCCTCTCCATCCCTTAGGTCTCTCTCTCACTCACTCACTCCCTCTATCTCTATCCCCTCCACCCTTAACCTTAAACCCTTAAACCATCTACCCTCTACCATTAACCCTCCCTCCCTCTATCTCTCTCCCACTCCCTCCCTCTCTCTCTCTCAAGTGTGTCCCTCCTAGCACCACTCCCTCTCTGAGGTCTCTCTCTCACTCATTCACTCTATCTCAATTCTCACCCTCCTACACCTTCTCCCTCTCTTAGGTCTTTCTCTAACTCACTCCCTCTATCTCTCTCCCCTCCATACCCTTAAACTCTAAACCCTTAAACCCTCTACCCTCTGCGTTTAATCCTCTACCTCATGTCTCTCTCCCACTCCCTCCCTCTTTAGAGAGAGAGAGGGAGGGAGGGAGTGGGAGACAGATAGAAGGAGGGAGGGTTAAGGGTACTATGATAACAACACTTGTTTCAATGACTCTTATTTTATTAAATGAGCATTTTATTTTTTAAATGATATACTTATAGTGGAGAGTTGTGATATTTTATTTGAAACAAAAAAAATACTTATTTCACTTCTTCATGAAATATGTCACTTCTTTATGAGTTATGAGAGAGGGGAAGGGGAGAGAGAGAGGAATGGTTGTCACTGAATCTTGGCTCACCCAAACAGTTGATCATTGCACTAAGATGTGCATATTCAATCAAAAGTGAAAATTCATAAAACTCAAACTAAAAGAGTGGAATATCCGAGTCTTTAGAAACCTTTTCAAAGAAAGGATCTCCTTGAAAGTAGAATGGCTAATATCTAAAAAGACCTCTCAAATGATTTTTCTTACATCCTAATAGAAGAAGAGAGGAATCTCATAATTCAATTGGATGGTGTCTATAGTTTTAAATAAATCTATTGGAGACAAAAATCAAGGATTAAATGACTTAAATAAGGTGTAAAACCAAGTTTTTTCATTTAAAATGCAAAATTAGAAGGCAAAGAAACATAATATGAATATTGAAGATGGAAAGAGGGAAAGAGGGAGGGAGTGGGAGAGAGATACATGGTAGAGGGTTAAACATAGAGGGTAGAGGGTTTAAGGGTTTAGAGTTTAAGGAGTATGGAGGGAGAGAGATAAGGAAGTGAGTGAGAGAGAGAAATAGCTAAGAGGAGGGAGGGGTGGGAGGCCCGAGACTTGAGATAAGAGTGAATGAGTGAGAGAGAGACCTCAGAGGAGGGGGTGGTGCTAGAGGAGGGAGAGACTTGAGAGAGAGAGAGGGAGGGAGTGGGAGAGATAGAGGGGAGGGAGGGTTAATGGTAGAGGAGTAGATGGTTTTAGGGTTTAAGGTTAAGAGGTGGAGGGATAGAGATAGAGGAGTGAGTGAGAGAGAGAGAGACCTAGGAGAGGGAGAGGGGGGTAGGATATTGAAGATAGTTGAGAGAGATAGAGAGAGGGAGGGAGTGGGAGAGAGATAGAGGGAGGGAGGGTTAAGGGTAGAGGATAGATGGTTTAAGGTTAAGGGTGGAGGGGATAGAGATAGAGGGAGTGAGTGAGTGAGAGAGAAAGACCTAAGAGAGAGGTAGAAAGGGAGTAGGAGGGAGAGACTTGAGAGAGGGCACTTTGAGAGAGGGAGAGGGAGTAGGAGGGAGAGACTTGAGAGAGGGGGTAGAGGTTTAGGGTTTGGGGTTTAAGGGTTAAGGGTTAATGGTTTAGGGTTTAGGGTTATGGGTAGTGATGGAACTTCAAAGTTTTATTCTGAGTGTTCTATTTTATAAAAACAACACATATGGACTAATAGTTGAACACAAAACTTGTTGTTATTAAAACAACACATAATGATTTAAAATACAACTTATATTGAACAAAAATGGACCAATAGTTGAACACTATAACTTTTTGAAAATCCTTAACATTTAATGAGAAAATACATGCTATTTATTGTGCTCACCTTTTATATTTGTAATAGGACAAACTATTAATATAAAATTATCCAATGCTTGTACTAATGGAACTTCAAATTTTGTTCCTAATGTTTCACTCATGCCCTACCTTATGTCACTGGTCTTTCATGGTGTTGGAAAACTTCTTAGGGCTAGGGTTTTAGCTTTGTCTTCATCTTAAACCCTTGTGTTTACGTAATGCCTTAGTCGGGATCTATTTCACCATTACCTTTTTTGAAGGGTTTTAAAAATATCTTATGCCCATCATTCTGTCTAGGCCTGGTCCCTTTTGTCTTAATATTTTATTTCCTCTACGAGTTTTATTTTCCTAAGTCCTGGTTGGCCCTGTCCTGAACGGTTTTAAAAGAACTTATGTCGTTGTTTTCCATCTGCCTAGTAATGTCCCCTTGCCCTTTAATGAATGTTTTATTTTTCAAAAGGATGAAATTTGCGCTATCGTCGATCAAAATTCCTTCAAGATCAATAGTTTCCCGCCATCCCATGATCAGGAATTGTAGGATGGTGATATCACGGGCAGGTGACATGTGTCCCATCTGTGGATCAAATTTGTGTGACTGTTCATTAACTGTCCTTTGATCTGATTCATTCCCCACCATCCCGCGATGGTGCTTTGGTTGATTGCGAAATCATGGGAGGCTGCCACATGGATTGTACAAGGTGGGGCCCGAGGAAATTTTCCATCCGCCTAGTAATGTCTATCGATGAGAGGTCTTGTAGTCTTGTTGACCCGTTTTGTCATGGCAACCAAAAAAGTGAACCTATGGAGATTCCTCGGTGAAACAAAAGGTGACTACAGGACATCTCCCTGATAAGAGGATGTTACAATGACACATGTCAGATGAAAGGATGCATATCGGTGTGACGAAAGGGAGGTCTTGGCGACAACATGGGCTGGCAAAAGGTTGTCATTTCGGCATAATGTCTGGCCGAATGAAGGAAATTACTCTGAGGAAGGTTTGTCTTTGGGGAGAGTGGTTCACCTTCGGCATGAAGTCTGGCCAACGTGCTAAGGTCTCGGTGACATGAAGGAGATATTTCCATAAGTCTTGCCGACAAAGGTTCCCCAAGGGTTTTCGGGGAAGATTTAGGCTCTCGCCAAGAGGTCTCGGCGACTAAGAAGTTCACACCGACAGGGTATCCCCTCGGGGAGAAGAAAGATGTGCGCCAAGAGGTCAAGTAGAAGTTTGAGGGTCTCGCCGACATGAAATTTGAGTTTGGCAAGACGAAATTGTTTTAGGGAGATATCTCCTCGATAATTGGGGGTTTCGCCGAAGGGTTCCCCTTTCAGTATAATGTCTTGCCGAAGAGTGAAGGTCACGCCAAAGCAAAAGGAGCTCGATGAGAACAAGAGAAAATTGGGATGACTTCAAACTAATGACTGCTGAGGGACATCAGCACAGTTGAGATCCAACTACAAAGACCTTGGAAGCTAAGGAATCCATGTGTTGTCTTTCTCTTTTAGGAGAAGCAAAGTAGCAATATTTTGTTTGCATGTTGTTGTGCCAAGACACACGGACCAACACTTACTAACATCATTAAAAGGTAAGTTTATAATTATAAAAATTTAACATTAGAATTATTTAACATTTGAAATATAAAATTTAAATATTATATTATAATAGTTTATAATTTACTTATATAGTATTTTGGATAATAGAAACAATTTTTATTGATTTAATATTTTCTAAGTTCATTATTGAATTTAAATCTTATAAATATAATTATATATCTTTAATCATTATTATAATTTAAAAATAATAATGAATATTGACCATCTTAGATTTTAGTATAACTTAAATATTAAAAAATTTAATGTATAAGTTTATAAAATATAATATATATTTTTTTAAATAAAGATTTAAAGATTATATATATATATATTTAAAGATCTATAGAATTATCTAATCTATGAAATTAATATGATTAATTTACATCTAATTTATTTTATCTTATCTTATCTTTTTAACAATTTTTTGGTATCCTACATAATTTGTTTTCTATAAGTATCATGTTGTATACTCTTTATATGGAAGGTAGTGTTTTTCATGGAGCTTAATAAGTTTTAATAATTTTTAGTCATTTTAAAGATTTTTTATTTTTTTTATAAAGATAGGTATATTTAGACTTTTGATGGCTTATGCACAATTATGCATATTCTATTATTTATTATATTTTTTGCAATATCATGTTATTCTTGATTAATCACATTATTTGTTTTGTCATTTTATTTGTTTTGTTGAAAAATATTTTATCTTTACTTTGACATCTATGATAATTTCAAAATTATCAAATTTAAAATTATAAATAAAAACTTATTTTTATTAATCTCTTGAAGTACGTAGGTCTTAATCTTTTGTAGATTAATAACTATCTAAATAGCCATTTCTTTCCTTTATTTCTATAAATGTGTCTCATGTCTCTATTGAAATTTATGAGATGTGTATGTAATTCTTAGCACAACACTCTTAGAGATTAGGATTTATTTTCACATTTATCTATTTTCTTATTGTTCCTATTAGTGGCTAATTAAATCTTTATTAAAAACCTACAAAGAGCTTGGGTCCTTCAATCTCAAAACTTGTCTAATTTCTTGATGAGAATCATTCACATTGATTCCCAATATTGTGCTCCTTGCATAATACATTTATAAAATGCACTTGGTAATTTAGTATGTGGTTGAAATATTAGAGTAACAACAAATGGTTCTTTTCATTTTTGGCACATGATTGGCCATTTTTACTATGTTAAATTTTTATTTTCATGGTTTTCATGTTGTCAAATTTTCATACATTTCTTAGTCTTCTTAAAAAAATAAATGAAGGTTCTATTAGTGTACCCAATCTTGCTAAAAATCATGTATAGAGAGAGTACAATATATAAACTATTAATTATAGAGTATAACAAAAAAATGAATTTAAAACTACTACATAGAAACAAGGTTTAGAATAATTCAAAATAGAGATACCATTCTCCTACAAATACTATGTATAGAAACCCTATGTAGCCACACTTTCACCCTCAAAATCAATAGAATAAATTCTCATACATTGTTTCTATAATGAATTTATAGAATAAATTATAAGATTTAAATTCAATAATGAATTCAGAAAATATTAAATCAATTAAAATTGTTTCTATTATCCAAAATACTATATAAGTAAATTTTAAGCCCAATCTTAAGCCTAACAATAACCCTAAGTGAACACTTATCCTAATTCAACCTTAACCCTGATTTAGCCCAAACCATAACCTTAACCATAACCCTAATTGAACCCTAACCCTAATTAAACTCTAGCCTTGATTGAAATCTAACCCTAATTAAACTCTAGCCGTAATTGAACCCCAACCCTAACCCTAGTATCTCACAAATACAGGATCAAGACCTTGCCAACTCTAGTAAACCTTATTGGATAGTGATAAAAGCTACCTTATATTTTATTAAGGTAGAAAATTTTTGTTATACAACATGCCCCTTGAAAATTGGAGATAGGCACTACAAAAAGAAGGTAAACACTAATGAAAATGGTCAATGGTATTGTGGAAGATGTGATAAAACTTTCCCTGAATGTGATTATAAATATATACTTCAATGCAAAGTGGGAAGACCATACTTCATTCACTTGGATTACAACTTTGGAAGAAGTGGCGTAGAAATTATGGGTGTAACAACAAAAAGAATTGGAACATTTTGAAGCATGAAAAACAAGATGATGTTAAGTTTTCAGCCACATTATACAAAAGGTCCTTTTCAACAGATATATCTAAGTTAGTTAATGCCATTTTGTCATGATATACTCTCCTTTTGATGTCAGCCAATACTAAATCTAATGGTTATTGAACATTTTTGCTTTTAACAATTCATTTGTTCTTGGTTGATTGTTGTTATGTATAAGTTGGTATGATTTCAAATTTCAATGTGTACCCTTATATATGGGAATTGAGATAAACAATGACACAAACAATAATGAAATAAAATTGACGGCTTCAAATTCATATTCATGAAAAATGTAAGCATTTTTTCAAGTCAAT
>VDFB02281492.1:670281906-670358003 GCA_007258455.2 Sequoia sempervirens
ACCCTTAACCCTAGAATTAAATGCTAAACCCTACATTAAACCCTGTACCCTAAACCTTGAACCCTAAAGCCTCAACCCTAAACCCAATACCCTCAAACCTATACCCAATATCCTAAACCCTAATCCCTATACCCTATACACTTAACCCTACACCCCCAACCTTGAACACTATACCTCAACCCTCAACCCTATACCTTAAAACCTAAAACCTACACCTTCAATCCTCATCCCTATACCCTATACCCTCAACCTTATAACCAAAGCCCTGAACATCATCCCTCAACCCTATACTTAAACCCTAAACCCCGCATTCAACCTTTTACACTAAATCCTAAACCCCAAACCTCAATCCTAAACCCAATACCCTCAACCCTATACCAAATATTCTAAACCCTAATCCCTATACCCTATACACTTAGCCCTATACCCTCAACCTTGAACACTATCCCTCAACCCTCAACCCTCAACCCTATACCTTAAACCATAAACCCTACACCCTCAACCTTATACCATAAACCCTAAACATTATCCCTCAACTCTATACTTAAACGACAAACCCTACACTCTCAAGCCTTAAACCTATACCTTATACCCTTAACTCTAAACCCTAAACCCTAATCCCTATACCCTATACCCTATACCCTATACACTTAACCTCATACCCTCAACCCTAACAGTATACCTCAGCCTCAACCTCAAACTTATACATAAATCCTAAAACCTTAAACCATCGGCCTAAACCTAGCCTCCTCAGCCTAATGCCTCAACTGTGCAATATCCTAAACCACAATCCTAACGTAACCTTATACCCTTAACCCTAAACAGTATCCCTTAACCCTCAACCTTATACCTTAAACCCTAAACCCTAAACCCTCACCCCTCATCACTATATCCTATACCATAAACTTTATACCTAATATCCTAAACCCTAATCCATATTCCCTATACACTTAACCCTATAACCTCAACTCTATACCTTAAACACTAAACCTTACACCCTCAATCCTCATAGGTGGAGAGAGAAAGAGGGGGAGGGAGGGATTGGGGAGAGAGGGAGAGGTTGGGAGGGAAAGAGGAGATAAAGATAAGTAGAGAGGGAAGGAGAGGTAGAGAGACATGAGAGATAATTTGTAGATAAGGAAGGACAGATGGAGGGAGAGGTATGGAGGAAGAGAGGGAGGTGAGGGAGAGGTGAGATAGCTCAAGTAGTAAAGAGAGTGTGGTAGGGAGTGATAGAGGGATATATGGGTAGAGAGGGATAGGTGAGATAGAGAGTAGAGAGAGATAGAGATAGAGGGAAGTAGGGAGGGTGGGTGAGAGAGGGGATGAAGGGAGAGGTAATGAGGGATATGTGAGATAAAGATAAGTCAATAGAGAATGGTGACATATAGAGGAGAGAGTTATAGAGAGGGAAAGAGAGAATGGTGAGATAAAGAGGAGAGAGTGAGAGAGAAAGAGGGTGAGGGAGGAGTGAGAGAGAGTGAGAGAGAGAGGTAGAGGGAGGGAAAGTAGAGAAATACAATAGATTGGAGAAAAGGTAGGGAGGGAGAAATCTAGTGAGAGAGAGAGGGCTAGGGAAGATAAAGATAATTAGAGAAAGAAGGAGAGGTAGAGAGAGTAGTAGAGAGAGAATAAGCTAGGAGGGAGAGAAGTGAGATAGAGAGGTGTAGAGAGAGTAGTAGAGAGTGATGGATATAGAGGTAGGTGGAGATGGATTAGGGATATAGAGAGTAGAGAGGGAAGGAAAGGGAGATGTATGGAGGGAGAGAGAGGGAGTGAGAGAGAGGTGAGATACATAGCAATAGAGAGAGTGTGGTAGGAAGTGATGGAGGGATATGTGGGTAGAGAGGGATACTTTCAAGATAGAGAGAAGTAGAGAGATATAGAGATAGAGGGAAGGAGGGAGGGTGGGTGAGAGAGGGGAGGAAGGGAGAGGTAGAGAGGGATAGGTGAGACCTAGATACATAGAGATAATGGTGAAATATGAAAGTGAGAGTTGGGGAAAGAGAGATAATTGGTGGATGAGAGGAGAGAGTGAGGAGATAAAGAGGTGATGGAGAGAGAGAGAGAGAGAGAGAGAGAGAGAGAGAGACAGAGAGAGAGAGAGAGAGAGATATTAGATAGGGGAAAAGTTAGGGAGGGAGGCATCTAGTGAGAGAGAGAGGGCTAGGGGAGATAAAGATAATTAGAGAGGGAAGGAGAGGTAGAGAGAGAGAGAATTAGAGAGGGAATGGGGTAGGGAGGGAGGGAGGGAGAGAAGTGAGATAGAGAGGTGTAGAGAGAGTGTTAGGAGTGATGGATGGAGAGGTAGGTAGAGAGGGATTATGGAGATAGAGAGTACAGAGGGAAGAAGAGGGAGAGGTATGGATGGAGAGAGTGGGAGGTGAGATAGAGAGTAATAGAGAGAGAGAGTGGTACTTTGTGATGGATGGAGAGCTAGGTAGAGAGGGACGGAGAGAGGGAGGGAAATGTAGAGAGGGAGGGAGAGAGGGAGGGAAATGTAGTGAGGGAGAGAGAGGTGAGATAGAGAGAAATAGAGAGTGGTGGAAGGAGAGGTAGGTAGAGAGAGGGAGATAAGAGACAAAGATAAGTAGAGAGGGAAGGAGAGGTAGAGAGAGGAGAGATAGAGATAAGTAGAGAGGAAATGAGGGAGGGAGGGAGAGGTAGGGAGGGAGAGAAAGGTGAGATAGAGAGGTGTAGAGAGAGAGTGGTAAGGTTTGATGGATGCACCGGTAGAGAGAGAGGGATTAGGAGATAGAGAGTAGATAGGGAAGAAGAGAGGGAGAGAGAAATATGGAGGGGGAGAGAGGGAGGTGAGAGAGAGGTGAGGTAGAGAGAAATAGAGAGTGGTAGGGAGTAATGGAGGGAGAGGTAGGTAGGGAGAGAGAGAGAGAGAGCGAGGGAATGAGATAGAGAGCGAGTTCTTGAGATCAAGGGAGACAAAGTCAGATAAAGGGATGGAGATAGTGAGAGAGAGGTCTAGAGTGTAAGGGATAAAAACGAGTGAGATAGAGAGAGAAATAATACAACTTGTTGGTTACTGAAATTTGACTAAATCTAAAATTTGTGAGATCTTTCAAAACTATAATTTGCATTAGAACTCCTAGAGATCTGAAACCACTCTCAAACATCATGAAACTATATACATGAAATATAACTTAGAGTATAAGAAAGTAAACTTCCATATCTAAATGTCAACTTATACTTAAATGCTTATTTCATATATATAGTTTCCTTGAAAGATACCAAGAAGAAAGAGACAAGAAAAAGAGAAGAAAAAAATTTCAATGTAGACCAAAACGCGAGCGCATTATAATGCGCTCGCGTTTTGTCAATGCTTTCGCAAAACAAAAAATCCATGTCAAAACTGAGATATAACACGAACGCATTATAATGTGTGCACGGTATATCTTGATTTGGGAATCCCCAAGCCTTGGGATTGGTATTTTCCTTGGAATACCAACCCAAAGGATTGGAGGGAATTCCTAATGACCAGAGACGTGTTTTCGCAAATTCTACAATATTTCACATAATTGGGTTTGTCCTCACCATCAAGATTGCACGTGGTTCAATGTCAAACAAATCAAACACCTGGGTAGTGTTAGGTTCTCTCTTAGCTATCCAACGATATAATTTTTTTCACTTTCTGACAATGTTAAGCCTTTCATCAATAATTTGTTTTGTTTGTGTGTCACTTTTTTGGAAAAAAGTAGTGTTTGGTGTTTTTTTTGTTATAAATTAATTGTTCATCAAAATTTCAAATAAATTACATTTTTAGAAAATAGACTCCATTCTACAATTTTTTTTTTAAAATCAATTAGTTTCCAAATTTTGTAGGGGTAGCATGACCAAAATTTTGTTTTTTAGGAAGTTTCCACTTCAAAAATTAGTAAAAAATAAAATATTCATTAAAAAAATATTTGAAAAATCATGCATCAACTACATACTATTATCTAACTTCTGAATGTCACAATTTTAAAATATTAAAAAAAAATTCACTGTGCTAGGGTCGTACAAGAGTTGCTATGTTATGTTTTTCTGATGAAAACAACACGAATTTGTGTACATCCCTCATTTGAACCCCTTAATATCAACCATTTCCAAAATAAATTAGTATTTTATAAAGTAGACTCGGAGCACTTCGATCCTTGTTTTTGTTCCATATGAGAATTTTGAGTGTAACTATCCTTAATTTCATGCCCAAGGTCAAAATTTCCTGATTTAAGAAAAAAAGGCCACTTAAGCCCCCTTTTTGGGAACCATCTTTGTGCACTCACCATTTTGTTTTTTGTGTATAACCTCTTCAAAAGAGAACTACCTTTTGACCTCACTGTGTAACCAACCTTGAAATCCCTTTTATAAAATAAGGGAGCAACAAGCACCGAGCTGAATTACACTTACATTTCACTTTCATTCCAAAATGAATTTCAACAGAAAGTAAAAAAATTCTCCAATTCTTGCAAGCAATCATATGTATGTCAGGGGAGAGAAAAATAGAACCCCAAAAACCATTAGCTAGAGCAGACACACCACTCTTCAAAAAGTGTCATTGTCGCAACATCAAAAACACGTAAATTCATTCCATCCTGAGAAACATCACCATCAACAGCAAAGGGAAAATTAAATAAAGAACCATATCACAACACACAAGCCAAAGAGAGCAAGATAACAAAAAGGACAAAAAAATGAGTACCCACTAAGAGAGAGAACATAGTGCTACATTTCCTTATTATCAGCAAAGTAGGTGTGCCTACTCAGTATCCTTATTGTAAGCAGAGTACCCATCACTACCTCACCCTCAAAATCAACCCAATCCTTCATAGCCATGATATATTGATGATAACTAGAATTAGTCTCATCTCCACTGTCAAAGGAATCATTTGAGACTTCAATAGGAGAATGATGATGTCCCATGTAAGCTTAGTGATACCTATTCCTTCTTCCAGCTTCCCTTTCTGACCTCTTAACCTTCTTCTCCTTTCCTTTGGCTCATTCCTCTAAGACAATTTGACTTCTTAGATGATAGGCTTATTTAAGAACACCCTGTGCATAATTTTTGACAGCTCTTACTTTTTTCTTTGGTGTCACAGGGATTTTTGGCATATCCTGTTCACCTTGCGGAGAATTGTCCTAAGATTCAAGAGGGTTGAGCCTCTTTGACCTACATACTAGACTGATGTTCACAATAACCTTTCCCATTTCCTCACTTAGAAACTTATCAAATTTTCCCAAAACAAAAACACCACCCTTCTCAGAAATAACAAGCTCAAAATCACACTTACTCTAAGATTCCTAATTCTCATAAGCATTTAGATGATGAGAATAATTAGGTAGGTGATCTTCATTAAATAAAGAAACTGGTGTGTGTCTGCATTAATTTTCTAGGAAAGCTTGTGTGAGAACACTAGCAATCAATTACCTTGATTTTGAATCTCAACCGTTAATCATACCTTGAAGTGAATCAATAGATAATTAATTAGGATGATTAATTATGACAAGATTAGAAGCATGTGTTTGATATTTGTCCCCAATCAAGAAACTTGAGTGAGATAAGCATCCACTTAATTTGCACATTAAACATACTCTTAGTGTTCAACCAACCTGTCGTGTCACATTTACCCACTCGCCCGTGGGAATTAATTTTCTTGGAATTGATCACAGTAATACAGTGGGGAGTGATCATGATTTATCTTTAGAATATCAGCACGTACATTGCCTTACAAGTGGTGCCCTCATAGGATTGTGGGGTATGGTCAAGATTTATCCATGTCACCTGCCATCGATCGTCAATCTCCTTCCTTACACAACAATCGCCATCGTCAGAACTTGGTGGGTTTCTCAATAAGTGACAAGTGTCACCCTACCTGCTAGCTCGTGTAACTATCTTTCCTTACTACTTTTAATGGACGGGTGTGCAGAGAACAGTCCCGACGAGAACATGTGTTGTAGTGTTCATCATTGATCTTTACCTGAACTATGCTCACCATCCTTCTGTAGATACCTGTCCCATCCTCTGTCAGTAACATGTGGCCATCACCCGCTAGGCCGTGTGTTTAAAATAACTTGAAATAAACCAACATGGGCATGTGAGGAAAGGCCAAGATGTGGCCACGTCTTGAAAACTACTACCGTTGATCCTCTTTGAATGGTGCCAACTACCTTCACCAAAGAGACTAGGCCCACCAATACGCTAGACACGTGGTTGAAGCTCGTTAGCTCGTGTGAATAAAATAAGAAGTAAATCAACATGGGCACATAGGGAACGACTGGGATCAACCTTAGACAATCGAATGACCAACATGAAATACTAACTCTATACATACTTTAAAAGTTAATCTTAAAAAGGGGCCACCTCTAGGTAGACAAGAACTTGACCCATAAAGGACGAAGGCTAAGGATTTAAATATTTATGAAATTAAGCCTTGACCATATGAAAAATTAATACTAGGAAGGACCAAGGTGACCGACAAACCTAAAATCAGGGGGTTGGTAAAAACAATGACTTTGATGACATAAGTGATATCTTAGACAACCAATGGTCGAGAATATTAGGTCAATGAAACAATAGAATGACCAAGGGTTTGTTCTAGACTTATAAGAAAATTTACAAGGGTTTAGATCATAGGACCCTAAAATGTTTATAAGGAACAAAACCCTAACCCATAAATGAGGATCTGAGCCAAATTTTGCACAATTGTAGAATGGAACCAAGGATTTTTGAGGGGTTCCATCAGTGGCTCTTGTTGGGGACATATGCCTCTTGTAGGCATGGTGAGATTCCAAAATCATGGGAGAGCAAAATAGGTGCCTTGTTCATTGGGTAATAGAGTCTTTTTGAGTTCTCAACCATAGTTGATGGCCCCAAGCCACCAAATGAAAAAAATCCCATGTTTACCTCTATCAAACACAAATCTATTGAAAAATATGATCTTCCTCAACCCATGCTTGACTTTGTCACACCACAACAACCTGAGCGGTTGCATTCCTACAAACACTAGTGTCAATCTAATTTTGAATTTATCCTTGCTGTCACATGGTAACCTAATGACATAGGCCATATTACTGCCACTCATTTTATTTTCTAATTCTATGGAAAGTGACAGAATATGAGGACCATAGTCAAGACTATATGAAAAAATAGTCCTTTCACATTCACCAACCCCTTCATAATGATAAGGCTCAAAAAGGACATCATGCCTTAGGGATAATGTGCAATCCTCATGTGTGTTGAGCAAAGAGTGCTCACATATTTGAAACTCCTTCAACAAAATTGCACTATAGGTAAGTTTATCAAAACAAAACAACTCAGTGACATCATCAAATGCTTGAAGGTTCTGAAAATCATATTTACCAATATTTGGATCACTTTGAATTCCATAATTTTCATGAGTAATAGGATAAAAAAAAACACTTTTATATGCACTAGCAACTTCATGTGCACTATCAATTGATAGGAATATTGACCTATGTGCCAAAGACTCATTGTCATCTGAAATTTTTTCATTAGCACTTGAACAAGTATCTTTTTTTCCCTTCACATAGATACTTTCCTCGTTGGATGAAAACATGTCCATAATCATATTGTGAAGATAAGGAACATTAGCAAAGAACTCTATTTCACATTCACTAGCATGAGATCCACTATCGTTTACATCACTTGGCTACTTCACATATAGAATCAAAAGTTTTGTAATATCAACAAAATTTGAAAATTCATCAAAGTGTTTTACATTATCAAGGGGTAATAATGTTGATTCAAGATCCATTTTCTTATCATGATGTATACTTTGATCATTCAATAATGAACCTTTCTTTCATCCTTGAGTATACATCATCCTCTTCATGCTTATCTGAAATCTCCACATCTACTTCATATAAACAAGAATGAGTAGCAGGGTAATGAGCACACTCATCAGCATCATAGTTAGCATCATCAAGATCTTTATCATTTATAGCACTGTGTTCAGGATCAACATACTGAACAAACACATTCTTATCTTCAAAGTGATCATCATCCATTGAATTAGTATGCTTTAGTGATAGCAAACCTGAGCTACACTCCAAATATTCATCATGTGAAACTTGTTCAAATTCATTTGTGAAAAAGTGACTTCATCCTCATTTACATCACTGCATCCTTTATGTGAAGAAAAAACCTCTAGCTCATCCTCATAGGAACATGTATAACCCTTAGAAAAATAATCAAAATTTCACTCTCATCATGATCCTCATCGCAAGAAAACTCACCACTACATAAATTATGATCGGAATTTTCAGATTGAGTGCTTAGATTTTCATCTTCATTATCCTAAATACTAATTTGTGATGAGAAATCAGCAATACTTGCAAGTATATATTTATTTTCATCACTAATATACAAATCTTTATATATGTTGCTTGTGGGCTGATTAAAATTACTATCTGCATCCATATAACAAGATGGATCTTCATTTTATTTTATACTCTTTTCATCTTTATGTATCATGTTCTGTGCAGAGTCACACCTCACTCCTATACTTTTTATCCATTCAAATATTTTGTCAAAACTATGAGGCTTCAATTCTTTTGGAAAGATATTCAATGCTGGCTCAAGGATTTTGTAAAATAAATCAATTCAAGTTTCAAATCCTCATGTTTCAAGATTTTGGGGACTTCCATCAAGGCCTCCAAAAATCTTGTGAACAAATCATGGTGTTATTCTCCCCCATGCCTCTTTATGTTAGACAATTCTTGCATAAAAGTCATTTGATCAACATTACTCAAATTTTGTTGATGTTCAACTTGGAGCTCACTATGATTTGTGTGTTGTAGTGATGGAAAAATCAGACATCAGAATCATTATCATATTAACAACCATTTCTATTACATTCATGAATTTCATTTTCATGAGGTGTGCTAGAATAACCAACACTTGCATCCATGTATCCTTTCATCATTGAATATTTCATATTGTTCTCAATATCCATAGCATTTTGATATGCCTAATGTAATGTTGCAAGCTCTTGATCTCTTAGAAGATAACTCATTTCTTCATCAAATGCATCAAAGTATACAATTAGAAATATTGCATCATTTGGTCTCATGCTTTCAGGAATTTCACTTAATGTTTTTGAAAATATGAGATTTAATGTTGTGACTAACTCATCATCCTCTTTTTGGATGTTATTAATTTTTTGTCTCATTGAATGTGGATTAATTCTTCCTCCAGAATGTTCTATAAATGTTACCATGAACAGACAGAGCATACTAGCAAATATGAAAACCAAACTCTAGCATCTTTCTTCAGAGATTGAACAAAGAACCTCATGACAACATCTTCATGACTTATCTCAAAATCTCCCATCAAATCAGAAAATTCTTGCAGCTATGGAGATGCTGATTTTGATCTTTCCCTTTGAACTTTGGAAAATGTTCCCTAACTTCATTAGGAACAGGGTTTGGGAAACCTTGAATACCATTAAAATTCAATGGTCTATATCTTTTCACAGAGAAATTTTTTATGACGTGACAGGGGCTGTCCACTCTTCATGTTTACATCATGCACCCCACAAGGATGTACAAGTGAATGATACATTTTCTTACACCCTTTTACAAACTTTAAATATCAACTCTATAGTTGATCACTGCCCTATTTCTTGCTTTTATCATGACCTTAAAATATTACAATGCACAACTCAAATACAACTTTATCTAAGATCTCTATAGTTGGTAGGTTTCAAGAACAAGCATACTTCTTCCACCCTCTTTAGATATTGCAAATTTCAATTAAGAAGTATGTAGAACAATTGCTAATATTCCCTTCCTTAATGCTTTAACTCATTTAATTGGGATCATAGTATTTCTTTCATATCTCTTAAAAATGGCTTCCTTACAAACTTATTTCTTCTTGTAAATCAAAACAAGGGAAAATACCTAGATATACTAGCAGATATCACATTTTATCAGTTTCTTTGCATAGAGTCACCACCTCATTTCTAGAGGATAAAACTTCAACACCATGAAGCTCCTTTCACTGATTGATGTTACTTTAAACTTCTTCTTCCTGCAATATTTTCATTGGTAAAAAGTTCTTCGGAGTCGCCACCCACTCTCAAGGGGGATTTTAGTTTATAACCTTCATGACTCTATCAAGGCCAAATGATCTACTGCAAATACTTTTTCAAATAAGTCACCAGCTAAGTCTCCATTTCTTTTGTAGAGGATCAAACTTATTCTTACCACAGACCTATGAACTTTCCAATAACAATTATCAGTAAGGGTAACAATTGGCCAACACATACGTAAAGGTTTTTATGTCTTCACTTCTTCACTTCGAGCTCTATAAAACCCAAGAGGGTAATCCTAATCAATGTGTTTGTAGATACTAGTGTGTATTAGTATCAAACACATGATGAACATATAATTCTCCTTTAATGTTTTACAGACACAACATCCTGAAGATTTGGCTAACCTTCAAGATCGTGACTAATGTAAACAAGAGAAGATATGATTCATTAAATTTCTACACACCCAAAAAAAACTTTATAAGTGATTTGATTATGTCTTGTGATCAACAATTGAATTGGTTACCACAATTAGAGTATGATTACTTTACTAGACCAGTGCCATATTCTTAGAACAAAGTCAAACCAAATATGTATATGAGTAGATAATAAACATATACTTACAATACCCAAAGATTCAAAAATATTCCATTACAATACTTCCACCATTCATTTCCATAATTTAGTTCATACTAGCATCCTCACACAAGATTTATTTCAAACCCACTGTTACATTCAAGCATTTACATACATTCATTAAATAGATAAGCAAGAATAAAACAACACATCTATTGGAAACCAACAAAGATGAATAAGATAACCATTGATTATATTATTCATAGTCTATGTAATTTGTATAGAGGAGAGTGATCTATATAAATTTTATGTTATTCTGCTATATGCATTGTCATTGCCATTATCAAAACCATATACATATCAACTGACTTTTCCAAGAACACCTTACTAGAAAGTTCAGTATCTATTTTATTTTCTATGGATAACCTCTTCAAAAGAGAAATACCTACTGACCTCCCTCTGCAACCAGACTTGAAATCCCTTTTATAGATCAAGGGAGCAATGAGAACTCGGTTGAATTACACTTTCATTCCAAAATAAATTTCAATAGAACATGGAAAAATTCCCCAATTGGTTGCAAGCAATCATTTGTATGTTAGGGGAGAGCAAAACAAAACCCCAAAAAATGGTAGCAAGAGCAGACCCACCATTCTTCAAAAAGTGTCACTGTCACAGCATCAAAAACATGTAAATTCATTCCATCCCAAGAAACGTCACCATCAACACCAAAGGGAAAAGTAAATAGAGACCCATATGACAAAACACTAGCCAGAGAGAGCGCCCACTAAGAGAGAGAATAGAGTGCTACTTTTCCTTATAATGGGTATGTGTAGGATCATGATGGGCCAAAAAGTGGCAATATGATGGGTATGTGGCTGATGACTATCTTTTTACCCAAAATTGATGAAATGAAAAGGGTTTTTAAAGGAGATTCTCAGATTTCTACCGATATAAATTATGCTTTACTTTGAATTTAATAAGTAATTATTATTCATTTTCTATTCAAATTATGACTAAAGTCCTAATTGATAGGCTGATTGAAAAACATCTATAGCTTTCAAATGGTATCACATTTTTTGAATCCAAAACATGCTTCACATACTATAGGATTAAGAAAATAAAAAAATTTCATGAAGTTTTGACCAATTAAGGTTTAACGAATTTTTATATTTTTAAAAAGTTGTATAAAAAATCATAATTAATTATTTACTTGGAAAAAATTACAAAAAAATGCATCACATTGGGGCATCAGTCCTCTACTTATATCTAAAATCTTATAAAAAAATATTATCATTTTATTATGGTTAGGGTGGTTAGACAAACACCTACTTCTTATTTTTTCCCTGAAATTTAAGTACCACTGCATTGAAATTTCAAATTTTCACCCAATAGATTTTTTTTTCTTAAAAAAAACCTATTAGTTTAGAAACTACATTCAATTTTCTATAGATTCTATTCTTACATATTTTTGAAATAATATAGATAACTTAATCAAATTTTTAAATCAAGTCACCTAACTCTGATTTTTCTGATTTTTTTGCCACTTAAGGGCCTATTTTTTCCATGATGATCCTACACATACCCTAATCAATAAAGTAGGTGTGCTCGCTCAGTGTCCTTATTGTAAGCGGAGTAGCCATCACCACCTCATCCTTAGAATCAACCCAATCCTTCATAGCCATGAGATATTGATGATAACCAAAATTAGTCTCATCTCCACTGCCAAAGGAATCATCTGAGACTTTAATGGGAGAATGATGTCATCCCATGTAAGCTTGATGATACCTATTCCTTCTTGCAACATCCTTTTCTGACCTCTCAACCTTCTTCTCCATTCCCATGGCTAATTCCTCTTATACAATTTAGCCTCTTAGATGATTAGGCATGTTTGAGAACACCTTGTGCAAAAATTTTGCAGCTCTTACTTTTTTCTTTGGTGTCATAGGGATTTTTGGCATATCCCATTCACCTTGGGGAGAATTGTCCTAAGATTCAAGAGGGTTGAGCCTCTTTGACCTACGGATTGGGCTGATATTCACACTCACCTTTCCCATTTCCTCACTTAGCAACTTATCAAATTTTCTTGGAACAAAAACACCACCCTTCTTAGAAATAACAAGCTCAAAATTACACTTACTCCCAGATTCCTAATTCTCATTAGCATTTAGATGATGAGAATAATCAGGGATGTGATATTCATTAAATAGAGCAACTAGTGTGAGAACACTGGTAATTGATTACCCTAATTTTGAATCTCAACTGTCGATCATACCTTGAAGTGAATCAACAAATAATTAATTAGGATGATTAATTATGACAAGATTAGAAGCATGAATTTGATACTTGTCCCTAATCAAGAAATTTGAGTGAGATAAGCATCTGCTTAATTTGCACATTAACCATACTCTTAGTGTTCAATCAACTTGTCGTGTCACATTTACCCGCTCGCCTATGGGAATTAATTTTCTAGCACTTGATCACAGTAAGATAATGGGGAGTGATCATGATTTATCTTCAGAATATCAGCTCGTACCCTGTCTTACTTCAATTTCACCTTCCCACGTGTACTTGCTCTTGATAGATTTGACGACCACAAAAATGTTTACAAATTTCACATGTGTGCCCAAGAAGTAGTTCCATTTTTATCATAGAATGGTCTCGGCCAATATCTCCAGTAGCCTCTATCTTTACTAGAAACCTTTAAAGTCTATTGCAACTGTTCGTGTGGCACTTTCCCGCATTCCCACTAAAGAATTCAAGAAACAAGTGAGGTCTTCATAGAATGGTGGGGAGTGGTCAAGATTTATCCACGTCACCTGCCATCAGCCGTCAATCTCCTTCCTTATGCAACAATCACCATCATCAGAACTTCATGGATTTCTCAATAAGTGACAGGTGTCGCCCCGCCTACTAGCCTGTGTAAATATCTTTCCTTATTTCTTTTAATGGATGGGCATGCGGGAAATGATCCCGATGAGAACACGTGTTGCAGTGTTCATTGTTAATCTTTACCTTAACTATGCTCGCCATTCTTTTGGAGATATTAGTCCCACCATCTGTCAGTAACATGTGGCCATTGCTTACTAGCCCGTGTGTTTAAAATAACATGAAATAAACCAACATGGGCATGCAGGGAAAGGTCAAGATGTGGCCACATCTTTAAAACTACGACCGTTCATCCTCTTTGAATGGCACCGGCTACCTTCACCAAAGAGATTGCACCCACTAATATGCTAGACACGTGGTTGAAGCCTGTTAACCTGTGTGAATAAAATAAGAAGTAAATCAACATGGGTGCACAGGGAATGGTTGGGATCAACCTTTGATGATCGAACAACTAGTATGAAATCCTAACTCTACACATGCTGCAAAAGTTAATCTTTAAAAGGGGCCACCTCTAGGCAAAAGGAAACTTGACCCATAAAAGACAAAAAACCAAGGATTTAAATCTTTATAAAGTTAAGCCTTGACCATATGAAAAATTAATAATGAGAAGGACCAAGGTGACCGACATACCTAAAATCAGGGGGCCGGTAAAAATGACTTTAATGACATAAGTGATATCTTAGACAACTAGTGACTAGGAATATCAGGTCAATGCAACAATAGAATGACCAAGGATTTTTCTGGACTTATAGGCCAATTTTGGAGGGTTTAGATCATAGGACTCTAAAACATTTATAAGGAACACAATCCTAAGCCAGAAACGAGGATCCCAACCAAATTTTTCTCGATTATAGAATATAACCAAGGATTTTTTAGGGGTTCCATTAGAATCTATGTAACTATTTACATTTTATATCACCTAGGTTAATTAAATCACAACTTATTATTTTTCCCTATTTGCAATAAACGAACATAACCTAGGCATATTGGCTATTATTTTAGGAAGTTAACCAATCACAGTGCCTTTGTTAGTTTATGTTTCAATATTTATTGAAGAAAGGATTGATCAAGGTTAATCAACTAGTTAATTGATGAAGGGAGACTCTCCCTCAAACATTCCTTACACCAAAAATAATATTCAAGAACAAAAATCATGTAAATTTATTATATTCTCATAAATCATCTACATACATGCAATAAAATGCATTATAAGTATCTGGTCACAAGACCACTATTACCAAAATCTAGGTTGCAAATACATGTAAGAAATCAAACATGCAAGTCTACAAATGGCACTAATGGCTATTGAAATCTCAACCTTTTTTGTGTGCTAAAAGGAAAGAATTTCATCTATCTTCTCATCTCGAATGAATCCCTTTTTCTTTGTAACCACTTTATAAGAATTTTTCACAAAGTTCCAATGATTTGTCACTTCTATTTTTGGTTCCCAATAAATTCAGTTACCCTTTATTTTGAATTTAAAAAATTCCTAAATTTTAGTCTAACCTTTGAGAGCCATAACTTATGACTTGGGTGTTGGATTGACAAACCATCTATGCCATTATAAAAGTACTTCAAAAGTGACTTTGAATATCTCAAAAGGGATATTTAAGATAAAACATTAATATCTCAAAAATTACAAATGGTATTGAAGTGATTTCTTCACCATTGTCTTCATTTCACCATTCTAGACTCCTATGCAAGATTTCATCTTTATACGTGCAAAATTCAAACTTACTAAAAATAAAAATCCTACTACTTTTAGCCCACTTAATTTTTTATTTTTATTTTTATTTTTTTGGGGGGGGTTAGGGGAATCCAAGATTGCTCTTACACCTTAGATTCTCATGCATCATTAGTATAGATACACTTTTCAAAATTAACAATCATAATTATTTGTGATACATTACTTAATAATTTACTAAAGAAATAAATAAAAATTTCATAGTTAACTCAACAAAAGTATAATCTAAATGAAAATACTAAAACCAAAGCAACTATGAAAGATTTTCTTAAATATAATATTTTTTGGAAGTACATTAATAGCTTGTGTTGTCATTAATGTCAACTGGCCTATGTCTTATGTTTTCATTGATATGGAGAGGCTGTTGGAAGTTTGTGTTGATGCTTTGATTGGCTACTTTATGTTGTCATTAGTAGTGTAACTCGTGTCAACCTCCAGTGTTGCTTTGATAAGATTCTATTGAATTACTATAGTGAAGTCAATTTTCTTGTGATAAGGAAGTGTTGAAGATGATGAGATGTGATTGTGGTGCTTGTTTTCCAAGTTATTTTGAGAAAATTTAAATAAAAGAGAAAAATATGTGGTTGAGAGGTGCTTTGTATAGAAGAGTAGTGATATGGTTTTGCTCCACATTACTTCTATATTGAAGATATGCTTGTGTGATTTGGATATATTATCTAGAGGCTTTTAGAGGTGTTATATCAAGAATTTCTTATCTTGGATCATTGTACAAAGATAGTTGTGTTCACCAGTGTGTGAATGGTGAATTACAATGTTGTTTAAGAGAAATTATTTTTCTTTGCATTTCTTCATAGTTTGTTTTTTGGTCTTGTGGATTTGGAAGTGTGATTATATTGCAAGTATTTATCTTCATTTTGAGTCATTTGTGTTTTGGGTCTCTACAAGGTTGGATTTATGTGTTACAATATGTGGAAGGTTAACTGGGTGTATAGGATGAATGTGATCTTTAGATTAAAGATGTTGTGAAGGATTTTTTTAGCTTTCAAGGTGTTTATGGAATATTTTAGATTGTGTTTAAGTGTTGTGTATGGTCCATGAGTCATCTGGATCAAAGAAATTTCATACTTAATTGTTTAATGGTGTTTACACACTTGGTTCAGTCAACCTTGGATGTTTACACTAATTATGTAAATGCTTCAATGTTTGTGAAAGCATGGCATGATATGTTCAAGTGGAATTAGTCTGAGTTAAGGTTTCATGTGGTCTTCCATCATTCCTTTCCACTGTGGGAATGCTTAGTGCCAACCTAATTTGAATTTTCACATTTGAGATGCATAACCGACCTTGTAGATTGTTTTTAAGGTTGAAGATGGTATATATGTGTGTTGAGTTGATGGAGGATGATGGAATTAAGTGTGTGTGATGCAAATTATGATTTAAAGTGCAAAATTATGAAGTGTAGTGTGAGATTTAATGTTTAAGACTATTGGAAGTAGTGATCAAAAGGTGTCTACATTCTTCAGAGAGAGTGTGTATGCATTGGTGGTGTAGTGGTGGATCTTTTATGTTTCTCTAAGATGGATTTCTCATTGTAACATTCTTCTTTCTTCTTTTATGTAATGTGGTAATGAGCCATTGGTAGTGAGCCCTATCGAAGTGAGCCTATTGTATTCGGTGTTGTAATTAATTTATACTATGAGCTAATCCTCACAATGGTTTTTTACTTCTTGGGGTTTCCATGTAAATCTAGCGTTCTCGTATGTTTGGATGTGTTTGCATTATTGTTTCTCATGTTTACATTCTGGTAATGCATGATAAGGGTTATTAAGGGTTTAAGGACTAACATAGATCTGAATGTTAATAAGGTTTTTGATGTTTTAATGCCCCCCTCTCAATTGTATTTTGCATTCAACAATCTTAAATGCAATAACATGTATATATCCATATATCCTAAATATACATAGATTAATCTCTGTAGGAGACCAAAATGCATCAAATATTAAATAAAAATTTTATACCAAAAATATATTAAATGATAAAGGTACAAAAATATATAGGCATTCCAATTCATCACCTCATTACATACATTTATAATATTAGGAAGTATTATAAAATATCATATTTTAAAATTATTATTAATTGAATAATATCATTGAAAGTACTTATCTTTCAAATATTTCCACCTTCATTACCCATAAGACAATCCATGGTTTTCTTCTTTAAATCAAATCTAGCAATGTAATTATTCTCAATAATAATTATTTGAGGTTGTAAATTGTATTATTTTTCTTTCCATTTCTATGAAGGAATTATATATATAATTATCTTGGCCTAATGATTAACATCAAAGTGCTCCCTCATTTTCTTTTATTTTATAATTTTATAAATTAATATAGAAATTAAATAACAACATAATATTCATCATATGGCAATAATTAATAGAAGTGATACTAATCCATTTGTTGATCATTGAAATTAAATAATATAATTTTACAACATTTTATTTTAGCAAGATTTGAAAATGGTCTAATATTCACAAATATTCATCCGCTCTTGAAGGATATGAACTCCTGTATACCTGTATATATTACATTAAAAATATGTCATTAATGTTATCCTTTATTATTTTAAAAAATATAGAATATAAACAAAAAAACATACCTTCCAAGCATCATGGTAGTGGCTTGTGGATTGGTCCCAGGGCTATCCTTGAAAATTGAATTATCCACTACCCTTAGACTCTCAACACCTTTCACGTGAAACATTTTCTCAACTACATAATCAATTTCACACCCTCCATGGTAATGCCAAAATGTTGCTACTGTATCTTTGCAATACTTTTCCAAGGCATTATCTTCTGCTTCATTTTGTGGCAATTTTGACCCTATGAATCGAAGTATTTTGGAGTTTCCACTACCACTAAATGAAAATTCTTGAATAGAAGTTGACATGGTAAGATTTGATAATACCTTCAGAGCAAGAATACATTTTTGTACATCAAATGGATGGGAAAAGTAGTTATATCTTACAAAGGGGTTATCTTGGGGGTTTTTACTTCTTAATCGAAGCTCACCCCTTGATATGGGAAAAGCCACCTTGCTAAACATACCTCCTATATATGTATAATCTTTCACATTTTGTTGTTGAAAAAAGCTAGCAGCCTCAATGTAGACTTGGGAATTGTCTATTATGGCCACTACTTGTGCTAGTTCATATTCAAGTGGTTTAGGGGATTCTAGAATGACTGATGTACGTGGTGGATCCTGAATCCTTTTCCCTACTGAGTTTAGATCTAATAATACAGTAATGTTAAATTCATTAAGATGTTTTGAGGGGCCAACTCCACTTAATAAGAGAAGTTGAGGGCTACCTATACTTCCTGCTGACAAAATTACTTCACTCCATTGTGATAATTGATTGATATATACTTCATAAGAGTGGTCATTGACACTACTTATCAACTCAACACCATTAGCCTTCAACATTCCTACAACATAATTTTGTAGCCAATATTAGAATTCTAAATGGAAAAATATATTTTTTGTTCAACTTTTAAAAAGGGTAAAGATAAATAAGAAAAATATATTATAAAAATGAGAAATAAATAGAAACATAATAACTATATTGGATAGACTATATGAAAAGATAATTGTTATTCTAATCAATAGGTTTTTAACAATATAAATAAGTGCTATATATCTAGAAAGTGAAAACAAAAATTACTGTAGAAAATATTGATACTATGCATACCTATATTCAAGGAAAACTATCATCACAAATAATTTATTTCTTAAATAAAGAATAAAATTGATTTATCTAATAACTTTATCATGTCCTAGAAAACCATTCTACTAAGACATGCCAACCAAATCAAGACAAAAAATAGTAAGTTCAGACATATAAATAATTTATTGTTATTAATTAAATCAAGAATTAGTCTATAATGACGATAGGAAATAAAGTATCATGTTATGATCATGTATAGAAACCAAAACACAATTAACTCATATTATATAAAACAAAAACTATAAAATTAAACTATAAAAAAGTAGCATATAAGTATATAATTACATCAAAGGGTATTTTATAGTGATAGCAAAATGTGCCATGTCATGACCAAGTACATAAAAAGCCATTAATTTAAATTTGATGATTATTTACATGTCAAATAATTAATATATAACCATGAACACAATATTAATGATGTCATTCAATAATACATATGATCTTAGCATATGAGAACAAATTAATGGTCAACCTTAATATTTTTCAGCAAAACACATTTTCTATGATAAAAACAGCATCTATGTGTGTTATGTGTGAAGCGTACCTGATGAGGAATCGAAGAGGATTCTGGTGGCTGTAGCATTCAGAAGAACCACAATGTTATCTGGATTTGCATATTGCAGAAGATCTGCAGCTGTGTGTCTCCTTCCATTGTTATCAAAAGTTGAAGCACCAATCTTGGTGCCCTCCAAATGATCCAGATTATACCCATGATAAGGAAGCACTCCAGCTTCCAAAAGAGCGTCCTTGAAAGCAGAATTCCAAGGAAAAAGCTTGTCTGGTTTGAAGGCAGTCAACTTCTCCACCCATTCGTACGACTCATTTACAAGCTTCTCATCCCATTCCATCTCTCGAATGAATTCAGAGCTTGCCCTGCTGTAGAAACCAACATTAATGGCTGTTCCACCGCCCAGAACTCTTCCCCTTACCAACTGCACTCCATCTTCTGAGACAAATCCCTGAAAGGCGTAAGGGAAGTCGCTGGGATCCCCAAAAACCTTGAAAACGCCTCTAATGTCTTCAGTGTCAGGATTTCCATATGGGGAATCTCCCCTTTCCAATAGCAAAACAGAATAGTGCTGTGACAGCGTTGCTGCAAGAGGACACCCTGCTGCGCCTCCTCCAACCACAATGTAATCATATGTTCTTGAAGCTGCCTTTTGAGCATCTACTGTCATAAACGGAAATGGGTATTCTGCAAACGTCAAGAACAAAACGTCCCCCATTAATATAATATACCAAATATAAACCATTGAAATTTTTGTATGCATTCCTCTCATAAAACAAAGAGATTTGAAACGAAAGACTGAAATAATGCACTCACCCAATTTCTGCGCTGCCACACCTGTACAGAAGAGCTGATGATGATTTGTGAAAAATAGCAGGCATGAAATGACAAATAAGAGAATCTCCATACTCACTAGTCGATCTGATCGTTCGCACAAACTTAAATTGATTTCAACTTAATTCCTCTTAAATAGCTCCACTTCTGCTAAATTGCTAATCGTAATTTCAAAATGATCAACAACTCTGGATATTTTAACTGGCTACCAACCCATTAATTTCAACCTGCCACGCGCTGAATTCTGAGGTGTCAATTAAGGCGGCCTCGTCAAGTAAGGCGGCCTCGTCGATCTGATCGTTCGCACAAACTTTTCAGAGGGGTCAATTAAGGCGGCCTCGTTAAGTATGACTTCGTTTAATTAAGGGGGCCTCCTTGGAAACATAATATCAAAGACTTAAAAGAGTTGAATACAAAATTCTTCAATACAGAATTAAAAATTTAGTTCACGTGACACGAAAAGAAAATATGGATACTATATATATATATTAGCTAAGTCAAAGTTCATTGATGTGGTTCATAAATAAAAAAGATATATATGCTTTTGATGTATTTTTTACTTATTTTTTAATTGTTAAATTAAATTTAATTAATGTGACTCGTGAATAAAATATAGATATATAACTTGATATATAATTTTGACTAAAATATTTTTTTTTAATATTGAGATAAAATTTAATTGGTGTGAGTGAAAGAACATAGATATATGATTTGATATATATTTTTTATTAATATTTAAAAAAAAATAAAAATTGATAGTTAAAGTAAAATTTAATTGATGTGATTATGAATAAAAATGCTGACATATGACTTGATGTATTAGCTTTCACTAAATTTTCATTTTTTATTTTAAGATAAATAAAAATTAATTGATGTACCTCATGAATACAAATCTAATATTTATTTTTTAAAAAATTGATCTATTATTTAACTAGCACTTCCACTAGAAGGAGGTGTATTCATATCGATAGAAAAATATATGTAAGCCAACATCTTAATGAGGGAAAATAATTTTTGCAACATTTGAAAAAAAAATGTATTATGTATATTTTTTTATATTCAATTAGAGAATAAGTTTGTAATAATTTTAATTTTGAGGAATTTGTAATTAAAAATTTCCTTTGCTTGTACCGAATAAGCATGGAATGAGTTTTTGTGTGTTCATTTCTTTCAATCTTGCACATTGAAACAAGAAGTTAGTAGACTTATAACACAAATGCATTGTTGGTTTTATCTACATGGTATATATTGTACAAAATAGAAAGTTTGTGTTAAGCAAAGGAATTAAAATTACCTACCTCTCTCATTACCTACCTCCCCCCCCCCTCCCTCTCTCTCTCTCTCTCTCTCTCTCTCTTCATATATCTACACCTCTCTCTCACACATTCCCTCTCTACTTCTCTCTATATCCCCTTACTCTCCCTCTATACCTACCTCTCACTCTATCCCTCCGACCCTACCTATTTCTCATTACCTACCTCTCCCTCCTTTCCCTCCTTCCCTCTCTCTCTCCTTTTTTCTATCTCTTCATCTCCCTTTACCTATACCTCTCTCTCCCCTTTTCTCTCTACTTTTGTCTTTATGCCCTCACCCTCCTCTATACCCACCTCTTTCTCTATCCCTCCCACCTTACCTCTCTCTACCATCCCCTCTCTCTTTCTCTCCATCTCACATGACTCTCTTTCTACCTACTACTCACTCTATCCCTCCCACCTTAACTCTCTCTCCTTCCATCTTAGTTCTCCTTATATCTACTCACCATCCCTCTCTCTACATACTTCTTTGTCTATCCCTGCATCTTACTTTTCTCTCTCATCCTCTACTTCTCTTTATCTCTCATCTCCATATTCCTCTCTACCTACCTACCTCTCCCTATATCCCTCCCATCTTACCTCTCTTTGTCTACATCTCCCTCCTTCCCCCTCTCAACTTCTCGCTATATCCCATCTCCATCTTTCTATAACTACATCTCACTCCACCCCTTACACACTCCCCCCTCTTTTAATATCTCTCTATATCTCTCTTCTCTCTCTACTCTATACCTCTCTCACCTTCCATCTCTACTTCTCTCTAGCTCCCCTCACTATCTCTCTCTCTCTACCTACATATCCCTTTATCCCTTCCATCTTACCTCTCTCTCTCTCTACTTATCTCTATCTCCCATCTCCCTTTTCCCCTCATACCCTCCCTCTCTCTTTTCCTACTCCTCTCTCTATCTTCCTACCTCCATCTTTCTCTTATTACTCTCTATCTTCCCTCTCCTCTCTTTCACTACCTACTTCTCCCTCCCTCCCACCCCCTCTCTCCTATCTATTTCTCTATATACTTACCTCTCACTCCACCCCACCCTTTATCTCTCCCACCCTACCTATCTATCTATACCTCCCCTTTCCTCCCCACTCTCAACTTTTCTCTATCTCCCCTCTTTGTCTCTCTCAACCTACCTCTCACTCCATCCCTCCCTCATTCCCTTTCTCCTTTGTACATCTCACTCTATCCCCCCCACCCTATCTCGCTCTCATTACCTACCTATCTCTCCCTCTTTTCAAACCTTTTCTCTCTTTGTATCTCTCTCTCCCTATTCCTCCCACCTTGCCTCACTCTCTCCTTCCCTCTCTACTTATCTCTATCTCCCATAACCCTCTCTCTCTACTTGCCTCTTTTTTTCTATTCCTCTTACCTTACCCCTCTCTCCCCTTCCCTCTCTACTTCTCTCTATATCCCCACACCTCACCTCTCTCTACCTATCTCTATCTCTATCCATCCCACTTTACCTATCTCACCCCTTCCCTCTATCATTATATCCCCTCACCCTTCCTCTCTCTACCTACCCCTATCTCTACCTCTCCCTCTCTATCTCTTCCTCTCTCCCTTCATTGATCTCTACTTCTCTTTATTTCCTATCTCCCTATGTCCCACCTACCCTACCTTTCTCTCTACCTACTACTTGCTTTCCCTCACTCCCTACATCCTTTCCTAACAATTATATATATTCCCTCTCCCTCCCTCCCACCATACCTCTCTCTCATTTCATACCTATGCAACCCTCTTTCCCTCCTTCCCTCTCTATCTCCATTTTATGCTCTCTCCCTCTCCCTCCCTCCTTACCTCTATCTCCCCTTCCATCTTTACTTCTCTCTATCTCTCATCACCCTTTGCCTCTCTACATAATTTTTTCTCTATCCCTCCCATCTCATCTCTCTTTACCTACCTCTCCCTCCCTCTTTCTCTCTTTTCCTCCCTCTCTCTCCTTCTCTCTCTCTCTCTCTCCATGTTTATCTCTCTCTCTCTCTCCCTCTCCTCTCTCCTAGTGTAAATATAAAATAATAGTATAATACAATAATATAATATATATTTCATATAATATATGATAGTAATATAATATTAACATATAAAATATTATAAATATTATAGTATAGTTGTACATTTATCTTATATAATATATACTAGATGTATATTTTTTTGGAAGAAATGGTTATCCATTTTGTAAAGTTAAAAATCAATATCTATTTTGTAAAGCTTTAAAACATATATCCACTTTTTTTTATGGGAGAAATAGGCCATAGAGCCATTTTAGGGTTACTAATGGCCCCCACAAGCATTTGGTGTCAAAAATTTTGTGATTTTTGCATGATACAAAAAACATTATTTTGTACACTCTTATACACAAAATTTGATTCTACTAATCATTAGGATACTTGTTTTTGTTTGTATAATTGAGAGAAATAGTCATCATAAAGTTGAAAGGAAGAGGAAATTTTGAGTAGAAAAAATTGAGGAAATTAGGGAAAAATATAGAGCAAGGAAGAGTATGGGAAGAAATGGAATGTTGAACACTCTTTAGGGTGAAGGTTTCTCTTTACACTTAAAAATGACATTGAAAGTGACTATGATAGTGAAAATAAAAAATGTTGATCATGAAATTGAAAATGAAAATATTGAACATGAAATTGAAAACGAAAATATTGAACATGAAATTGAAAATGAAAATGTTTTGACATGAAATTGATACTAAAAGTGTTGAACATGAAATTAAAAATAAATATGATGAAAATGAAATTGAAAATATTCCAAAATGTGATAAAAAACCTATTGATAATAGTAACATCATAGAAGAAGAATAAGAAATGCATCAATAATTTCTTGATGAATGTGGATATAAACCCTATGAAATTGAAATTGCACTCCATAATGCACTCATTCACAATTTTGGTGAAATTAATGGAGGAAATGAAACAATGAAAATCAATATATCCCCATATTACATAAGAAGAGATAAAAAATTTGAAGAAGAAAATGAAATTCAAAATTCATATTTTTTTAATGAGTTTGATACAATTGCAAAACATTGAATAACACCAAAATGGTTAGTTAAAATTGACAAGAACTTAATAGAATGTCCTGAAGGAAAGAGGTCATCACAAACCATTTGGTTGTGGGCTTCACAACTTATCAATGAATACTTTTCCAATAAGACATTAGCTAAACAATGTCAAGTTTTTGTATAATTACTAAAGACATATGATATGAGACCCTTAACAAATTGAAGATTCACGTAATTTTTTTTTTTATCAAAATAATATTGATATTAAAAATCTTTTTAATGCATTAAATTATATTAGAAAAAATAATAAGGAAAAAGATAAGACCTACTTATAGAGTAATAAAAACCTCATTAGTAAGCAATTGATTAAGAAAGGATCAATTAGTGAGGAAATTTGTGTTGAATTAAACCTAGATCAGAATTTTTTTCAAAAGCACTAGCAATATGATCAAGACTAGATAGTCCTCTTCCAAATGATACTTGGGATTTTAGTGGTAGGCTTCCACGAGTTGGTAAGAAGCTAACTAATAGAATAAATGATTAAATTCAACAATTTTGGCACTCTAACAATAGAGTATCACCCAATGTAAAGATGTTTTAAAATTATGAATTGGTAATCAAGACCACAGGCCACATCCTAAAAATTTCTTGGAATGTACCTAAACAACACTAATTAAACAATTTTGCGAAACACATACAAGTTTGAAAATCTCACAAAGGGTATTTGAATCTTCTAAGCCCTTTAATTTTGTGCCTCTTAAAATTCATAATGCACGTTGTCACAAATATCATGTGGTGTTTTCTATGTATCATGAAATTTAATTTTATATTCATTCTAATTTGTATACTAATGAAACTACTGAAGTCATTGATGGACTTATTATATTTATTATTGTGCGTTAGAGATGATGGTTGCATTTTCTATAAAACTAATTGTTTAAATGAAAAGTGTTTAGAATGTAGTGGGTTATCAAATTTTGTATCATGTATTCATGAGGGTAGAAAGCATGATTCTAGAAAGAAAATGGTTGAGAAAAAGAGATATCAGAGTATGAAGTACAATTTGAAGAGCAAAAATGAAGGTTCTAGATGTGAGTTAGTTACAAAAGAAGTAAGTGTTGCTGGTTTTATTTTTTATTTTAAGAAAAATGGTTTTTACGAGTATGCAATACATAACCAAAGGTCTCAATGATTACATTAACAATTCAGGTCTGTAAGGATAAAAATCCTTATTGGAACTATTATCTTTGCAGTCAATTTTAAAGAGAACTACACATTGAAACCATAAAATGAAGTCCAATCTCAATATGATAATTCTATTTAGATTGCTATTTTTTTTCACATCACATATAGATATTCCCTTGATAATATAGAAGGGAATAGAAAGATATTCAAGGAGTACCACTTTTACATTATTGATGATCAATCTCATTTGCTAGTATATGCATAATTATTTTCAACATTTTTTTGATTTTTTGTACGAAACAAATATTTGAATGTTCAATATCTCATTTGGTCAGATAATTACATTGGTCAATTGAAGAATGACCATATTTTTATTGGTTGAGAAGAACACATGCAAAGAGAGGTATACCTCATATATATTTGGATTTTTTTAAAGTTGGGCATAGAAAAGGGGAGCATGATGGAGTAGGTACATGTGGGGATGTCTAAGAAGAGCTCCTACAAGATAGGACCACATGGGGTGCCAACATGGAAGGTGGAACCCACCTTGCATCAGTTAACTATTTGGAGGATTGATAACACTTCAGTAATGCATGTTTTGATCCTACAAATTAGGGATTGATATTTACATGACTGGAGTGGCAATATAAGTTTAGTATCAATTCAATTTAGTTTAGTTATGTTATGTTTCAATTAACTTCAATTGCATGTAGTTATTTTGAGTTGAATGCTAGTTGACTTGAATTGAATTGACTTGCATGACTAATGACTTGACTTGCATGATAGATAACAGGTGGATAGTTTCAGTTAAGTGGGGACAATCAACCATGCATAATTTTTGCATGAATTGGTGGAGAGATATGTTTTAGTTAACTAAGATTGACTTGGGACCACCTTGGGCGCCTAATTTGGCATCTTTTAGTTAACACCTTTTGCATGGGAAGATATTTACAAGGTTCATTCAAGTGGGCCCATTCTTGGGCTCCAACTTTGAGGTGAAGTTTGCAAGATATTTTCTTGACCAAAGTTTAGTTAAGTGTTCAGTTTGGGGCACCTAAATTGAGGAAGACTTTGGTTTGACTTCATATTACATTTTGAAATGAGCTACCTACCCAATCTAGGCATAGATTTTTGTGAGGAGCTTTATGCTCTTGTATAGTATAACTCTTATGAGTTTACATGCTCATATTTTGTCTATTAATTGCAACAAGTGTATGAGAGTTCCATGAGAGTTTATTGTAGGTTGTGAAGAAGGATTGTTGAAGGAAAGGAAGCATATCAATTAAGGATTGATATAGTATTATTGTAATCTTGTTCTAAGGTTAAATAATACAAGTAATATTGATTTTGGTGGAGTTTTTTCTTGAAAGGGTTTCTCCACGTATATGTTGCGTCACTTTTATCTTCTTGTCTCATTCTTCTACAATCTTCTGTCTCTTTCTACAATTGGTAAAATTGATCTAAACAGATTAATCATGCACAAAGAATTCTGATAAAGAACACTTAAATTAGATCTATAGTCTCATAGTTTTACAAATTTTAAGCTACAATATTATGTTCATTTTCAACATTTTGTATCAGATCCATGGTTGGTTAGGGTTTGGGACACCTTTCTCTTAAAATTTTAAAGGTTTTTTACCTATAGTGGAACTTTTACTATTGTGTTATTGAATATTTGTAAAATAAGTGCGTTACAATGATTTCTACTTATCATCTAGATATTGAATATTCAATGGATCTAGTTATGAGACATGTGAAACTAAAAGTGGAGGATCTCCTTGAAGAGAGAGATCAATGGTTAGCTATTTGTAATGAGACAAAGCCATCTATAATGATGTCAGATGAGGATTGGGCTAAGCTTGATAAGAAGGAAAGAGGAACCATAAGGTTATGTCTTATTGATGTTGTTCTCTTGAATGTTTTAGTTGAAACTACCACATATAAATTATTCTTAAAAGGATAGGTGATATCTATCAAACCAAAAGTCTTACTAATAAGTTGTATCTAAAAAGATATTTGTACTCTTTAAAGATGAAATATGGTGATTCTATTGCACATCAATTAAATGCTTTCAATTTTATTCTAAGTCAGTTAACATCTGTAGATGTAAAGCTAGAAGATGAAGATAAATTCATTTTGTTACTTTGTTCTTTACCAGAGTCTTGGGAAAATCTAATTTTTGCTATCAGTGGTAGTGGTGTAGATCCTAAGATGGAAAATATAATTCCTAATCTCCTATCAAAGGAGATGAGGAGGAAGTCTAAAATGGGATCCCAAGATGCCTTGTTTTTAAGAGGTAGGCCTAAGGAAAAGGAACTTAAGGGAGACAAGAAAGGAAAGGGTAAGTCCAAAGGATGGTCTAAAACCCCTGGTAAGAGTAAGGTAAAGTGTTGGAACTGTGGGAAATCGGGACATGTAAAGAATGATTGTAAGAACAAGAAAAAGAGTTTTGATGCTTCTACAAAGAAATCCTCCAATGACGGTAAAAATGCATTAATCATTAAATATAATATTGTTAGTGATGAATCTTGGCTTATTGATTCAAGTTGATCCTATCATATGAATCTTAACAAGGAGTGGTTCACTAAGTATACTACATATGATGGAGGGAATGTATTCTTTGGAGATAATAACACAACAAAGATTGTGGGAAAAGGAGAGGTAAAGTTGTGTTTCACTGATGGTAGGGTTAAGACCATTAATGATGTTTTACATATTCCAGGACTTGCTAGAAATCTACTTTCTATATCTAAGTTCAATGATTCTAGAATGCATGTGATATTTGACAAAAGTGGTTGTAGATTGGTGAAAGGGAATATGGTGGTTAATAAAGGATCTTGGATTGGGATGTTGTTTAAGCTTAATAGCTCCAATTTGAATAAATCAACCAATGTAACTAAAGATGAAAATAATTGTATGTTGTGGCACCATAGATTGGGCCACATTGGTGAAAAAGGTCTTAGGACCATTCTTAATAAGAAATTGGTTGAAAATATTCTTGATTATAAGATTGGAAATATGATTTTTGTGAGAATTGTGTGTTTGGAAAGCAATCAAGATCTTCATTTCCTAATGGAACAAATAAAGCTAAAGGATTATTAGAGATTATTCAATCAGATGTTATGGGTCCTTTGGATATTGATTCTATTGGAAAATCTAGATATTATATCACATTTATTGATGATGTCTCAAGATACACTTGGATCTATTTTATGCATAAAAAATATGATGTGTTCAATAAGTTTAAAGAATTTAAGGCTTTAGTTGAGAAACAATCAAATCATAAGATAAAAGTGTTGAGATCAGATAATGGTGGTGAATATTGTTCTAAGGAATTTGATAATTATTGTAAGCATGCAGGAATTGTGAGAAAAAAAACTACTCCATATACACCTCAACAAAATGGAGTACTAGAAAGGATTAATCGAACCTTAATGGAAAGAGCTAGGAGTATGTTAACTAGTTCTAAGCTAGATCAATGCCTTTGGATCGAGGATGTAATTACTTATTTTTATTTAATCAATAGATCTCCTAATTCCTCTATTGAAGATAAAACCCCTTTTGAAATGTGGTTAGGTAGGAATCCTAGTGTTGCACATTTAAGGATCTTTGGTTGTGAGGATTTTGTTCATGTGCCTAAAGAAAAGCGGTCTAAGTTGGATCCAAAAGCACAAAAATGCATATTCATAGGTTATGGTGAAAATTTAAAAGGTTGCAAGCTTTGGAATCCTCTAACCCAAAAAAATACTTAATCTAGAGATCTGATTTTTAGGGAATTTAGATCTTATACAAGAGAAGAACAACCAAAGGAGAAGGATACTTCTCGAACAATGCATTGTGAGATAAATACTGAGAAGCATGAAAATGCGCACGTTGAAGAACAATTGAATGTATGGGATGAGGAGAGTTAACAGAGTTCTAAGATAGATGCTCATGATGAGCATATTGAGGAACAAGAAGAACCTTTTTTTAGATCCACAAGACAAAAAATACCATTGATAGGTATATCCCACTTGATTTCCATTGTATATTTTCTTTGATGAGTACTAATGATGAACCTAGTTCTTACAGGGAAGCTTTGTCTTCAGATGAGAACAAGCTTTGGTCACAAGCTATGCATGAGGAAATGGTTTCCTTGTAAACTTGTGACACATGGGATCTTTAGAGTTTTCCCAAAGGAAGAAAGGCCATTGGTTGTAAATGGATCTTTAAAATTTTTTTTGGAGTAAATGGTAATTGTGAAGCATTTTTTCCTTAGTCATTTTCATTTTCGGCTTGTATAAAATTTTTCAGCTTCTGGTGCACCCGTGCTCAACTAGAATTATCAGAAAGAAGTGTAATGCACCACGTGGTGGCTGCACAACTTTCATCTTTCGTCTTCTTTTTGGGAGAGAGTTTGGGACACATTTTGAATCGTCGGGCATTTTCTTGGGAGCTATATTCATGAGCTTAGATGTTTTTGCCTTGTTAACACATCACCTATTTGAACCATGGGTAGATTGTGTCTCCTATGAAGTGATATGATTGGGGAGTTTGTCAGAGTTGGCTGGCCTATTTCTTTTCTTGGTTTTTGGAATGGAAGTTTTGAGCCGGTGCCTCGAGGTGATGTGATCGGTCAACTAGACCTTTTTCCAGGCTATTTTTTTTCGGATTTGATCATTTACGGGCCTCTACATTTGCTAAATATTTTTAAAACATCAATGCGGCAACTAAGAATTAATGAGAAAAGATTGTTGCATCCTAACCAAAGATCTATGATTAGATCATGTTCCATTAACTTTCAACACCTGGCAATATCATTTTTTGTGTTGAGGCAGTGTGTTTCCTTTTCTGTAGCTATATATGGAGGGAAACGACACAAAAGGGGGTTGGATTCGAAGTTGCAATTTCTTTGTTGAAAGAGAAAGTTTCTCTAGTTTTCTTAGGGTTTTAGAATTATTTTCAGAAACAAAGTTGCAAAACTACTTTTCTTTGGCATGTTATATATGTTAAGGTTTAAAATTTTGTCGGATTCACATCCAACCTCTGTTTCAAAGATCATTTGATATTTAAAATAATGAATTATTGAGGATAAATTGTTGAGACTGTGCATGTATGGCCTTTTTCATGCTTTCTTTCTTTATATTATCGTTTGAATGAAACACTGTGTCTTGCAAGAAAAATATAAGTAGTTTAAGTAGCTAATTTCCATGTTGTATGCTTGTATGGTAGAGTAGTAGCTTAAGAAAACTAGATTATGTCATTGGACTTCTCTATTTTTTTGAAAGTTTTTGATAAAGGAAAAAATGGGTTTTATAGGGACCCGAAACCACAGAGTTTACAAAAAATAGGAATAAGCATTAAAGTCACCATAGAAAAAAAGGATGCATCAAAATAAAGCCCAAGAAACACAACAACCACCAACCCAAGGCCAGCAAGGGCCACCAGAAAAAACCCAAACAAAAAAACCAGCAAGAAACCCCCAGCTAACCTAAGAACTTAAGAGCTTCAGCAGCCTCAACTTCTAGAATGTGCATTTCTTGAGTGCCCTTCTTTAGGACCTGAACCATCTGGGGCGTAGGAGGAGTCTCCCTCTTCATACTATCTCCCATTCACTTAGAAATACCAGCATCTTCAGTACTATTCTTGTCATCATCTGCAACTAGATCCACAACCAGAGAACCCTGCTGTGAATTCTCCAATTTCTCAAACATTGCACTAATAATGATGGAATTGTGTTTCACCATTCTGTGATTATTCTCCATAATAGTTTTCATAGTATTTTTCATTTTACCTATTTCATTCTATTCTCCTTCATTTTACCTTTTTTTTTAAAGTTGTTGTTTTGGACCGTGCTATGCTATATTAGGAGGAAGAATTCATGTGATTTCTGAGATATTGTTCTGTTACTCATAAGAATTCTTTATGTTTGATCAGACCTTAATGAACACTACCTATGGAAAGATTTGAAAGTATACACTGTGCTTGAAGTTAGCCTTTGATGTTCATTCTCTTTCCAAAAATGAAGGGTTGTGGTGTTCTGAGTCTAATTATATCACTCATAGGAATGATTTGGGTTTGAAATGTTGTAAAAGCTTTGGTGCATCGCCTTTTATGTTTACATTTCCTTCTCCCCTTATCTCCAAACCCCAAAGAACAGTTGGATTTCAATACAAATCTCAGAGGTATTCAGTAAGACACAATTTGTCCCACACATTGAATTTCCTATAAGACTATCAGAGAGGTGCAAGCTTTGATGATCAACAGTTCTTTTTCTGGCACCCTAGTGGGACAAGAAGTTTTCCAAATGCCTGATTAGAAGTCAAAAATATTTCTTAAATTAGGCTAAGGAAGGAAACTAGAAGTTTAAGCCTAGAGTCCAAACAAGAGCATCTTCGAGAGGTCACTTCTAGTACTCTTAGTTACCTACCTTAGCCCCTAGGAGAAGAAGACTTACATGTTGTATATCACCTGTAAGGAGTAATAGAGAAAGAAGTAAGAGCTCAACCTTCAGAGCCTTATCTACTCCAACCAAAGGCTTAAACTTCCAAATAAGATTACCTATATATCCAACTCATAGGAATATTTTCTCTATGGCTCAAGTATCTCCCCCTACTCCTAGAAATTTTATAACATGGGATAGTGGTAGCCCGCTACAACCACCCACACCCCTAGATGTATGGTTTTCTATACCTACTAATTCCCTCAAGGTTATTCCGAGATTCTTTGGAGAAGGCTTCAAAACCCCTTCTGAACACCTTCAAGATATAGTGGAGGTATGTAGGGTACATAACATATCAGAGGAGAACATCACATTGAGTCTGCTAGCTGCCTCTTTTAAGGGAAAGGCCTAAGATTGGTATCAATATTTGGCCTTTGGTTCGATCATCTCCTGGGACCATCTTGGAGAGCACCTGTTTGAATTATGCTCAGAGAAAGGAGACCACTCCTCATTGTTGCAACAACTAATTACCATCAAGAGAGCTCTACATGAGGCCATGAGCGACTTCAACACCAAATTCCATAAGACTTGGCAAATGATTCCCATGACTACTCAACCTCAGACCACCATGGAATTCATGTTCTATATGAAGACCTTCAACTCGAATATTGTAGTCATAATAACCTCCATGGGAAGGGATATCTTGCTTGATGCATACGAGGTGGCAATGCGTGCAAAGAACAATCTAATCGATGTTGGAAAGCTTCTTCCTCAGCCCCCAATGCCAGTGTTTGTAGAAATATGTGATGGTCCTTAGGAAGAAGCCACTCCAAGCACTCCCATGTCATAATTAACATTGGTCTCCCCGCAGTCTATGAACGTGCATCCCACTACTCAAGCAAGTGTGTCTGGCTTTTCCTCAATGGCAGAAAATATCAGCGACATGAAGAATCTCATCTGAAGTTTTTCTAACGAGTTGTTCATTATCAAACAACACCAAGAAACACCCTCAAAGTAGAACATACAAGCCTATGGTGGAGGGAAGCCATCTTATCAACATAATCCATATCAAGGCTCCTCTAGAGGAGGAGGTCAACAGACATCGTCGACAAATCAGATAGTTTCGACCACCATGCCATTCCAGGCAGTCAAGGGGTATGTGCAGGATCATGATGGGCCAAAAAGTGGTGATATGATGGGTATGTCTAGGGTGGGTAAGTGCACGATCATCATGGAAAAAACAGGCCCCTAAGTGGCAATAAAATTCAAAAAAAACAGAGTTAGGCAACTTGACATAATTGTTTTAATAAGTTATCTATATTATTTCAAAACTATGTAAGAATATAATCTATAGCAAATTGAATGTAGTTTCTAAACTACTAGATTTATTTAAACAATGAAAAAATCTATTTGGTGAAAATTTGAAATTTCAATGCAGTTGAACTTAAATATCAAGGAAAAAATAAGAAGTGGGTGTCTGTTTGACCACCCTAACCACAATAAAATGATAAAAAAAATTATGAGATTTTAGATATAAGTGGAGGACTCATGTCCCAATGTGATGCATATTTTTTTGTAATTTTTTTCAAGTAAATAATTAATTATGAATTTTTATTATAACTTTTAAAAATAAAAACATGTATGTCTGACCACCTTAACTTGGTCAAAACTTCATGAAATTCAATTTTATTTTTTCTAATCCTATACTATGCGAAGCATAGAATATGACGCATGTTTCAGATTCAAAAAATGTTCAATATGTTTAAAATCTATAGATGTTTTTCAATCAGCCTATCAATCAGGACTTTAGTCATAACTCAAAAAGAAAATGAATAATAATTATTTATTAAATTCAAAGTAAAGCATAATTTATACTAGTGGAAAGCTATGAATATCCTTTAAAAACCCTTTTCGTTTTTATCAATTTTGGGTAAAAAAAAGTTGTTAGCCACATACCCTACAAATACCCATCGTATTTCCACTTTTTGGCCCATCACTGCACATATCCAAGTATGTGTTTGATGACCTTTTTTAACCCAAAATTGATGAAATGAAAAGGGTTTTTAAGGAGATTCTCAACTTTCCACCAATATAAATTAGCTTTACTTTGAATTTAATAAACAATTATTATTCATTTTCTATTTGAATTACGACTAAAGTCCTAATTGATAAGCTAATTGAAAAACATCTATAGCTTTCAAATGGTATCATATTTTTGAATTCAAAACATGCATCACATTCTATGCTTTGCATACTATAGGATTTAAAAAAATTGAATTTCATGAAGTTTTGACCATGTTAAAGTGGTCAGACATACAAGCTTTTATACTTTTTAAAAATTGTAATAAAAAATTCATAATTAATTATTTACTTGGAAAAAAATTACAAAAAAATATGCATCACATCAAGACATGAGTCCTCTACTTATATCTAAAATATTATAAAAAAGTATTATCATTTTATTGTGGTTAGTGTGGTTAGATAGACACCTACTTATTTTTTCCCTGAAATTTAAGTACTATTGCATTAAAATTTCAAATTTTAACTAAATAGATTTATTTTTTAAATATACCTAGTCGCTTAGAAACTATATTAAATTTTCTATAGATTCTATTTTTACATATTTTTGAACTAATATATAGATAACTTATTCAAATTTTTATGTCAAGTTGTCTAACTCTAATTTTTCTAAATTTTTCGCCACTTAAGGGCCTATTTTCTCCATGATGATCCTGCACGTACCCCAAGTATAGCTTGAGTAAAGAGCTAGTCCCATGCCATAACAATTTGGTGGAAGACGAAAATGTTTGGTGCTTCCCATGCAATGATAGCCATATGCCTTGAAATTTCCCAAGGGGGAATATGCAGTAGAGGGTAGCGGAACAAAGAAGCAAGGGCATGCTCCCAAATTCAGAATAGTAGGAATCATTTCAAATGGAAAATGTTCATTTTAGAGCAAAAACGCAAGGGATGTCCCTGGAGTAGGAGCTAGACATTGCACCTAACCAAGCTCTATCCTCGTGGCTAGAAGAGGAAGAGGTTTTTTTCGCAAATGAAACTCCAATGACTAGTGTTCCACAAGTGCAGTAGAACCACAACACAAGATCAAAGAGAAAGCTCACTAGAGGGTATGTACAACAAGCTTTGTCACGTCCACAGTCACATCAACCATTTTTGTAAGAAAAGTAGGCTTCATCACCCATCATCTATCCTTTTCCACAACCACAAAACACACCATTGGTAGAGAAAGAGATGAGCAAAACACCAAGCCAAGTCACTTCAGAGTGTTTTCTTTTGAAAATGAGAGAAATGCCACCATTTAAGGCCAAGGCCCAAATAGTTAAGACACTTAATATGGCAGAGCAATTGAAGAAGGCGCCTACCAATGTATCATTGTGGGACATCATATCAATTCTTGAACAAAAAATGTTGCTTCAAGAGGTGTTAAAGGAAGAAGAACAAAACCCACAGGCAGATGCAACTTAGTGATACAATCAAAGTAGGGACAATAGATCCATGTTGCTCCCTCAAACTCTAAAAGCAACAACTTATGCCAATGATGTAGGAAACACAAAAGAGAAAGAGGTAAGCAGAACAAATCCCACACCTTTCGTTTTAACACTTATAATGGGAGACAAACTATTGCATAATAATATGATTGATTCAAGGGATAACACAACTATTATGCCAAAACAAGTGGTAGATGCTTTGAAGCTTAAGTATGAGCCCTTGAAAAAGGAATCATGCAACTAGATGGGAAGAAGGTTCCTACCATTGGTCAGATAAAATATCTATCTCTAACCCTTTTCTCTTGCCCAAGCCAAACAATCACATAGGAAGTAGTAGTGATAGACATTCCTCTGGTCTTTGGAATGTGTCTTTCAAGAGATTTCACCGCAAAGCTTGGTGGATACTTGGCACTTGATTGGTCCCACCTAATATTGAGAACCAAGCACGAGGCAAAGATAAAGATCCTGTCTGAATCCTTGCATCCCGAACATATTGCGGATGACAAAAATCTGTGCTTTGAGGCTACACATACCTCTATCTCTCAACAGGAGAGATATTATGTAGAAATTACCGAAGATGAAGAAGATATAAATGAGCGGACTCCTGAGGAAGAAGTGTTGCTCAACCGATTCATTGATCCTGATCCATTTGGAAACTTCCATGTGATAGGGCTAGGCACCTACATAATTTTCTACAGTGATCAAGTTTTTCTGAAAGTAATGAAGGAATGAGAGAAGTCCAATGACCCATCTAATAATCATCTATGGGCCATATATTTTGACGGTGCCAAGTATAAAGCCGGCTCTAGAGTGGGCATTTGATTAGTGTCTCCAATATGATCAGAGACCCCCAGGGCCTACCATTTTTAGTTCTCATGCTCCAACAACAATGTTGAATATGAAGCTTTGTTTCACGGGTTGATTCTAGTAGAGAAGATAGACACAAGGGGGATACAAGCTTTCAGAGATTCAAAACTAGTGGTAAACCAGATCCGTGGAAAAGCAACTACAAAGAATACAAGGATGAGATCTTACACACATAGGGTATGGGATCTCATCAAGAGTTTTGAATCTTTCAACATACAAGTGATTCCCTGATCACATAATAGTATTGTTGATCAGATGGCTCTTATCAATCCACAATTTGAACCAGTTTCTGACTTGATGAAGCAGAGTGTGGTGCAAGTCATTGTCCAACCCTCAATTCCTAACAATGATTAGGGAAAACTTCCAACTATTCACCACCAGGGATGGATTTTCTTGAAGATGCAAGGAATGGAAAGCAAAGAGTTTTTGTAGATTCAAGGGATTATGAAGAACTTGATGTCATAAGTGACAAAAAATTGAAAGTCGAAAAGGAAGTCCCTTGCGAGGACAAGAGAAGGATTAAGGATCTATGCTTTAGGTATGACCTGTTAGAGTACAACCTGAGCATAATTCAACATACCATTGACTTGGTGGAAGGATCCAAATCTTTCTAACCTGGAAACAAAGGTTAGTCAACCTGAAGGTTGAAGCCTTGATCACGCAGGAGCTCACCAAGTGGGTTGAATCAAAGATTGTATGCCCTATCAAATATTACACCAGGCTTTCAAACCTGGTCCTAGTTTGGAAAAGGAATGGTGATATCTGAATTTTTGTTGATTTTCAAGACTTAAAAATGACTTACTAAAAGACCATTATCCCTTGCCACTGATGGAGCCGATTTTATAGACTGTAACCAGATCAGGGATGTTCTCCTTGTTAGATGGTTTCTCAAGATGTGATCAAATCTAACCAACATGGGACAATATTTACCACTAAGTGGGGAAAATTTCCATATTCAAAGATGTCGTTCGAACTCTCTAGTGCTAGTGAAAATTTTCAAAGAGCAATGGAAATTGCTTTAGAAGGATTGATTAGCAAAATTATCTTCATATATCTGGGTGACCTAACAGTCTTTTCTAGATCAAAAGATGATCATTTCGATCATCTAGAAAAGGTTTTCCAGAAATACCAAGGATTTGGGACTTCTTTTAATCTAGAAAAATATGTCTTCGGAGTGCCTCAAAGAAAGCTTCTTAGCTTTGTAGTATCAAAGGAGGGAATAGCAATAGATCCTAAAAGGGTCTAAACCACAAAGGGGTTGTGATCTTTTCTGGGAAATATTGAATTAGTTAGTAGATTCATATCAAATTCCACGAGCATTGGATGACCGATCACCCTGATGCTTAAGGAGAACCTACCTTTCAAGTGGACTTTCGAGGGCACGACAACTTTTGAGCAACTAAAGACAACCCTCTTCGAAGCCCCAACATTAGTTAGCCTAAATTTTTCAAAAGGTTTTCTACTCTATAGGTATAGTGGTCGACATAATATAGCTTCCGTGCTCACTCAAAAGTATGAGGAAGATAATGATGAGCATCCTATTTCATTCCATTCAAGGACCTTGAAAGGCTTTGAAGCTAGGTATAATTTTGTAGAGAAGAAGACCTTTGCCATTGTCAAAAGTTTAAAAAATTTTCGACACTTGGTATTGGCTAACAAAATCACTATTTTCGTAGTGCATCTTAGTGTGCGAGAATACATCACAGAAGGGAAAATTGTCAATTTCCTTGAGAAGCTAGTAGTTAGACTTGGTTTTCCCGAGATTGTTATATTTGAACATGCTTGAGTTTTTGTGGAATTAGGAATGTCATTATTTTCTATCAGATACGGGATTTTCCTTAAGGCTTCATCAAATTATTAGCCACAAGGGAATGAGTTAGCGAAATCAACCAACAAAAACCTATTTAGGTTAACCAAGCATATTAGGTCAGAACGACAAAAGGATTGGCATAAATAGATCTCTGAGCTGCTCTGTGGGCAGACCAAATTACTCCCAATCAAATTCTAAAGACCTCCCCTTACGAGTTGGTGTATGGGAGAGAGGTAGTGATACCCATTTCCATAGAAATTCCTACTTCATAGCTACTGAAAGCCCTAAAGATTGAAGAAAATGGTGGAATGAAAGTATGATTGGAAAAACTCCTCAAACTGGAGGAAGATAGAGAGAAGGCTCATGGGGCCATGATCAATCACCAACATATAGTCAAGTGATATTTTGAAAAAAATACTTCTAACCCAGAATTCAAAGAAGGGAGCTTAGTGCTAAAGTACGATGAACATACTGCAAAACTAGGGCAGTGCATGAAATTTGAAGCACTATGGAAAGGACTTTTTCAAATCAGCGCATGCAAAGAAAATAATACATACAAGCTTGAAGATATGGAGGGAAACACTATAGATATACTAGTGAATGGTATTTATCTAAATATTTTCCATTAAAATACGTAGTTCTTTAAAAAAAATTAATAGTTATGTACCATATGTAAAAAATTTGTAAATATTTCAAAATTTTGAGAATAGGCCAACCGAAGAAGAACACTAAAGAAACAAAAAAGTTGTATTATATTATATTCATTGAGAATTTATAATATAATGCACGACCCAAGGCTCAAAATTTAACATGAACCTCTCAAGAAAAAAACCCAAAAGAAGTAGAGAGTAAAAAGAAGCAAAAGGGAGGTAATGAGGCAAAAATAGTAAAGTTAACCCTCCAGCCATTATAGTATGAGGAAAGGGCTTGTTATCGGGTTCTTCTTCTTCTTCTTCTTCGTTTTCTCCTTCTTTTCATCTATCAAGGTTGCAAATAGGGGTGGACACATAACACACATGGGCCACACAGTGTAGACCTAGGGTCTACTCGCCACGAATTTGCACCAAAAAGTTGAAGTGCTTCCTCCAAGTGATCCTTGAAACCCTCTCCATGCCATACTTCCACAATAGAAAAATGGTCACTAGTTGAGAAGTGTAGTAGTGTGTCTCAATGTCCATGGTGAGGATATTAGAGGGGAAGGGCAACCAGGGTACATCTATGCCAAAGTCCACATGCTTGGGGAGGTCCATAATGCTCTGAATACCAATGTCGGGAATGGCCACTCGTACTATCTTGCCAAGCCCTTCCATCAGTGAAGTGTTGAACATCTTCTGGCACAGTTCAATTATCATAGGCTTGGACACATTCAGGTCTAGCAATGAGGCCACGAAGCAGGAAATCACATTGTAGTTGCTTTGAAGCTGGTTCTCATCGATAATGTAGTTTTCACCGACTACCCACTTGAACGATACCATGATGAGGGGGTCGTATTTCTTCACCAGGAACTTGATTTGATCACTAGTGACCTCTCCTACGAAGCAGTGTTGTGGTCTCTGTGGAAGGAGTTGAATAGGGGTACCTAAACTAGCAAACATTCTGATAAAGTAGTGAATTATGGTGGAATAGGAATAAATGGAAGGCCAACTAACTTAAGAGACTATATATTTGAATGAATGTTGCAAAAGGTGGCATAGCTATATATAGAAAAGGTGAGCTGGTAAACTCAACCAATAGAATGTCTATTTTTGGTTGGAAATCAATGAAAATTTTTAAGACAAAATAAAGCAAGGTAGATAAATCATATAGAGGATCTGATCGAATGCCTTGAGAAATAAATTTGGGCATTGGGAGTAAATGCTCTCATACACCGATTGTTGACATGTGTCCTTCGCCATCATCAATGCTAGCCAACTTACTATTAAGAAAAGACATGGATTAACATGCTAAAACTCTGAAAAAATAATGGGCACGTCTTTTCAAGAGTACCTTGTATTAGCTCAGCACATTTCGTATGACAAAAAACAAACTTTTCAATACAATAAATTTATTTGTAAAAGAGGTGGTGGGGAGAATGTACTAATTCCATTCTCCCAGTGTTCTCGGCATTCCTGAGGGATATGGATCTCACTTTCACATGTATTTCCCCAATGACAACATTTAATGGACCAGTGATAATGGCGTAGTCTTAACTACAAGCATGAGTAAGAGAATTAATTGCACTCAAAAGTAGATTTTTCTAAAGAAGCAAAAGGAAAGTGGTTGTTATCACTTGAGAATATCTCTACAACTTTCTAGGAAAGTCATGGTGGAAGCATCTACCTCCAACAAGCAAGCTATAGTTTCAAACAAAAGACCTGGTTATGCCGATGTTTTTGGGCACTGCTTGTTTTGCAATGCCCTAGTAGTAGAAGAATGACCATTTGAGCACTGCAGGAAAGTCAAACTAGATAAACACATCCAAAGAGAAGCGATGCAAGACATCATTGACAATGTTTTCAACCCTCAATTGTGGGTCAACCCTAAAAATCTTAGGGAAGGTGTGTTTCAGAGGATGCTAGAGCATGAAACATCAAATGGTTTTGTGTTTTGCCTCTAGAATAGTGGTCTACCACAGTTTATGTTGCTTGCTATGCATTCATGCTCGGAGCTAGTTGACCCATGTGCAAAAAGGTTCAACAAAAACATAGAGGCCATTGAGATCTATTGGGTCAAGATTACCATTTCTACTAAATCCATACGGGATATGTTGCGTATCCTTACGAAGTGGGGTTTCAAGATTTTTGATGAAGAGCAGATGGATGCCCTAGGAGAAGACATATTCAGGCAAACAAATTTCTATGAGGATGAGACAAAGGAAAGACCACAAAGAGGACATATTTGTTAGCCTCTTTTGCGTAAGAAATTTAAGAAGCATATGCAGTCTTTATTGTCAATGTTGGCCTGGGTTTTTGGCATTGATGATGATGAAGAGGTTAACCCTTTCTAGTTTTCCCTAGGCCATACACTCAAAAAATAAAAATTCCAGAGGTACTATGATTTTGCTGAGGTGATAGCTGGGAACATGAGGGAGCAGTTGAAGAACTAAAATATTGAGTCCAAATTCAGGTATTCTTCTGTTCTAGTTCATTTGCATTTACATCAAAATTTTGAGTGCTTGGTGAGGAATGTACTAGTGTCTAGGATAGATGAAAGGGGTTGTATCCAACCAGTTTCTATATGGACCCATTTTCTTTCAAGGACAGGAGATTATTATGGATTTGCAAACAATTTTCTGAGGCCAGTACTCTAGGATTTGTTGCCTCGCCCCATTGGTCATTTATCTCAAGAGGTTATAGAATGGATAGAATAGCTACTTCTCCCATTGGATTATTTCTTGGGTGAAGATTTCATGTTTTTCAAGTTTCATGGATTTCCTAGGGTGGTTTTCCAACTTCCCAGATTTGTAACTGACAGGGTGTTTGCACTAGAGGCATGCCGCAAATTAACCACCATCGACAAGATTTATGGTGCCGAAAGGAACAAAACAAAACTTTATGATCTTCCCCTTGTGATTGCTAAGATCCAGGTAATACAGACTAAGTGGAAGGCTAAGGATGAAATTATGAATTTATTGGTGGCCTTGGGTTTGGTTCTCATTTGCAACAAGTGAATTATAACCTGAATGGGATTTTGAGTTTAAGAAATGAGGTTAGGGAATATTTCCAAATAAGAAAAAAATTAAAGAAAGTGTGGAGGTATACATGGACTTGGCTTGCATTCTAGAAGAGAGACCAAAATGGTTAGGTTTCTATGAGTCGTAGGTAGAGTATCAAAGGAATCTCCTCATGGGCAAGTCTCTCAATACACAATTGAAGAAAAAAAGGCTAGTCAAAAAGAAAGAAGTTAGATTTCTTGAGGTTCTGACAAGAGTTGTGTTGCCTTAACCACCTGGTCGAACAATTCTCACAAGATGATGAATTCAAGGACTTATATGACAAGGAGGTTGATTCCAACAATAGCAATCCTAAGATGATTCATGAGATCGATGAGGAATGAGTTCCAACTCATCCTTCTAGATTTTAGGAATCCAATAGCTGGAGAGACTCAAGGAAAAGGGGTTCACAAGCTCCATCTACCTCCAGCACCTGAAGTAAAGGAAAAAGGGCCACATGGTATCCAAGGGGATCCGTCGTTGTCGTTAAAGTTCAAGTTTCAGAGGACTCTACAACCAGAGGATTGGAACGTGCTAGTTCTGGTCATATAAAATGAAGAAGGATCCAAGACCTAGGTGCTCCTGATGTACCGGTCCAACAAGAAGAAGTAGTGGAGTATGTCCCACAAAATGTTTCATCCACTTCGGCTCAAGTAAGTTTTTCTCTCCCTCTTCTCCCTGTTTCCACATCTTTGTTCAATCCCTTGCCTCCTCTCATGGAAAGGAATCCTCCATCCTCGGCCCCCAAACCAATAATTTTGAATGTACCCCCTGCCATTTTCAATGAATCCGTTGAAACCATCCCATGTGTCGAAGGAGTGTCATCCATCACGGTTGTTGTTGTGTCATTGATCGCCTTGTCAAAGGCCCCTATTGGAATGGTTGAAACCATTGATTTTCCCATTACTCCCACTTCATCTACTTCTAGGAAGGCACCTCTCCATTAGCCTATTTCTGTGTTTACCCCTACTAGTGTTTCCCCTGCTCAATTTGGTGTTCCACCTTTTTCCATGATCACGCTGCCTTTTGCACCCTCCCATCCTCACACATATGAAGTTTCCCCTACTGTCACCTTTTTTTGAGTTGCCCCCTAGTGCTTCTATTGTAGCACAAATCATCAATGTCACTTAAAATCTTTAGGGTTATTTTGATGCTACCAAACAGACCTGAAAGGCCAGGAAGCATAAAATATTGTCAAAAAATGTTGAGAATCCCTCTACAAAGAAGATTGAAGCATGTTTCAATGAAGAGTGAAACTCTCTGCTTTTTACCACCATGAAGCCACTCATTTCAAATCTTGAAGGGAAAATGCAAATGGAAGATTATGACATTCATGCTATAGGCCTTGACTTGAATGAAACTCACTTGCGTGATAAGTGGTCCTAGCCAAAGCCACAAAAAAGTTAGTATATGCTGACTATGATAGGTTGTACAAGAAATTAAGGAAGCACGAGGTGGAGTTCGAAAATGTAAAAGAAACAATAAGCATACTACAAAATGAGGTCTGAGCTAGAGAAGTTGAAGTGATCTGTGTGAGTAAAATTCAAGGAGAGCAAGGAGATGTGTCTAGGTTTCTTGTAGATAAGGGTATGTGTGGGATCATCATGGAAAAAATAGGCCCTTAAGTGGCAAAAAATTTTAAAAAATCAAAGTTAGGAAACTTGACGTAAAAATTTGAATAAGTTATCTATATTATTTCAAAAATATGTAAGAATAGAATCTATAGCAAATTTCATTTAATTTCTAAACTACTAGGTTTGTTTAAAAAATAAATCTATTTGGTGAAAATTTGAAATTTCAATGCAATGGTACTTAAATTTCAGGGAAAAAATAAGAAGTAGGTGTCTGTCTGACCACCCTAACCACAACAAAATGATAATTATTTTTTATAATATTTTAGATATAAGTAGAGGACTCATGCCCCAATGTGATGCATATTTTTTGTAATTTTTCCAAGTAAATAATTAATTATGATTTTTATTACAAATTTTTAAAAAATATAAAAATTGTATGTCGACCACCTTAACTTGGACAAAACTTCATGAAATTCAATTTTTATTTTTTTAAATCCTATAGCATGTGAAACATAGAATGTGACACATGTTTTGGATTCAAAATATATGATACCGTTTGAAAGCTATAGATGTTTTTCAATTAGCCTATCAATTAGGACTTTAGTCATAATTTGAATAGAAAATGAATAATAATTACTTTTTAAATTCAAAGTAAAGCATAATTTATATCGGTGGAAAGCTGAGAATCTCCTTTAAAAACCCTTTTCGTTTCATCAATTTTGGATAAAAAGATAGTTGTCAGCCACATACCCATCACATTGCCACTTTTTGGCCCATCATGATCCTGTACATACCCATACTCAGAGAGAATAGGTTAAACTTCGTGCTGAAATTGGAAATTTAAGAAGAGAGCTAGATGATACCCGATCCCAAAATTCTGATGATCTTCAGAGGATCTAGGTAGAAGTATAAGAATCAAGGCAATAAGTCAGAAGACTGAGCTCTGAATTGGCAACCCAAAACTAACCAAGACACTGAAGTCCTCTTCTTTCACTAGATAAAGATGCATTGACAATGGAGTAGGTCAATGATGCAATCTGACACAATATCTAGACCTCAACAAAACTTCCAAGTTCAAGTGTCATGCCCATAGTTGGCGATGTTCAACACAAGATCTATCCTTTTTCTCAACTCTATTATCACCTGGGTGTAGTTTCTTCTAGATGGGGGTTCATCTCTTTTAGGGATATTTTTGATCTCAAGCAAGCATATAGGTAGATCCAAACCCTTTTCCTAGCAAGTGATGCAGATTCAGAGGCTCAGTGTGCCGCTTTCATCAAAATCCAAGAACAACCAAAGTCCTAGGTTCGTATCTCAACAAAGCAAAGACCCCTATGAGTCGCCATAACTATGAAGCATTTTTTTGTTAAGTCATTTTTATTTTTGGATTGTATAAATGTTTTTCAATTTTGGGTGCACCTGCACTCAAGTAGAGTTATCAGAAAGATGCAAAATGTGCCACGTGGTGGCTATGCAACTTTCATCTTTTGTCTTCTTTTTGGGAGAGAGTTTGGGACACGTGTTTACTCGTCGGGCATTTTCTTGGGAGCTATATTCATGAGCTTGGAATTTTTCACCTTGTTAACACGTCACCTCTTCGCCACTAGTAGATTGTATCTCCTATAGAGTGATATGATTTGGGAGTTTGTCGAAGCTGGTTGGGCTATTTCTTTTCTTGGTTTTTGGGATGGAAGTTTTGAGTTGATGCCTCGGGGTGATGTGATCGGTCAACTAGACCTTTTTCCAGGCTGTTCTTTTTAGGATTTGATCATTTATAGGCCTCTATCTTTGCTAAATATCTTAAAAACATCAATGCGGCAACTAAGAATTGATGAGCAAAGATTGTTGCAACCTAACCAAAGATCTATGATCAGATCATGTGCCATTAACTGTCAAAACCTAGCAGTATCTTTTTTTGTGTTAAGGTGGTGTGTTTCCTTTTCTATAGCTATGGAAGCAGGGCAATGACACAAAAGGGGGTTGGATTCTAAATTGCAATTTCTTTGTAGAAAGAAAAAGTTCTTTATTTTTCTTAGGGTTTTAGAATTATTTTCAGAAGAAAAGTTGCAAAACTAATTTTCTTTGGCATGTTATATCTATTAAGGTTTAAACTATTGTCAAATTGGCATATAACCTATGTTTCAAAGTTCATTTGATATTTAAAAGCACAAACTATTGAGGATAAATTGTTGAGACTGTGCATGTTTGGCCTTTTCATACTTTCTTTCTTTATATTATCATTTTGAATGAAACACTATGTATTGTGAGCTAAATATGGATAGTGTAAGTAGTTGATTTCCATGTTGTATGCTCGTATGGTAGAGTAGTAGCTTAAGAAAACTAGATTGTCACTGGACTTCTCTATTTTTCTAAAAGTTTTTGTTTTGTCGTGCTATGTTGTACTAGGAGGAAGAGTTCATGTGATTTTTGAGATATTGTTTTGTTACTCATTAGAAATCTTTATGTTTGATCAAACCTTAATGAACACTACCTGTGGAAAGATTTGAAAGTCTACACTGTGCTTAGCCTTTATTGTTCGTTCTCTTTCCAACAATGAAGGGTTGTGGCGTTTTGTGTCTAATTATATCACTCATAGGAATGATTTGGGTTTAAAATGTTTAAAATATTTGTCGTGTCGCCTTTTATGTTTTATGTTTACATTTCCTTCTCCCCTTATCTCCAAACCCCAAAGAAGAGTCAACTTTCTATAAAAATCCTAGAGGTATTTAGTGAGACGCAATTTCTCCCCCACTCACTGAATTTCCCATAAGACTATTGGAGAGGCCAAAGCTTTGATGATCAACAATAATATCAAAAGGTACAAGGATAGATTAGTAGCCAAGGGCTACTCCCAAAGAGAGGGAGTTGACTTTAATGAAATCTTCTCTCCTGTTTCTAAAATAACTTCTATTAGATTCCCAAATTATCTATTGTTGCTACTTATGATTTTGAGATAGAACAAATGGATGTGAAAATTGCTTTCTTACATGGGGATTTTGATGAGGAGATTTATATAAGGCAACATGATGGTTTTGTTGTAAAAGGAAAATAATTATTGGGTTTCAGGTTAAAGAGATCTTTATATGGATTGAAACAGTCACCTAGAATGTGGTAACAAAATTTTGATGCTTTTGCATTGAAAATTGGTTATGTTAGGAGTGAGGAAGATCCTTGTGTTTACATAAAATATATTGATGATATATTTTTAATTATTATCTTGTATGTTGATGACATGTTGTTTATTGGTAACAATAAGGTAATGATCAAAGAATTGAAAGCACAACTCTCTAGCACATTTGAGATGAAAGATCTAGGGGTTGCAAAATATATCCTTAGTATGGAGGTCAGTAGAGACAGAGGTAACAAAAATATTTTCTTAATTCAAAGAAACTATGTTAATACTACTTTGAAATGGTTTAACATGCATGGGCATGTGCAGGATCATCATGGAAAAAACAGGCCCTTAAGTGGCAAAAAAATCAGAAAAATTAGAGTTAGGCAACTTGACATACAAATTTGAATAAGTTATCTATATTATTTCAAAAATATGTAAGAATAGAATTTGTAGCAAATTGAATGTATTTTCTAAACTACTAGTTTTTTTTTTTTTAAATCTATTTGGTAAAAATTTGAAATTTCAATGCAAGAGTACTTAAATTTTGGGAAAAATAAGAAGTAGGTGTCTGTTTGCCTAACCACAATAAAATCATAATAATATTTTTATATATAAATGAGGACTCATGTCCCGATGTGATGCATATTTTTGTAATTTTTTCCAAGTAAATAATTAATTATGAATTTTAATTACAATTTTAAAAATAATAAAAAACTCGTATGTCTGACCACCTTTAAAACTTGGTCAAAACTTCATGAAATTAATTTTTTCTTTTTTTAATCCTATAGTATGTGAAGCATAGAATGTGACACATGTTTTGGATTCAAAAAATAAGATACCGTTTGAAAGCTATAGATGTTTTTCAATCAGTCTATCAATCAAGACTTTAGTCGTTATTTGAATAGAAAATGAATAATAATTACTTATTAAATTCAAAGTAAAGAATAATTTATATTGGTGGAAAGCTAAGAATCTCCTTTAAAAATTGTTTTTGTTTCATCAATTTTGGGTAAAAAAAAGTTGCTAGCCACATACCCATCATATTGCCACTTTTTGGCCCATCATGATCTTGCACGTACCCACATGAGAGTTAATCAACTAATATTCCTTTACCAGTTGGTATGAAGTTAAGTTTAGACATGGGTCCTAAATATGATTTTGATCATTTGGAAATTTTTGAAATTCCATATGCTAGTGTAGTTGGTAGTTTGATGTATGCAATGGTCTGTACAAGACCAGATATAGCCCAAGCAGTGGGAGTTCTATGTAGGTTTATGTCTAATCCTTGTAAAGAACATTGGACTTATGTTAAGAGGGTGTTTTTTAAAATATTTACAAAGTACTTCTGATTGCTATTGGGCTTATCATGGTGCTAATGATATTGATACTATGCACATATCATTGGACATACAGGGTTTTGTTTATTCATATTGGGCAAGAGACCTAGACAATTGGAGGTCAACAAGTGGCTATATGTTTACATTGTTTGGAGCTGTAGTTAGTTGGATGAGTAAGAGGTATGGTTACAGAGAATCAGAGTACATGGCTGCTACACATGCTTCTAAAGAAGGAGTATGGTTACAGAGACTTGGGAAAGGTATTGGTTTTAATTGCAAGAAAATTAGACTTGAATGTGATAGTCAGAGTGCTATTTGGTTAGCCAAAAATCCTATGTATCATGCTCGTACTAAGCATGTTGATGTTCAGTATCGCTTTGTGCGAGAAATGGTTGAGAGTGGGAAGGTATTGATTGAGAAAGTTGACACTTTGATCAATGCTACAGATTATCTTACAAAACCAATTCCTATAGATAAGTTCTCTTGGTGCAGGAAGGCCATTGGCCTTGAGTCCTATACTCGATTTATAATAATAATTCCCTATTTAGAATAATTGCAATGTATAATGACAAGTGGGAGAATGTTGGGAATATGATTCCATTTAATTGCAATCCTAAACATATTTCATGTATCTCCTAAGTCCTCATAAAGTGTTCCCCAACACTAGGATTAGAAAGATATTCAATTTGAATGAAATGAACATGTAAATTGACATTTGTGATTATTCCTAAATGATAGTAACATGTGGGGACATCCAAGAAGAGCTCCTACAAGATAGGAGCATATGGGGCACCCACATGGAAGGTGGAACCCACCTTGCTTTAGTTATTTGTTTGGAGGATTGATAACACTTTAGTAATGCATGTTTTGATCCTAAAAATTAGGGATTGATATTTACATGAGTGGACTGGCACTATCAGTTCAGTATCAATTCAGTTTGATTGAGTTTAGTTTAGTTCAGTTTAGTTCAATTATGTTTCAGTTATCTTCAGTTGCATGTAGTTATTTTGAGTTGAATTCTAGTTGACTTGAGTTGACTTGAGTTGCATGACAAATAATAGGTGGATATTTTCAGTTAACTGGGGATGATAAATCATGCATAATGTTTGCATGAATTGGTGGAGAGATATGTTTCAGTTAACTAAGATTGACTTGGGTCCACCTTGGGCACCCAAGTTAGCATCTTTCAGTTAACACCTTTTGCATGAGAAGATATTTACAAGGCTTAGTCAAGTGTGCCCATTCTTGGGCTGCAACTTTGAGGTGAAGTTTGCAAGATATTTTCTTGACCAAAGTTTAGTTAAGTGTTTAGTTTGGGGAACCTAAATTGAGGAATACTTTGGTTTGACTTCAGATTACATTATAGAACTCTACTTTCCCAATCTAGGCATAGATTTTTGTGAGGAGATTTATGATCTTGTATAGTACAACTCTTATGAGTTTACATGCTCATATTTTGTCTATTAATTTCAGCAAGTGTATGAGAGTTCCATGAGAGTTTATTGTAGGTTGTGAAGAAGGTTTGTTGAAGGAAATGAAGCATATCAATCAAGGATTGATACAATACATTATTGTAATCTTTTTCTAAGGTAAAATTGATCTAAACAAATTAATCATACACAAAGAATTCTCACAAAGAACACTTAAATTAGATCTACAGTCTCATAGTTTTATAAGTTTTAAGCTACAATATTACCTTCATTTTCAACATTGAGGACTTTGAGAAGAATAAAACCATAATAATTTATACAAACCTAGTTGTAGCAATGAATATTAAGTTATTCAAGCATCATGAAAAACCAAGAAAAAATTAACTTTGGATGATAACTAATGCTAATCATGAAATAATAGTGGACACTTTAAATGTAAGAGATGACCCCTTGAGCACACCTGAGTAGAAGATCTATCTTTTCTATGGGACATGTATGATATTTTTGGGTATGTGCAGGATCATGATGGGCCAAAAAGTGGCAATATGATGGTTATGTGGCTGACGACTATTCTTTTACCCAAAATTGATGAAACAAAAAGGGTTTTTAAAGGAGAGTCTCAGCTTTCCACCGATATAAATTATGCTTTACTTTGAATTTAATGAGTAATTATTATTCATTTTCTATTTAAATTATGACTAAAGTCCTGATTGATAGGATGATTGAAAAAAACCTATAGCTTTCAAATGGTATCACATTTTTTGAATAAAAAACATGCATCATGTTCTATGCTTCACATACTATAGGATTAAAAAAGAAAAATTTAATTTCATGAAGTTTTGACAAAGTTAAGGTGGTCAGACATATGAGTTTTTATATTTTTTAAAAAGTTGTAATAGAAAATTCATAATTAATTATTTACCTAGAAACAAATTACAAAAAAATATGCATCACATCGTGGCATGAGTCCTCTATTTATATCTAAAATATTAAATTTTTTTTATCATTTTATTGTGGTTAGGGTGGTCAAACAGACACCTACTTGTTATTTTTTCCCTAAAATTTAAGTACCACTACATTGAAATTTCAAATTTTCACCAAATAGATTTCTTTTTTTTTAAAACAAACCTAGTAGTTGAGAAACTACATTTAATTTTCTACAGATTCTATTCTTACATATTTTTGAAATAATATATATAACTTATTCAAATTTTTACATCAAGTTGCCTAATTCTATTTTTTTTGAATTTTTTACCACTTAAGGGCCTGTTTTTTCCATGATAATCCTGGACATACCCTTTTCATCTTAGTTAGATTCTTTTTTTTTCTATATTTTGGATTAAAATTGGATTAAGCTTATTTTTCATAAAAAATCACTTGTATATATTTTTTTGGGTTTTTAAGGAACAAAGGTATATTTTTCAAGTAATTTGTATCAACATCAACCATTGTGCTATGAGTATGATGGGGATATTATGGTAATGCATCTAAATATAATTCATAATGTGACATCAATGATGGAATTATAAGTATTTATTCTTAATAACAAGAATCATATTTGATTAGAGAGAATTTTCAACTAATTTTGTAGTTCATGTTGCGGATCTCTTCAAAACCATTTGTACTGGGTTTCGGTGCCCCATCAAAACTTTCTTTACCCTTAATCAAAAACTAACTTTGTAGTTCATGTTGCTTATGCTCAACAATTTTTCAATATTTATATGCAGGTCCATTTCATACAATTTTGGAGCATGACAAGGTTATGATAGAAATAAATCCAAAATTGTTGATTTTAAAATAGGTCTTGAAGATTATTTTTCTTAACAATTCACTTGTTTGTAAATGTATATTTTTGGAGAATAAAGCTATTGTGGATAGGTGATTGAGATCAATAGTTATAGCTTTTTTAGTGGTCACATATAATTCATAAGGTGACATCTACAATACAATTATTAGTGATTCTTAATATTGCATTATGTTTAATTTTAGATAATATTTTACTAATTTTGTATTTCATGTTGATTATATATTCTCAACAATTTTTCAATATTTATTTGAAGGTCCATTTCACAAAAGCTTGGAGAATGAATAGGTTATAATGGAAATAAACCCACCATTGATGCATTTAAAAATGGTCTTGAATATTATTGTTCTTAACAATTCACTTGTTTATAAATATAGGTATTTTGGAGAATAAATCTACTATGGGTAGGTGATTGAGATCAATAAATATAACATTTTCGATGATCAAATATAATTCATAAGGTGAAATATATGATAGAATTATATGTATTGATTCTTAATATTGCATCATATTTGGTTTGAGATAGTGTTCAATTAACTTTGTAGTTCATCTTGATTATGCTCAACAATTTTTCAATATTTACATGTAGGTCTATTTCACTCAAGTATGGAGCATGATGAGGTTACAATGGTAATAATCCATCATTTTTGAGTTTAAAATAGTTCTTGAAGATTATTTTTCTAAACAATTCACATGTTTATAAAATGTAGTTCTTTTAAAGTATAAATCTATTATGGATAGGAGATTGAGATCAATAGTTATAATTTTTATAGTGATTTCATATCATTCATAACGTGACATCTCCAATAGAATTATAATTAGTGCTTCTTAATCTCATATTATATTTAGTTTGAGAGAATTTTGAGTTAACTTTGTAGTTCATGTTGATTATGCTTAACAATTTTTTAATATTTATATGCAAGTCAATTTCACATGTATGGAGCACGACGAGGTTACAATGGAAGTAAATCCATCATTATTGAGTTTAAAATAGGTCTTGAAAAATATATTTCTTAACAATTTTATGGTATGTTCTTAAATTTTTTGAGGTGAATTGATTATTATGAAAATATGGGATTAATATTTTTTAATATTTAATTAGAGATATTTTTGAGGTTAGCATTATTTTTTTATCTATCTCATTGAGTGAGGATATAGGTAGATAGGATGAGTGACTTCTACAAGGAAAATGACACAGATCACCTTATGGTGGTAGAGATGAGAATGGAACACAACCACAAAGAAGGATAGGCTAAGATGATAGCCATAGAAGATAGATGCCCTAGGGGCACTTTTTTGATGTGTGTATGCTTTAGAGAGCTAGTTTACTAAAGACAACATTGATGCATTTATAGAAGCAGTCATGTGGAGAATATGATATAGAAATTATTAATTATATTGATGATGGATGCAATTCTTTATGTGTATGCAAAAAATGCACATGGTATGCAACTATATTTCTTAGATTTGGATGTTCATAGGTATACATGTTCATGAACCTCTAGTGTATGTGTGTTCATGAATCTCATTTGTATGTATTTTTTTGAATCTAATGTGTATATATGTATCTTCATGAATATTGTGTGTGTGTGCATGTATGTATGTTCATTTGTATGTGTATGCATTCATTTTCATTAATATCATGTGTGTGTATGTTCATGAATCTCATGTATATGTATGTATGTGCATGAATTTCATGTGTACATATGTTCATGAATATCATGTGTATGTGTATGTATTGTATAGGGGAAAAATAGGGTAGACCCAAATGCATGAACAAGAGGATCTACCACTTCTTTTTCTAGAGCCCTTACACTTAAAATTATGTAAGATGCTAATAACAACTAAAAATGAAACCTAACTATTATAGCAACTATGGGGGATGTTTTTAGAGCATAAAAAGTTGTGTACTTAGCTAGAAAGTTGTATTTTTGAGCTATGGAGGAATCATTCACCTTCAGTGGTGAATGGGTCATTTTAGGGTTTTGGAAAATTGATTTTAGGATCCTATTCCTTGATTTCTGCACTCTTGAATTCCCTGTTATCAAGTTTTGGAATCCTGTATGGAATTTTGTAGAGATGTTTTCGTGATCTTGCACTTTGAATGGCAACTTTAATAGTAACTTTGTAACTTTGACAATTTTGCTCCAAATCTTGCTCGACTTGATCTTCAACTTGTAAATATGCAAACATACACTCAAGGGTAGAAAAAATTGTTGATTTATAGTGAATGGGGGTTTTGCTCAATCAAACCCTTGTAGGTAATTAAACCAAATGACGAAATGAAGAAATTGAAGCATGAACATGAAATAATGTAAACAATATCACCTTGGATGATGTCTTGTAAAACAAATCTACAAACTATCATGTAGTGGCCATGAAGAATGTAGATCGAGGATCCTTGGAAATGATGTGAATAATAGTTTCCAGTAGAACTTCAATGCTACATCCACCTCTTTAGCTCAATGACATGAATGCATGCACTAAACTCTTCAAATGATGATATGATCTTTGAATTGCTACAATAAACACTTGAAATCTATCTTGAAATTCCTTATGAATGCCTTTGAAATGCTCTAATGCTTGATCACTTGAATGCTTGAATGCTTGCTAGATTTTCTTAGGAGAAATAATGTGAATTAACCCCTTATTTATACTAAATTAACCCCAAAATTCAAGAAATTAAGGCCGACCCCATATCTAGGAAGAAACATTATTAAATTCCTGCCATAATGAAATTCAAAGAGGGGGTCTTGTGAATGGGTCCTGACTAAGTTTCTAGGACCAAGCTTCGGGGATTTAAAGAAGGCTAAAACCCCATTCTAGATCAAATGAGAAAGGGGGACTTGTTAAGGGAGGACCCATTCATCATCAAGGGTGAATGTATCCTAGGTCAACCTACCAAACTTTTCCCAATGAAATAATTTGTTAATTAAATTATGGGTGAAGCTAGAATAGTGGTTTAAAATTTGATGGAGGAAGGAAAACTGAGAAAAAATGACCCCATGGAAAAAAAAATGGTTTTAGGGGTTCAAATGAACCTATAAGTTCGACTGAACCAAAGAGGGGTTCAACCGAACTAGGGTTCGAACAAACCTATTTAATTATTGGGCCCACATTTCCTGCCTAAAAAACAAAAGAAAAATTCATATTGAGGGGGGTTCGAATGAACCCTGGTTTGCTAGAACCCCCCTGGTTCTAGCGAACCCCCCTTTTCCCTAATTTTTGACCTTGTTCACAAAAAAAACCTATTTTTTTACACTTTGAAGCTTGGGTTGAGGATGAAAATGGAGGAATATTTACAAACCCAATTGGAATCAGGTAGTCCTCGGAATGAGCTATCCAATGAATATAAATTTAATATACATGTTTTGGTTTTATTATGTACTTATTTTTTTAGTTTTATTAAACATAGGTTTTTCTTTGAAAATGAAGGTCTCTATTCTACACATACGGAAAAATAGTAGATTATCAAAACAAAAAAAATTAAAAATATGTGTGCACCAGATATTGAAGTCCTTGATCCAACAAAAAAAAAAGAATTTTGATATATACAAAAAAAGTTACATGTTATACGGTCACGCTATGTATGAAATGTAATTGGTTTGAATTCAAAACTTTATTAAAGAAAAAATATTCAATAAAAACTATCTAACCAAGTGGAAGCACTAGATATTGGAGTTACAAATCTAAATTCGAAAGAATTAGAATTTTATCCTTCATGGAAAAAAAGTTGTGTTATATGGTGTGCGACACTTTTTAAAAATGTTGTTTTTTTGAAAAAAACCAATTTTTGTGGGAGATTGAAAAAGAAGTAAAATTTGATTCCAAAAATTTTGAAAAAAATATTTTTAGAATCTACAGACAAAATGTGATGAGACTCTAGTTTACGTCATCTTCAAATTCCTCACGGTTTAGCTGCTATAGGTGTCTGAATGTGAAGATTTAGTTAAAAATAATAATTTCAGTGTCCAGTTTGGCCAAAAATTGTAAACCACTATTGTGGGATCACCCTTTAAAAATAATTGTCGGGATAGATCTTTGAGAGGTGTCAAAATTAAGGCCTAAATTTGAATCAAAAAAGGGTTAATAACTCCAATTAACCACAATTAATTAAAAGCACCTAGATAAGTGTGAAACTACCTTAAAACACTTTACAACACTTTAAAACACTTACATAAGGTACACATTATGTACATTTTATTTAGAAAGGGGCACATTAGACTTAATTAGGTAGATACATCCTAGAAAAGCGTGAAAATGTGTTACAACACTTTACAACACCCATGAAAAGGATCAATTAAGGCATGCATTAGTTAAATAAAGGTCCTAGAATAGTGTGAATGTCTACAACACATTACAACACCACTCCAAGAAATTATTAATTAAGCTTTAATGTCAATTATCAAACAAAGCAAGGAAAAGGCTACATTTTTTGTTACTACATGTATGTATATGAATCTCATGTTTATGTATGTTCATGTGTGTATGTATGTAATCTTATATGTATGTATGTTCATGAATCCAATGTGTATGTATGTTCATCAATCTTAAATATGCATGTGTATGTATATGTGTTCATGAATCTCATGTGTATGTGTATGTATGCATGTTCATGAATATCATGTATATGTATGTATGTTAGTGATTATCATATGTAAGTATATGTATTTTGATGAATCTCATTTGTATGTGTATGATAATAATGCACATGGTATGTAGCTAGATTGCTTATATTTGGATGTTCATAGGTGTACATGTTAATGAATCTCATGTGTATGTATGTATGTATGTTCATGTATTTTACTTGGGGAATGAATGGAGGCCTTCCATAGAATTTACCCACCCACCTCAATGTGTTGGAAAAGTTATTTTTGCTCCATGAGGCATGAAGCAAAAATATTCTTATTGTCATATTTGCACTACTCTCCATTGACACTTTTCATAAGAATAAATTCATTGTTGGTATGGTCAAATGGTGTTGAATTAAAAAAATTAAAGAGAGGTTAATGTGAAGGGATTCCATATCCACTTGTGGGTATGTGCAGGATCATCATGGAAAAAATAGGCCCTTAAATGGTGAAAAATTCAAAAAAATCAGAGTTAGGCAACTTGACATAAAAATTTGAATATTAAGTTATCTATATTATTTCAAAAATATGTAAGAATAGAATCTATAGAAAATAGAATCTAGTTTCTAAACTACTAGGTTTATTTTAAAAAGAAAAATCTATTTGGTGAAAATTTGAAATTTCAATGCAGTAGCACTTAAATTTCAGGGAAAAAATAAGTAGGTGTCTGTCTGACCACCCTAACCACAATAAAATGATAATATTTTTTTATAATATTTTAGATATAACTAGAGGACTCATGTCCCTATGTGATGCATATTTTTTGTAATTTTTTCCAAGTAAATAATTAATTATGATTTTTTTATTACAACTTTTTAAAAATATAAAAACTTGTATGTCTGACCACCTTCACTTGGTCAAAACTTCATGATTTTTTAATTTATTTTTTAATCCTATGGTATGCGAAGCATATAATGTGACACATGTTTCAGATTCAAAAAATGTGATACCATTTGAAAGTAATAGATGTTTTTCAATCAGCCTATCAATTAGGACTTTAGTCATAATTCAAATATAAAATGAATAATAATTATTTATTAAATTAAAAGTAGAGCATAATTTATATTGGTGGAAAGCTAAGAATATCCTTTTAAAACCCTTTTCGTTTCATCAATTTTGGGTAAAAAAAAGGTCATGAACCACATACCCATCATATTGCCACTTTTTGGCCCATCATGATCCTACACATACCCTTGTAGGTCTAGATGATAAATTTCTAACTAGGCCATGAACTTCGATAAATACTCCATCACAGTTTGGTATTTTTTATCATAATGGTCTTAAGGGACTACATCAGAATACAACAACTTGGAATGATTAGGTGACTTGGGGAATGAATAGAGGTATTCCATATAATATACCCAACCACCTTGATGTGTTTGTAAATTAATTTTGGGTCCATGACACATGAAATGAAAAATATGCTTATTTCAATATTTTCACTACTCTCCAACTAATACTTTTTGCAAGAATACATTCATTATTTGCACGGTCAAATCATGTTCAGTTGAAAAAAATGAGTGAGATTAATGTGGAGAGATTTTGTATCCACATTTAGGTCCATACAAAAAATTCCTATTTTCCATGATCTCTAATAATTACTCAACCATTGTTTGGAAGCTTTTTTAATAAGGCTATGAAGAGATTAAACACTAGAATAAAACACCTCGAAATGATTGTGTGACATGGGGAATGAACAAATGCCTTGTATAGAATTTAACAACCCACCTCAATTTGTTGGTAAAGTAATTTTTGTTCCATGACACATTAAAAAACAAATATTCTTATTTCCATATTTGCATTGCTCTCCATTGACAATTTTTGAAAGAATGCATTCATTGTTGGAATAGTAAAACTATTACATGTGTTGTCATTTATGTCAACATAGTAGTATTATGGAAGGTTAAAAGTGATGCAAATAGAGTGGTGATTTGTAAAAGGGGTAATATTTCAAAGGATCTTCCTAGAGGAGAAAACAAAGGAGTGATGATAAGAAGATTTGTGAGAAGGACATGGTGATGAATGTCATGAGAATGTTGTACATAGTTGTACTAGATACCTTCTTTTGCTCATGAATAGGTGAAAGTTGACAGGTTGAAGTGTATGTTGATATGAATAATTTTTGGTTTCTTTCTTTTGATGAAAATAGTTATAATTATTGTCTATGATAGTGTGAATGTTGTATTCTTTGTCCCTTGATGTAAAGTATTGATGAAAGAAAGTATGTAAGGTTTCAAATAGTCAAAGGGACAAGAAGTACTAAAAAATCTCAAGAGAATGCTTTGTATTCCTCTGCATTTGAAGTTATGGCCTTTTCAAAAATTAGATAGAGACAGGTGTGAAGTATGTATGTTCCTAATTTTAGAGAATAGAAGTTACCACAAAAATTTCCAAAGCTAGCAGAATGAAGATAGTAGTACAATGTGGTTGCAATCAAAAAGAGTTAAGAGGAATACTCCACATTTCTCTGCATTAAAGATGTGATCTTGTGTCTTAGAGGATAGTCAGATACAATTGAAAATTATGCATGATTTAAGTTTCAAATGATAATATGTACCATAGAGTTTCTTAGGAGTCTGTACAGAGTAAGGATAGATCATGTTGCTATTTAGGATTGTTAGTGAGAGAATGTAAAAGCCATCGTATTTCACGGTATTATAGTATTTGTCTTTGTTGTTTGGAGGATAAGTTTATATTGTCTGTATGTTTTTTCATTTCAAATCTTTGGTGTTGAGGAGTACTGCAAGTTTGGTTTTCAATGTTTTGTTTTAGGACTGTGAATTTAGAGTTTGTAGAGATGTATGTTTCAATGTTTATTTGTTTGTGCCAACATGAATTAGCATGAAGTTTTCAAAGGGGTGTATGAAAATATTTTTTCATGTCATATAATGTTTGTACAATGATCCATGTAATTTTATTTGGTTTCTCTAGTACCACATTAGGTTTGGAGCTAATGAATGGAAAGTTAAAATTATTTTCTAGATGAGCCTAGCATGTTGAGATGGTTGCACCAGAGGTGTTTGGAAGTGCATGCTAGTGAGGAGATGTGTGCAAAGGTAAAATAGGTCCTAATTATCTCTTTAGTTTCAACCACATTTTGATTTCTATTTTATGCATATGTCTTGGGAGCTAACTTCTTGTGGCCATTGCATGTTTCATTTTACACATTTCATCTTTGCTAACTAAGAAGAAACTTTTTGAAGCTTATGAAGGATATAAATAAAAGATAAAGTTTGTTGAAAAGAGTGTGTGAGTGTGTGTGAGTATGCAAAGAGTTATGTGCATGTATATGTGTGTGGTGATGTGTTGAAGAGAGTAGAGGTTTTTGTGCAAGAGGTGTTAATGATATATGTCAGTGTGAATAGTTTTGATGTCATGGAGGTGATTGATCAACAAAATTTGTTGAGTATATTATACAGAGGTTGTGGCCTCTTTTTGTAAGTGTTTTTTCTTGTAGGGAGTTTAGCTTCCTTTGGTTGAAGCCATAAAATTTTTTTCAGGGAGTTGTAGCTTCCTTGAGGTTGTATCCCATCAAACTTATTTTAATTTTTTTTTTTTTCCCAAGTTTGGATTTGGACAATAGATCCAAGTAGCTTGCTCACCATGATTTTTCTCTTTTAGGGTTTTCCATGTAAATTTAGTGTTATTATTTGTGGTTAGGCTTTGAATTGCATAGCTTGATTCTTTATATATTTAAGGCACTAGAAATGTTTGGTTTGATAAATTTGAATTGGATTAATTTATGGGATATACTGATTCATCCTCTTCTCAATATATCAGTGTGTTTTACAATGGACCTATTAGAGTTGTGTTCCTTGGTGTAGCTTAAAACCCAAAGGTAGAGGGTTGATGCAAGAAGTTGGGTCCACAAAAGGCTCAAGAAGTGGAAGTGTTTTTGCCATTTTTCAGAATTTGTCACACTTGGACTAAAAATTTGAGGCACTTACACAATGAATCTTAAAAATAGTTAGTAATATGAAATTTTGAATTCTAAATCTAGTTTCCAAATATGTAATTTATTCAAATACCTAGATGATAGAAATTGAATTTTGATTTGGATGTATAAAAACCACTTTTTAAAAGTTTTTTTTTTACCATACCATGCACATGTACAAACACCACTTTTTGACCCAAATAAAATTATTTTGCTAATTACTTTTGGGGAAAGATAGCTAACAACATGAAGATTGATGAGGATATTTTTTTGTAATATTTTTTTGAATATTTTATTTTATTGAATTTTTATTTGCCTTAATTGTTGTTTTTAAAATTTCAACATGTACGAACAACATAATTGGACCTAAACTAAACATTTTTTGAATATTTTTTTCATTGTGTAGAGAATTGTTTGAATATTGATTCCATGTAATTTTTTTACTAGAAAATTAACCAAAAAAATGTAATTAAAAAACAAAAAAGTTTGATATTTCAAGTTTATGGACTAGTTTGCTTAGAAATTAATTAAAAAATAGAAAATATAATCCAATCCTAAAATATATATATATATATTTGGAAACTATATGTCGTGTTCTCTAATGGGTTTTAATTACATAGATTTATTCAGAGAAAAAGCCCATTAGCAATATTTCCAAAGTTGGACATTTCTCTTGAACTTGCCTTAGTTTTTTAGTTGCAGGTCAAAGGCTAAGGGTCGAGTTACCAAGCCTTTCCTGGGCCTAAAATCGAGGCAGCATGTGGGTTGGGCATTCAAAACTTTAAGAATGTGTTCACATTACAAAATGCATACACATTCTTTATTTTCTTATTTATTTAAAAAATTAAATACTTTTTAGAAATGCATACACGTACGTGTTTCTAAAAGGTATTTATTTTTTTAAATAAATGAATCGTATGTGTTATAAAACATGTACATGTTATATAACACGTACATGTTTTTAAGTGCATACACATTTTTTTAGGTTCAGGTACCCAAAGCATAACACATACACGCTTTTTAATAATGTGTACTCATTTCTTGTAGGATTATTTTTGGCTAAAACTTCCCCTCTTCGTGGACCCAAATTTTTGCTTTTACCCTAGATCTTTGAATAGAACACATGGCTCAAAAATAGTGCTCTCCTAAAGCCTCAAATTTTTATGGAAGAAATTATGCCTTCTAGAGTGTATGGATGGAAGCCTAGCTCACCTTGCTAGTTTATGATGTTTGGAGAGCTACAAAGGATGATTACACTAAACTTGCTCATCCTATTACAAATCTTAATGAAAGGAAGGAACATGAAAATAATGCTAAAGAAAAGAATGCCATCTTGACTAGGTTAAAAAATTTAGAGTTTTTCAAGGTAGTGCAATGCAAGACAACCAAGGAGATATAGGATAAACTCAAAAATATCTATGAAGGAAATGATAGTATAAGGAAAGAAAAATTACAATCTTATAGAATAATTTTTGAGAATCTAAGGATGAAAGAAGAGGAAAAAAATTCTAGTTATTTTCTTTGGGTGGATGAAAAATTCAATAGAATCAGAGGACTTGGTGAAGAAATAACAAACCAGTGGTTGTAAACAAAGTTATAAGAAGTATCCCTCACCAGTTTGATTCAAAATTTTCTACTATTAAAGAAGCCAAAGATCTAATAAAACTTACCATGGAAGAGCTATTTGGGTCTCTCACTACCTATTAGATGAGAAATGAAGTTCAAGAAAAATACAAAAGGGAAATTCCCTTCAAAGCTATGAATAAAGAAGGAAAATCTGGTTCACACAGTGAATCTAAGGAAGAAGAATAATTTTTTTTGAGAAAGATGAAGAAGGGATCAAGAAAGTATAAAGGTAAGTTACCTTTAAAATGTTTAAAATGTGGAACATTTCATCATTATTCTTCTAAACATCCTTTTAGAGAGAATGAGAGTAGAAACAAGGGTTTTAAGAGGAACAACTTCAAGATGAACCTCCTTTCCAAAGAATACCCGGTCTCCTCAGAAGAAGTAGATCACTATTCATCAGATGGTGGAAGAGGAGAATCCTTTTTCATGGCATTGGTGATCTTTGATGGTTCAGACAAGACCGTAGATGAAGAAGAATGTGAATTTGATTTTGAAGGTGATCTTATTTTTTCTCTTGAAGACTTGGAATGTGCAAGGAAAGAGAAAAAAGAGCAAAAAGCCTTAATTTAAGCCAAGACAAATGAATGCACAAAAATTGAGAAAGAATTCCTTTTAATCAAAAAGGAATTGAAGAAAGAAAAGTGTGGAAATTCAAATAACTCTGAATAAGCATCTTCACAAAATACCTTTCCAAGAAAGAAATTTTTTCATAAGAAAGTTCAATCATGCATTTTTTGGTTATTGTTTCATTTGAAATAAGTATGGTCATAAGGCTATATACTGCAAATGGGTATGTGTAGGATCATCATGGAAAAAGGAGGCCCTTAAGTGGAAATTTTTTTAGAAAAATTAGAGTTAGGCAACTTGACATAAAAATTTGAATAAGTTATCTATATTATTTCAAAAATATGTAAGAATAGAATCTATAGTAAATTGAATGTAGTTTTTAAAATAATATGTTTATTTAAAAAATATATATTTATCTATTTGGTGAGAATTTGAAATTTCAATGCAGTAGTACTTAAATTTTAGGGAAAAAAATAAGAAGCAAGTGTCTTTCTAACCACCCTAACCACAATAAAATGATAATAATTTTTTTATAAGATTTTAGATATAAGTAGAGGACTCATGTCTCGATGTGATGCATATATTTTTGTAATTATTTTCCAACTAAATAATTAATTATGATTTTTTTATTACAACTTATAAAAAATTAGAAACTCGTATGTCTGACCACCTTAACTTGGTCAAAACTTCATGAAATTCTTTTTTTTTTAAATCTTCTAGTATGTCAAGCATACAATGTGACACATGTTTCAAATTCAAAAAATTTGATACTGTTTGAAAGCTATAGATGCTTTTCAATCAGCCTATCAATCAGGACTTTACTCGTAATTCAAATAGAAAATGAATAATAATTATTTATTAAATTCAAAGTAAAGCATAATTTATATTGGTGGAAGGCTGAGAATCTCTTTTAAAAACCATTTTCATTTCATCAATTTTGGAGAAAAAAATGTTGTCAACCACATACCCTACACATACCCATCATATTGCCACTTTTTGGCCCACCATGATCCTACACATACCCAAATATTAAATGAATAGAAGAAATTTTGTAAGTGGGAATTCTCTTCACTAGTGGATGTCAATGTAATATGTCAAATCTACAACAATGTTGGACATATAGCAAGATATTGTAGGAGTTGTCTAGAAAACTTAGAAACTCAGATGTTAATGAGAAGGTCAAAGAGAATGACACTTCCAAAAGAGAGGAAACAAACAATGAGGTTAAAAATTCAATAGACAACATTTCATGATCAAGTGAAAAAACTTATCTGGGTAATAGACATTGAATGTTCAAATCACATGACAAGTGGCAAAAAAAATTCATCAATCTTATTAAGTGGAATGGTGGATTATTCATGTTTCGAGACAATTCATCTACACATATTTGTGGAAGGGACACCATAAGTATTGATGGAAAATCTAGGAAAAAAAGATATTCTCTATGTAGAAGGTCTCAAGCACAAAATTCTCAATGTAATTTAGATGTGCAACAAAGGATATAACCTCATATTTCATGATCAAGGGTGTGAAATTAGAAGAGGAAACTCTAGTAAATTGGTAGTAGAAGAATCTAGGATAGAAAACAACTTATAAAACCTAAAATATGTTAATAGAAGTTGTCTTGTAGTATAGACAAGCGAATGTTGACTATGAAACAAGAGGATGAGACACATCAACTTTGATAATCTTGTGAAGATCAGCTCCATACAAGCAGTAAAAGATATACCCAATTATATCAAGCCTGTAAGCACATTGTGCAAAGAATGATGGATTAGGAAGCAGATAAGGATAAGATTCAAGACCAAGGAGTATTATTCTATAAGGCCATTGGAACTGATTCATACTAATTTTTGTGAACTAACTAGGATAAATAATCTCTAACGTGAAAGGTATTTTATGTTTCTCATTAATGATTTCTCTAGGATGACATGGGTTATAATCCTAAAAAAAATTCAAAATCTCTTAGTAGATTTATTATTTTCAAGTCAATGGGGGCAGTGGGACTAGATCGATTGGCTAAAGCATCCTATTGTAGGAAAGAGGTCATGAGGTCTAGTCTCCCTAATGTCCTCAGGGTACTGGAGGGCGTGTCATGCCAACGCCACTAGTCATGTGAAAAAAAATTACCAGGTACACTGCAGTTTATAGAGGGCGGATACTCGATTGATTCCTATAGTCTAAAAAAAAGATTATGAAGTCAATGGTTGAAAATTAAATAAATACTAGAGTCAAGTTTTCAAGGTTTGATAGAGGTGGAAAGTTCACATCAAATGAGTTTGAGGAATGTTGTGAATCATATGGAATAAAGAGGCATCTATTTTGTGCTAGAACTCCTCAACAAAATGGAGTAGTGGAAGGGAAGAATAGAACTATTTAGAAGATGTAAAGAACAATGTTAAGTGATGAAAAGTTGCTTGATGTATATTAGAAAGAAGCAGTCCATACTACTATCTACATTCTTAATAGAGGAAAACTAAGAGTGAACAACCCCAAGACTCTTTATGAGCTATGGTATGGAAGACCAACAACTATCAAGTACTTTAGAACATTTTGAAGAAAATATTACATCAAAAGAGATGAAGAAGGTTTGGAATTCAAGATCTGATGAAGGAATATTTCTTTTATACTCAACTAGAAGCAAAGCTTACAAGTGCTACAATAAAAGATCAAGGAAGATAGTTGAGAGTGAAAATGTTAGTTTTGATGAAGAATCACATCAAATAACATATCAGAAAGAAGACTATTGATCAGATGAACCTTCCTGCATATAAAAGGAAGAATAAATTTAAGAAAAAGAAGAAACACAAGAGAAGATCACCAAAACTTCTAGCAAATATGTTTAGAAGAATCACTTAGAAGATCAGATAATTGGAGATAAGAATGGAGTGCAAACCAAAAGAATATTTGTAAGGGAAAATGAATAGGTATTTTTTTATTTATTGTCAAAAATAGAACCTAAAACTTTTGTTGATGCTAGCAAGGATGAAGGATGGAGACAAGAAGTTGAAGAAAAACTAAATCAGATAGAGAAAAAATAGACTTGGGAATTGTTTCCAAGGCTTGCGAAAAAAATGTGATAGGAAAAAATGGGTGTTTAGAAATAAATTAAACAAATATGGAGAGATGGTGAGAAGCAAAGCATGGATATTATACAAAGGTTATTCACAAGTGGAAGGAATTGAATTGGAGGAGACATTTTCTTCTATGGAAAGAATGGAAGAAATTAAAAAATTTCTTGCATTTTCAGTTCATACAAACTTCAAAGTATATCAAGTGGATGATGAATTTGTTTTCTTGAATGGTGACTTAAAAGAAGTTTATATAGAGAATCATAATGGATTTCAACTAATACAAGAACCAAACATGGTATGAACACTTGAAAAGGCTTTATATGGTCTCAAAACAAGCCCCTAGGGCATGGTACACAAGGTTGGACAAATATTTACTCTAATAGGGCTTCAAGAAAGGTACTGCAAATGAAAATATTTACATCAAAATTGAGGATGAACAAATTCTAATAGTTTTTGTATATGTTGATGATATAATATTTGGTCATAATGATGAAATGTGTAAGAAGATTGTATAAGAGATGTAGAAGGAATTTGAAATGTCTATGATAGGTGAGTTGTCATTGTTTCTTGGAGTTGAAATTGCTCAATCAAATGATGGTATTTTTCTCTCAAGAAAAGTATGTCATGGAGATGTTGAAGAAGTTTGGTATGGAATATTGCGAACCAGTGAGTACTCCTATGGTAACAAGTTGCCATTTGAGTAAAGATGATGAGTCACCTCGAGCTCATTAGACTCTATATAGGTTTATGATTGGGGGCCTACTATACAATTAACAACATCAAGAATTGAGATTATGTGAGTTTTATATTTGTTTGCAAGGCTTCAAGATGATCCAAGAGAAACTCATGTGAAGGAAGTCAAGAGGATTTTAAGATATTTGAAGAGCACTCTATATTATAGATTGTGGTATCAAAAGGGTGATGCTTTTTCCTTGAATGCATATACTAATGCAAATTGGGTCGATAATGTTGATGATAAAAGAAGAAGAACTAGTGGTGGAGCTTTCTTTTTGGGATAAAAAATTGGTCTCATGGTTTAGTAAGAAGTAAAATTTAGTGTCCTTATCAATAGCAGAAGTAGAGTATATAGTTTTAGCTTCTTCTTGGACTTAAGTATTATGGATGAAGAAAAAAATGAAGGATATCAAGGTAATCTATGATGAGCCCATTCCTATTCCATGTGATAATATAAGTGCCATAAATATTTCAAAGAATCTAGTGATGCACTCTAGAATCAAACACATATTTATCAAGTATCACTTTTTAAGAGATAAGGTTGCAAATCAAGAAGTAAAATTGGAATATGTACATGGTGTTGCAACAATAGTGGTTTACACTTTCTAGGAGATCCTGATTTTTGCTGAAATCACATATTTTTAGAAAATATAATGATTTAAGCCATGAAAAGTTTCATTTAAAGGATTACAATTGTGTGATCAAACCACCTTAGAACAAGCCCCCTTGGATAGAACCCCGCTAGTTTTAAACCATAACTATAATAGAGTCCTTTACACTTGTCAAAATGCTAATAAAAAATCACTTTTGATTTACCTTTTGGGGCATCAAATCAAATTCATTTAAAATTTATTTTTGAAAGTATGTAGTCATTATTATAAGCTTCCAAAAAAGTATAATTTTAATTAAATTTAGGGCGGGTGCATGAAGTGGGTACCAATTTTCTGACCACTTATGATTTTTTTTAAAAAAACACACTCGCATTATAACGCGAGCACGTTATAACACGCACACATTATTTCGCATTAAAACAAAGAAAAAAGTGAAATTATTTTCCTTGGAATACCATCCCAAAGGCTTGGAGGGCATTCCCAACAAGGCTAGAGACGTGTTTTTGCAAATTCTACAATTTTTCACATAATCGGGTCCATGCTCACCATCAAGATTGCATCTAGTTCAATATTGACAAAATCGAAAACATGGGTAATGTTAGGTTCTCTCTTAGCTATCCAATGATGTAATTTTTTTCACTTTTTGACAATGTTAAGCCTTTCATCCATAATTTATTTTGTTTGTATGTCTTTTTTTGCCAAAAAGCAGTGTTTAGTGTTTTTTTTGTTATAAATTAACCGTTCATCAAAATTTCAAATAAATTACATTTTTAGAAAATAGACTCCATTCTACAAAATTTAAAAAAAAAAGAAAAGAAAAATCAATTATTTTCAAAAATTTGTAGTGGGAGCACGGCCAAAATTTTGCTTTTCAGGAAGTGCCCACTTAGAAAATTAGTAAAAAATCAAATATTCATTAAATAATTATCAGAAAAATTGTGCACCAACTAGATGCTATTACCTAACTTTTGAGCGTAGCGATTTTAAAAATATTACAAAAATTTCATCATGCTCAGGTTGTACAAGAGTTGCTATGTTATGTTTTTCTGATAAAAACAACACCAATTTTTGTACATCCCTCTTTTGAACCCCTTAATCTCAACCATTTTCAAAATAAATTAGTATTTTATAAAGTAGACTCGGAGCAATTTGATCCTTGTTTTTGTTCCATATCAAAATTTTGAGTGTAACTATCCTCAATTTCACGTCCAAGATCAGCATTTCCTGATTTCAGAAAAAAGTGGCCACTTAAGCCCCCTTTTTGGGAACCATCTTGGTGCACTTACCATTTAATTTGATTATTATATTTATTTTTTATTTCTTGTGAATATAGGTTTTTCACTAAAAATCAAACTTTTTATTTTACACATGTGGAAAAATAGCATATTATCAAAAATAATTTAAAAAATATGAGTGCACTAGATATTGAAGTCCTTGATTCAACAAAAAAAAAAGGAATTTTGATACATACAAAAAAAAGTTACATGTTATACGGCCCGCTTATGTCTGAATTGTAATTCGTTTGACTTTGAAACTTAATTAAGGAAAAAATATTCAATAAAATACTATGAAACCAATTGGAAGCACTAGATATCGTAGTTACAAATCTAAATTTGAAAAAAAGAGAATTTTATCCTTCACAGAAAAAACATTATGTGTTATACAGTGAGCGTCACTCCTTAAAAATGGTGTTTACTGAAAAAACTAGTTTTTGAACGAGATGGAAAATGAAGTGCAATCTGATTCCAAAATTTTTGAAAAAAAAAAATTTAGAATCTATAGATGAAATGTCACAAATCACTAGTTTGCATCATCTTCAAATTCCTAATGATTTAGCCACTATAGGTGTCTAAAAGCGAATATTTAGTTAGAAAAAATTAGTTTAGTGTCCTGTCTAGCCAAAAATTGAAAACCAGTATTGTGGGATCACCTACTTACAAAGGATAAAGTTGCAAATATCTTTACAACGACACTTTCTAAGGACATATTTGAATATCTCTTGAAAAAAAAATAGGGGTTTTTTCCCCTCCTTCTAACTAGATGGATAGATGGTGCATCTATTTAGAGGGGAATTTAAAGGCATATTTATCCTTAAATTGATGGGGGCTACCTCTTTGGGGGAGTAGGTAGAAAGAGACTAAGAAGGATGATAAGGTTTGTGTAGAAAGAGGGAGCTTATATATTGTAGGGACAGAGGAAGACCACCAACCCTATTCCCTTGATGTAAAATGGGGAGAAATTAAATATTAGGTTAGTGTTTCCATTAATGTCAAAAGGGGAGATTGTTGCATGTGTTATTATTGATGTCAAAATAGTGGTATTGTGGAAGGTTGCAAGTGATGCAAATAGAGTAGTGATCAAAGATGTCAAAAGGGTAAGAGTTTAAAGGATCTATCCAAAGGATCAAACAATAGAGTGATCATAAGAAGAGTTGTGAGTAGAAGGACATGGTGGTGAATGCCATGAGCATGATATACATAATTGTACCATATTCTTTGTTTCTCGTTAATAGGTGAAAGATGATAGGTTGAAGTATATGTTGATATGAAGAGGTTGTTGTTTCTAAATTTTGATGAAAAGAGTTGTAATTATTGTCTATGATAGTGTGAACGTTGTATTCTTTTTACCTTAATATAAAGTATCGATGAAAGAAAGTATGCCAGGTTTCAAACAATCAAAGGCAAATGAAGTTCTATTGAATAGGCTCAGGAGATTTTGCTCCACATTCCTCCATAGTTTAAGATATGACCTTGTAGTTTGGAAGTTAGAAAAAGAAATGTGTGAAGTATGTATATTCCTTATTTTAGAGCATCGAGGTTATCATAGAAGATTCAAAAGCTAGCCAAATGAAAATGGTAGCATAGTGTGGTTTCAGTTAGAAATATAGTTAGATGAATGTTATGTATTTCTCCATATTTAAATATGTGATCAAGTGCAGCTCGAAGGATAGTCAAATACATATGAAAGGTATACATGATTCAAGTTTCAAATCGTAAGATATATCTTAGAGGTTCCTAGGAGTTTGTAGAGTAAGGGAAGATCATGTTGTTATTTAGGAGTTCTAGTGAGAGAATGTAAAAGCCACCACATTTTACCACATTAAAATATTTGGCTTTATTGTTTGGAGGATAAGTCCATATTTTATGTATGGGTATGTGCAAGATCATCATGGAAAAAATAGGCCCTTAAGTGGCAGAAAATTCAAAAAAATCAAAGTTAGGCAACTTGACGTAAAAATTTGAATAAGTTATGTATATTATTTCAAAAATATGTAAGAATAGAATCTGTAGCAAATTGAATGTAGTTTCTAAACTACTAGGTTTATTTTAAAAGAAAAATATCTATTTGGTGAAAATTTGAAATTTCAATGCGAGTACTTAAATTTCAGGGAAAAAGCAGAAGTAGGTGTCTTAACCACCCTAACCACAATAAAATGATAGTATTTTTTATAATATTTTAGATATAAGTATAGGACTCATGTCAGGATGATGTGTATATTTTTCTAATTTTTCCATAAATATTTAATTATGAATTTTTATTACAACTTTTAAAAATATAAAAATCATATGTCCAACCATTAACGGTCAAAACTTCATGAAATTCAATTTTAATTTTTTAATCCTATAGTATCACTAAGCATAGAATGTGATGCATGTTTTAGATTAAAAAAATGATACGTTGAAAGCTATAGATGTTTTTCAATCAACCTATCAATTAGGGCTTTAGTCGTAATTCAAATAGAAAATGAATAATAATTATTTATTAAATTCAAAGTAAAGCATAATTTATATTGGTGGAAAGCTAAGAATCTCCTTTAAACACCCTTTTCATTTCATCAATTTTGGGTTAAAAAAAAGTCATCAGCCACATACCCTACAAATACCCATCATATTACCACTTTTTGGCCCATCATGATCATGCACACACCCGTATGTTTCTTCATTTCATGTTTTAGGTGTAGAGGAGTACTGCAAGTATGGTTTTCAATGTTTTTAGTGTTTGTTGAGATATTGGGTTCAACGTCTATTTGTTTATGCCTACATGAAGTAGCATGAATTTATGAAAGCCTGGGTATACAATAATATTTTTGCATTTCATATAATGTTGTAAAGTGATCAACATAGTGTTATTTGGTCTCTTTGGTACTGCTTTAGGTCTAGAGCTAATGCATGGAAGGTTAAGTGTTTGTTGGACTAATCTAGTATGTTGAGATGATTGCACTAGGTGTTTGGAAGTGTGTGCCAGTTTGGAGATGTGTGCTAAGGTTAAATAGGTCCTAATTATCTCTTATTTTGAAATGTATTTTGATTTATACTTTTTGCATATGTCTTGGTAGCTAATTTTTTTATGGCCATTGTACGTTTCATAGTTAACAAACATATTGTTGCAAGTATGTGTAGATGGTGTTATCATTGACGTCAACACGATTTTTTGTTTTCATTGGTGTCAACTATATGAGTAGGATATTTTTGCAAGAGTGTGAGCAGTTGGTATTGAATGTTGTCTCTAATGATGCTTTGATTAGTTGCAATATGTTGTCATTAGTAAGCTACTAGTCTCAACCTCTAGTGTTGCTTTGATAATCTTTTGTCTATGGATATATGGTTTAGTTTATATGGTGTAGTTGGCTTGGTAGTGATGAGGAAGTGATGAAGATGTTGAGGATGTGTCTTTGGTGCTTGGTTTCCAAGTGATTTTTAGAAAATTTGAATAAAATGAGGAAACAATGTGTTGCAATGGTGCTCTATGTTTTAGAGTAGTGTTCTGGTTTCTCTCCACATTTCTTCTATGTTGAACATCTTCTTGTGTGGTTTGGATATGTTTATTACATGTTTTCAAAGGTGTTGCATCCATAATTTGGTGTGTTGGATCATTATGTAGAAGAATTTGTGTTCAATAGTGTGTGAACTATGCATTGCATAGGTGTTTGGAAGAAATGTTTTTTCTCTGAATTTATTCATAGGGTGGTTTTAGGTCTTGTCGATTTGGAATGGTGTTGATAGTGTTTGTATCTTTCTTCAGTTTAAGTTGTTTAAGGTTTGGTGGTTTGGAAGTCAGTTTCTTGAGTTACAATGTGTGGAAGGATTACCTAAGTGTACTAGGTGTGTACATTCTTCAGGTGAAAGGTGTTGTGAAGGAATTTATTGGATTTTAGGGTGTTTATGAAATATTCTAGATTATGTTCAAATGATTTTTTTTTTCTATGAGTTTTTTTTAGATCAAAGGAATTATGTACTTATTTTTTTAACGGTGTTTACATTGGTTCATCTGACCTTGGGTGTTTAAACTAATTGTGAAGTTTCTTTGGTGCTTACAAAAGCATGGTGTGACATGTATGAGTGGATTTAGGTATAAGTTAAGGTGTATTGTGGTCCACCTTCATTAATTTACACCATAGGAATTCCTTGGTACTGACCTAATTTGATTTTTCATGGTTGAGATGCATAGCTAACCTTAGAGAATTTTTTCAAGGTTGAAGATGGTAAAATTATGTGTTGAGTTTTTGAGGGATGATAAGATAGATGTTTGTGATGTGATTGATAAAAATTGCAGAGTTGTAAGTTGTGAATTTGTGAAGTGTAGTGTGAGATTTTATGTGTTAGATTACTGGATGGAGTGAGTAGAAGGTGTCTACAATCTTCAGTAAGGCTGTGAAGGTGTTGGTGATGTTGTGGTGGAATTTTTTGTTGCATTGATATGGATTTCTCATTGTAACACTCTTCTCTATCTTCTTTTCTATTTTGGAAGTGAGCCTTTGGTAGTGAGTCTTTCTTTCTTTTAGGTAGTGAGCCCTCCAGGAGTGAGCCCTTTGTAATCAGTGTTGATATTACTTTATATTGTGAGATAATCCTCACCATGGTTTTCCCCTTAGTTTTTCCACATAAATCTAGTGTTCCATTGTCCATGGTGTTGCTTTGGTTTTATTTTTGTTATCTACTTTCATGATAAATCATTCTAACAAATTAAGGGTTAATTGAATTAATGTGGATCTTCATGTCTATAAGGGTTTTGAAGTTTTTAGGTACAATTGATTCACCCCCCTCAGTTGTCTTGTGCATTCAACACGTCATTTAAATGAAAATAATGAAACTAAAAAAATTATACAAGATTAATCTTAAATGTAATTTAACATGTATAAATTCCCATATATCATAAATATACATACAATAAACCATGTAGAAATACAACATACATCAAATATTACAAAAATTTTGACACCAAAACTACATTACATGACAATGGTATGAAAACATATAGGAATTACAATTCATCACCTCTTGACATACATTAATAATAATTAATATTTTAATTATTCAATATATACAGATATATAATCATTATTTGAGTTGGGTATTAAGAATTAAGTTATAATATTAAGAAGTATTAGAAAATATCATGTTTATAAATTATCATTAAATAAATATTATCAATGAAATTATTTATCTTCCAAATATTTCCACCTTCATTACCCATAAGAAAATCATGGTTTTCCTCTCCCATTTTAAATCAAATTTAGTAGTGTAATAATTCTTTATTTTTCCTTTCATTTCCTTAAAGAATTATATATGTTTATCTTGGCCTAAAGATTATCATCAAAGTGTTCCTTCATATTCCTTTATTTTGTAATTTTATAAATTAATATAAAAAAATTTAACAACCTAATATTCATTATATGACAAAATAATTGATATAAATAATATCAATCCATTTGATGATAATTAAAATTACATATTGTAATTTTACAACATTTTATTTTAGCAAGATTTAAATATGGGCTAATATTCGCAAATGTTCATCCGCTCTTGAAGGATACAAACTCCTGTATACCTACATAGATTACATTAAGAATGTGTCATTAATATTATCCGTTATTTCTTAAAAAATATAAAATACAAATAAAAACATACCTTCCAAGCATCATGGTAGTGGCTTGTGGATTGGTCCCAGGGCTATCCTTGAAAATTGAATTGTCCACGACCCTTAGACTATCAACACCTTTCACGTGAAACATTTTATCAACCACATAATCAACTTCACACCCTCCATGGTAATGCCAAAATGTTGTTACTGTATCTTTGCAATACCTTTCCAAGGCATTATCTTCTATTTTATGTTGTGGCAATTCTAGCCCTATGAATCGAAGTATTTTGGAGTTTCCACTACCACTAAATGAAAATTCTTGAATAGAAGTTGACATGGTAAGATTTGACAATACCTTCACAGCAAGAATACATTTTTGTACATCCAATGGATGAGAAAAGTAATTATATCTTACAATTGGGTTATCTTGGGGATTTTTACTCCTAAGTTGAAGCTCACCCCTTGATATGGGAAAAGCCACCTTGCTAAACATACCTCCTATATATGTATGGTCTTTTGTATTTTGTTTTTGAAAAAAGCTAGCGGCCTCAATGTAGACTTGGGAATTGTCTATTATTCCCACTACTTGTGCTTGTTCAAATTCAAGTGGTTCAGGGGATTCTAAAATGATTGTTGTACGTGGTGGATCTTGAATCCTTTTCCCTACTGAGTTTAGATCTAATAATACAGTAATGTTCAATTCATTAAGGTGCTCTAAGGGGCCAATTCCACTTAATAAGAGAAGTTGAGGGCTACCTATACTTCCTGTTGACAAAATCACTTCACTCCATTGTGATAATTGATTGGTAGATACTTGATAAGAGAGGTCATCGACACTACTTATCAACTCAACACCATTTGCCTTCAACATTCCTACACCATAGTTTCATAACCAATATTAGAATTCTAAATTAAAAAAATATTTTTTTATTTAGTTTTTAAAAAGGATAAAGATAAATAAGAAAATTATATTATCAAAATGAGAAAAAATAATAACTTTAAAACTAGATTGGAAAGACTATATGGAAAGACAATTAGTATTCTAATTAATAAGTCTTTAACAAAATAGAATAAGTGTTATATACCTAGAAAGAGAAAAAAATACTGTAGAAAATATTGATACTATGCATACCTATATTCAATAAAAATTATCATCACAAAACAATTTACTTCTTACAAAAAGAATCAAATTGATTTATCTAATAATTTTGTCATGTTATAGAGAGTCATTCTAATAAAATAGATGCCAACAAGATAAAGATAAAAAATAGTAAATGCAAACATATGAATAATTTATTATTGTTAATTACATCAAGAGGTAGTCTATAATTGCAACATGCCATAAAGTATCATGTCATGATCATGTATATAGAAACCATAACACAATAAACACATATTATATTTTAAAAAAAAAACAATAAAATTGAACTCTAAAATATAGCATATAAGTATATAATTATATCAAGAGGTATTCTATAATGATACATCAAAGAGTGTCATGTCATGATCATGTACATAAAAAACTATTAATTTAAATTTGATGATTATTTACAATCCAATAATTAATATTTAATCATGAACACAATATTAATAATACCATTTAATAATAAATATATTGTTAGTGATGGTTTATTAAAGAAGAAAAGAAAAAGTAAAAAAACTAATAATACTAAATAAATAAAATAAAAAACAAGTGCATGAAAAAGAACAAAATAATGGTCAACCAAAAATATATTTTTTATGAAAAGAAAATAGCATCTATGTGCTAATGAGTACATATTTTTAATACCTTGAATTCATTATTTACGATCCTAAAAGATAAATTTATTGGTAAAATAAATTGATTTTAAATTAAAAACTTAGCATTCCACCTAATACTATTTTTTACACAACAATAAATATTTTTTTAAAATATATATCTTAAACCATTAAACTGACTAATATTTAGGGAAAGGGGATCTCAGACCTATACGGAAACAAGCAAAACATAAAAGTGAAAGTACAAGTGTACCTGATGAGGAATCGAAGAGGATTCTGGTAGCTGTAGCATTCAGAAGAACCACAATGTTATCTGGATTTGCATATTGCAGAAGATCTGCAGCTGTGTTTCTCCTTCCATCGTTGTCAATGGTTGAAGCACCAATCTTGGTGCCCTCCAAATGGTCCAGAGTATACCCATGATAAGGATGCATTCCAGCTTCCAAAAGTGCATCCTTCACTGCAGAATTCCAACGAAAAAGCTTGTCTGGTTTGAAGGCAACCAACTTCTCCACCCATTCATACGACTCATTTACAATCTTCTCATCCCAGTCCATCTCTCGAATGAATTCGGGGCTGGCCCTGCTGTAGAAACCAGCATTAATGGCTGTTCCACCGCCAAGAACTCTTCCCCTTACCAACTGCACTCCATCTTCTGAGACAAATCCCTGAAAGGCGTAAGGGAAGTCGCTGGGATTCCCAAAAACCTTGGAAACGCCTCTAATGTCTTCAGTGTCAGGATTTCCATATGGGGAATCTCCCCTTTCCAATAACAAAACAGAATAATGTTGTGACAGTGTTGCTGCCAGAGGACACCCTGCTGCGCCTCCTCCAACCACAATGTAATCATATGTTCTTGAAGTTGCCTTTTGAGCATCTACTGTCATAAACG
>VDFB02281492.1:670358103-670391612 GCA_007258455.2 Sequoia sempervirens
TTACATATAGTCTTTCCAATATAGTTTTAAATTTTCTATTTTTTTCTCATTTTTATATTTTATTTTCTTATTTATCTTTACCCTTTTTGAAAATTAAACCCAAAATATATTTTTGTGATCTAGAATTCTAATATTGGTTATGAAACTATGTTGTAGGAATGTTGAAGGCTAATGGTGTTGAGCTGATAAGTAGTGTTGATGACCTCTTTTATCAAGTATTTATCAATCAATTATCACAATGGAGTGAAGTAATTTTGTTAGCAGGAAGTATAGGTAGCCCCCAACTTCTCTTATTAAGTGGAATAGGCCCCTCAGAACATCTTAATGAATTGAACATTACTGTATTATTAGATCTAAACTCAGTAGGGAAAAGGATTTAGGATCCACCATGCACATCAATCATTCTAGAATCCCCCAAACCACTTGAATTTGAACAAGCACAAGTAGTGGGCATAATAGACAATTCCCAAGTCTACATTGAGGCTACTAGCTTTTTTCAACAACAAAATGTGAAAGAATATACATATATAGGAGGTATTTTTAGCAAGGTGGCTTTTCCCATGTCAAGGGGTGAGCTTCAACTTAGGAGTAAACATCCCCAAGATAACCCCTTTGCAAGATATAACTACTTTTCTCATCCATTTGATGTAGAAAAATGTATTCTTGCCATTTGATGTAGAAAAATGTATTCTTGCTGTGAAGGTATTGTCAAATCTTACCATGTCAACTTTTATTCAAGAATTTTCATTTAGTGGTAGTGGAAACTCCAAAATACTTCAATTCACAGGGTTGCAATTGCCTCAAAATGAAGTAGAAGATAATGCCTTGGAAAAGTATTGCAAAGATATAGTAACAACATTTTGGCATTTCGAATTTGGATTGCGTTTTCAAGCTCTGGTGGTCAAGCTAGGGAATTTGTGCCCAAGCTCACTCTCTGTATCTATTTGCTGGTGCATTGTGGGGGGCTCTTCCTATTTTCTGGGTGTGGATCTTGCAACTGAAACTTTCTTTCTTTCCTTCTTTCCTTGGTGGGCGGTGGAGGGTTTGGCTTGTGCTGTCAGATCTAGCCCTATTTTTTACTTTGTGCTTTGGCAGTCGGGTGTGGGATTCGCAGGGCTACCGATTAAGAGGCTATATCTGCCTGTGTGGTTGTGTATGGATGAGCTCGGTGGGAGAGGGGTGGATATTTGGGGTGTGCCCATTCTTCTTGGGCTGAGGGTGGTGCAGGCTGGGTGTAGGGTTTCATATTTGCGGCTGCATCTTGTGTGTTTTGGTGGATCTGCAGGGATTTAAAGGCTTTGTTTTCTTAGTTGTGGACTATGGGGTGCTTACCCTGGTGCAGAGTGTAATGCTCTTGATTAATTGAGGGTGGGTTTGTTCGGTTGGCATTTCTTCTTTCATTATATGGCATAAGGGGAGTCATCTAGGACTGGACCCAAGATGGATTTTCGCTCTGCCTTTGGCTCGAAACCCTTGCCACTAGGGTCTAGGTCTTATGAAAATAACCTGTTTGCATAGAATTTGGAGAAGAATGAGATGGGATCATCAGGAGGGTTTCAATTGCTGAAGATTAATGGCTGTCTTGAAAGATGTAAAGAGAGGTCAAATGTTGTGATCCTGATGGAGATGCTCATGGAAGACATTGATTACTACTCACGACATTCCCTCTACTATAAATTTTTGGGATTGAAAATCTCATTGCAGTTTTTGGAGGCTTGGGCCCAGCAGACATGGCTACTGGAAGGAGAGATGGATAGTAGGCTCCTCGCAAATAATTATTTTATGGTTACCTTTGATTGCATGGCAGATAGAATCAAGGTTTTTGAAGGTGGCCCTTATTTTTACAATCACGTGGGTTTGTTTATCAAGCTGTGGCATGCAGGCTTCGACCTGGCCGAGGAGATTCCAAGCTGGGTCCTAGTTTGGGTGAGATTGTCGAGGCTCTCGGTCTAGTGCTTGCGAGATGATGTTTTGCATTTACTCACTTCAATGCGTGGTAAACCTATAGGCGCTTCACAGTAGACGCAGTTCAAAATGGTAATGACATTTGCTCAGTTATGTGTGGAAATTGATTTAAGTAAACCATTGCCAGATTCTTTAGAAGTGAGTGCAGGATCTTATTCATGGGTTCAACAACTCAATTATGAAACTTTACCATTTAGATGTCATTTGTGTCATGAGTACGACCACTTACTGTGGAGATGCCCAAGGGCCAAGCCATTGGAGACTAATTCTTCACAACCGTCCAATGGTCGGCCTAGGGTGGAGAAGGGAAAGGGCCCTATTCTGGGTGGTGATACCAGGTAGGAAGGCTTTACTCCTGTCAGATCTCAGAACAGAAAAAAGGGGCATAAAAGGACTATGAAAGAGCAACAAGATGATGATACTTTTAATAGATTCAAGATTTTGGAGGATCTTAGCCAGCAGGAAGTGGATCCTGGCCTGGTTGATTTGGATCAAGGAATTCTAGGCACTGATCAGCAGAGGCAGTTGGATGGGATGGAGTAGGAAAACCATCAGGTGGTGAGTTTGGATTCATAGGGTGTCATGTGGGATGGGGGAGGCCTTGGTCAAGGGCGGTTTAGTCCCGAGGCTTTTCCTGTTCTGCAAGATGAGGGGTCCTTGCAGTTGGAATCAGATCTAAAGTTAGAGGTCCAAAAAGAATTAGGTAGTATTATGGTAAAGGAGAGTGAGGCTTTGTCTCTTCCCATGCGGAGGTCTGGCTTGGAGGGGGAAAGAACAGTAAGCCATCTCCTCATTTGGGTATCCTGCAAAAAGATCTTAAGAAAAGAGGGGCGGAGAAAGTTGCTAAACTGGGGAGGAAAAAGGATTTGGAGAAGATCAAATTGATAGGGAAAAATTTGGTGGAGTCAGGGTTAGTTAAGACTCTGGATTCTCATTTCTCAAGCCCTTTGAAATGATTGCTCTTTCATGGAATGTTAGGGGCTTGAATAGTGGCCCTCGACAAAAAGCTGTTTGAAATTTGGTTAGAGGTCAGTCTCCTGATATTCTTTTTTTACAAGAGACCAAACTTTCTGTGGAGGATATGATTGATATTATGCCCAAGATTTGGATGAGTGGGGAATGCCAGTGTGTTGGTGCTCAGGGTTCTTCTGGAGGGGTGGCTTTTTTATGGAACACTCAGAAGATTTGTCCCCAGTGGTGGGTGTCCTTTAGGTCCTCTATATCTATGGTAGCCTCTTGTTATGAATCTAGAGAATTGGTTCTATTCTCCAACATCTATGCACCTATGGATATGCAGGGAAAGCAAGTTTTGTGGTCGAATATTTGCTATGTATGAAGTATGGCTCCTTTTCTTCTGTGGATTATTGGGGGTGACTTCAATTCTATCACAGAGATTGCTGAGAAACGGGGGGGTACTATGTGGTTGGAGGCTTCAACCTTCCTATTCCAGGACAATATTTCTATTTTGAATTTGGTTGATATCAAGCCTGGTAATGGTCATTTTACCAGGAACAATCAGAGGCCCAGTGAAAACTGCATCGTGGAGAGGTTGGATAGGTTTCTGGTTTCTTGCTTCTAGGTTGGGGATAGGTGGTCTTCTAAATTAGAGATTCTGGACTATAGGGGCTCAGACTATTGGCCTATAAAGATTATTGTCCTCTCGACTAGGTGGCCCTTCAAGCCCTTCTTTAAATTCCAACTTATGTGGCTGTGGGATCCTGAACTCCATGATTTTATTGCTTAGTAGTGGTGTGAGGGTAGACATACCTTTGGTATGACAATGTATGTCTTTACTAAGCTTCTGCAATTTGTTAAGTATAAGATTAAACATTGGAATAGGCATTGCTTTGGAAATATTTTTAATGCCAAGTCTGATGCACAAGCTAAGCTGGATGGTATAACGAGGGTAATTAGGGAGAATGGGGTGTCTGAGAGCTTGATGTAGGAGGAATCTAGGGCTTTGAAATCTTTGGAAGAATGGGAACTGCGAGAGATCTTTTGGAAACAAAAAGCCCAGATTGAATGGCTTAAGGAGGGGGATAAAAAAATTTCCTTCTTCTTTCATTCTATTAGGGTGCAAAGGCAAGGTAACTCTATTCCTATTTTGGTCACGGATAGGGGAGAGACTTTGACTTCTTTTCAGAGTATTTTTGAGGAAGTTGGTCACTATTTTTCTTCCCTATTCAGAGAGGGTCTGCAGGGGAGTTCGGTGGAGGAGGCTCAGGTTCTTTCATGTATCCATCAGTTGGTGTCTAGAGAGATGAAGGAGGATCTTATGGGTGAGATTACTTCAGAAGAATTGGAGAGGACTGTGTTTCTGATGAAGAAAGGAAAAGCCCCTAGCCCTAATGGTTTCCCGATTGACTTTTTCCAAGAGTTATGGGAGATCATCAAACTTGACTTATTAGAAGTGGTCAAGGAGTCGTAGCAGAATAAGAAAATGTTAAAGGCCCTGAATGCCACCTTTCTAGCACTTATTCCCAAGTGTGAAGAGGTGGACAGGTTGAGCCATTTTCATCCTATTGCCCTTTGCAATGTGGTATATAAGATTATTTCAAAGCTAATTGCTAATAGGTTGAAAAAGTGGCTATAGTTGCTCATTTCTAAGGAGCAAAGTGGTTTTGTGGAGGGCAGACAGATTCTGGATGGGGTTGTTATAGCTATTGAGTCCATCCACTCCATGGCTATTTCTAGAGAAAAGTCTATGTTCATCAAACTTGATATGGCAAAGGCATACAACAGAATCTGATGGTCTTTTCTTTAGAAGATCCTGGCTACTTTCAGATTTGGAGATGATTGGATTCAATGGGTTATGAGTTGTGTCACTTCTATTTCTTTCTATGTTTTAACTAATGGGGAGCATTCTAAGTTGTTTGAGGCTTCTCGTGGGATAAGGCAAGGTGATCCTCTCTCACCTTATTTGTTTATTCTGCTTGTGGAAGGATTGGGATGCCTGCTGAGAAGATAGGTGGAGCTAGGATTTATTCAGGGGTAGAGGTAGGGGGTGATTTACCCACTCAATCACATTTGCAGTTTGTGGATGATACTGCCTTGATGGGGGTTGCCACTATTTGGGAGGCAACAAATTTTTGCAGGGTGTTGGATATGTACCTTGAGGCTTCGGGTCAATCAATTAATGATGACAAATCTTCCATCTATTTCTTTAATACTCCATATCCTATCCAGAGGAGAATAGCTCAAGTTCTTTGATTCCAGATTGGGACCCTTCCTCTGTCTTACCTTGGATTCCCTATTGTGGTGGGCAGATTAAAGAGGGAGTTGTGGCAGCCTATCTTGGATAAACTTCGGTTGAAGGTTACTCACTGGACCACCAGATGGTTGTCCTTTATGGGGAGGGTTCAGTTGCTGAAGTCTGTGATCCTAGCCCTTCCCATTTATTGGTGTATGCTGCAGGTGACCCCTAAAGGTTTTGTGACAGAATTGAACTCATTGGCTAGACTTTTTTTATGGGAAAGTAGCCTACTATCTTCCAAGTGGATTTTGGTTAGATGGGACATGGTGTGTTTCCCCAAGCAGTTCGAGAGCTTGGGGGGTGTGTGCAAGAAGTTGAGTCCACTTTTTGGCCAAAAAGTGGAAGCGTTTTCTCTTATTTTCAGAATTTGACACATTGACCTTAAAATTTGAAGCACTTAGAGATGGAATCTTCAAAAAAGTCACCAATCATAAAATGTAGTACTTGGAGTCTAGTTTCCAAATATGTAATTTATTTCAATACCTAGATTGTAAAAATTGAGTTTCAATAGGCGTTTACAAAAACCACTGTTTAAAAGTCATTTTTTTATACCATACCATGAACGTGTATGACATCCATATTTTGACCTAAATTATCAAACTTTTCAAAATCCTTTTGGGAAAAGATTTGTGACTCACTGAAGCTTGTTTTCGATATTTTTTTGTAATTTTTAATTGAATTTTTTTTTATTAAATTTTTATTAGGCATATTTGTCGTTTTGAAAAATCGTTGTGTACGACACACATAAGATGACCTAAACTTATCATTTTTTGATTTTTTTAAAGCGAAAAGAATTGTCTGAAAGTTTGTTCTCGTGCAATCCGTTCATCAAAATGTTATGTTGATCAAAAGTTATTAAAATACTAAAAAAATTTGATAATTCAAGTTTATAGACTAGTTTCATTAGAAATTAATTGAAAAATAGAAAAATTAATCAAATTATTAAAAAAAATTACATATTTGGAATCTGCACTATCTCATCTATAATGGGTTTTAATTTTGTAAAAAAATTCTACAAAATAGGTCTTCAGACATATGTCCAAAGTCACTATTTTCCTGTGACATTAACAGGACCTTCAAGTTGCAGGTCAAACCAGGTCCAAAGCTTAGGTTCGGGTCCCCAAGCCATTTCCCAAACTAAAAAACAAGCCAAAAACCTGCCCAAAAATTCATAATTTAAAAAACGGGATCTCATTTCATAAAACGGGATCTCATTTCATAAAAAAACCATTTTTTATGGTTCTATGAAACAGGATCCTATTTTGTAAAACAGTCCAAAAACGAAAATTTCTTTCCAAAAATGGAAATTTTTCAAAAATTGGAAGTTTCCAAATATAGATAATTTTCAAAACGGGATCTCGTTTGGAAAACTTTCCATTTTGGAAATTTCTGGAACGGGATCCCATTTTGAAAATTTCCCAATTTCTGAAAACGGGATCCTATTTTGAAGAATGGGGTCCCGTTTTTTAAATTTAGGATCGGGATCCTGAACCTAAATGGGATCCCTTTTTTAAAAACGGGATCTTGCTTTTTAAAAATGGGATCCCATTTTTTACAAGCCAAATTATTTTTTTGCCTAAGGCAAAAACGTCCACATTTCGTGGACTCATCTTCTTGCACTTACCCTGGGGTTGAGGCAACCCACACTGGATGGGTTGGCTTTGGCGGAAAAACTTTATTGGAGGTGGTGCACAGAGAAGGACAAGGTTTGGGCTAGGATCCTTTCATTTAAGTATATTCAGGGCATTCTTGGGGAAGATATCCCTCGCTACCCCTTGGTTGCTAAGGGATCAGCGGTTTGGGCTACCCTTAAGAAGGGAGCTATGCTCATCAAGGATGGCTTGTTTTTGATCTGTCGACCTGGGACTGAGGTTTTTTTTTGGTATGACTCTTGGGATGGCCATCCTCCCATCCTCACTTAGTTTCTTGATTTGGCGGCCTTAAGCAGGAGTTTCAGTGATGCTAGCTGGATGAGGGTAAGTGATTTTAAGGTGCTTTCTTTTCAAGGTCAGCTTGTGAGTGCTAGATGGAAGACTCCTAAGGAGTGGCCAGTGATTGGTATGGTAGAGGATTGTAGGGATCTTCATAATATTCTCTCAGACAGACAGTGTAACCCCTTAGGGATAAGGATATTCTTGCTTGGGCACCTAATCTGAAAGGTCACTACATAGTGGCGTCGGGATATCGGAGGTTGCTTTCTCAAAGGGTTGAGGGGCCAGAAGTTCCTTGGTGGAAAAATGTGTGGAATAAGTTTTCTTGGCCAAAATGCAACTACTTTGCCTGGATTTTGACGTGGAATAGGTGTTTGACCTGGGACAATATTTAGAAGCTTGGGTTTCAGGGCTTGTCTAAGTGTGTGTTGTGTAGGAATGGGGTTGAGGACTCTTCACAGCTATTCTTTCGGTGTCCTTTCACCTTGCAGATCTAGCATTCTTGGTGGAGTGTTTGGAATAGTCCTTGTTTTCATGCTTCCTCCTTAATGGAGTTTTGGACTAGCTTGGGTAGGCCTCTCTCGATGGCCTCTTTTTTGTAGGACACGTGGCAGGCAGGACCTATCTTCTTGTTGTGGCAAGTTTGGCTGGAATGGAATAGGAGGATTTTCAGAGGGGAATTGTTGCAAGTCCAAGAAGGGTGGTTTAGAGTTCTTGGGATGGTTCAGGAGATAATTCAAGCTAAAGGAGATGGGGAGCTGCCACTTGAGAAGAAAGATGCAGAGTTGGTGGCTTGACTGGGTATCCAGGGGTTTACCCCTGTTGCGTCGTGGGGCCATAAAGGTAGGCAGGTGGGGCAGCATGTCCAGTGATAAGGGAATTAGCAGCTTCCTCTTGTGGGAACTTTGAAGGTTAATACTGATGGTTCTTCCAAAGGAAATCCCGGTCCTGCTGGAGTTGGTGGGGTTGGTAGGGACTCTTCTGGTTCTATGGCTTTTCTTTTTTCCATACATAAGGGGACACAAACTATCAACCTCATGGAAGGCTAGGCGATTCTTCATGCATTGGAGAGGGCCTTTGAGCTGGGGTGGTGTAGGGTTATTTGTGAATCTAATTCACAAGTTCTGGTTAATTTACTCAATAAAGTGAAGGATGTTAGATGTGAATTGGCAGTTGGCGGTGTTGGTGCAACAGATTTTGCAAGTTGGTAATCTTATGGAGAGGGTGTCTTTTGTCCATATTCCATGTGAATGGAATAGGACGACAGATTGTCTGGCCAACTAGGCTTTAGAGCGTTTGGAGGATTGGAAGATTGAGGATTGGGCTCAGATACCTCAGGAGCTTAGTCTAGATTTGGAGAGGGTTCTCGTGGAGGATAGAGGGGGTATTGAATGATGTGGTATTTGGCTTTGTTGTGTATTTTGTTATTTTTGGGCTTTTGCCGTTGACTTGGGTGTAATGCTGGTTTCCGTTATCCAATAAATTTTTACCTTTTTATTTAAAAAAAATGTTTTGGCATTTCCATGGAGGGTGTGAAGTTGATTATGTGGTTGACAAAATGTTTCACGTGAGAGGTGTTGATAGTCTAAGGGTCGTGGATAATTCAATTTTCAACGATAGCCCTGGGACCAATCCACAAGCCACTACCATGATGCTTGGAAGGTATGCTTTTTTTTGTATTTTATAACTTTTAAATAATGAAGGATAATATTAATAACACATTTTTAATGAAATATATACAGGTATATAGGAGTTTGTATCCTTCAAGAGCGGATGAACATTTGTGATTATTAGACTAGTTTTAAATCTTGCTACAACAAAATATTGTAAAAATTGCATTATTTAATTTTAGTGATCATCAAATGGATTGATACCAGTTTTACTAATTATTTTATCATATCAATATTTGGTTGCTATTTAATTTATATATTAATTTAGAAAATTAGAAAATAAAGAAAAATTATGGAACACTTTCATGAGAATATTTAGAACAAGATAAACATATTTAATTCCTTTAATGAAACACAAAAAGAAAAGTAATATGATTTACAACATTGAATATTTATTATAGCAACTTATTACACTCCTACATTTGATTTAAAATGGGAGAAAAGAAACATGAATTTTCTTATGGGTAATGAAGGAAAAAATATTTGGAAGATAAATACTTTCATTGATATTATTTAACTAATCATAATTTTAAAATAAGATATTTTAATAATTCCTAATATTATAAATTAATTCTTAATACTCGACTCAAATAATGTTAATGTTAGCAATACACACATACACACATAGAGAGAGAGTACTTTAAAACACACATTAAATAATTTAAATAATAATAATTATTAATGTATCTAAAAAGGTGATGAATTGGAATTTCAATATGTTTCTTAAGCTTTGTCATGTAATGTAGTTTTTGTGTCAAAAAATTATGTAATATTTGATGTATTTTGTATTTCTATATGGTTTCTTATATGTATATTTAGGATATATGGACATATATACATTCTATTACATTTAAGATTAATCTTGCGTAGTTATTTTATTTTTAGTATTCTCATTTACATGATATGTTTGTTGATTTAATTATGACATTTTTATTTATCCTTTTAGTAAATTATTAAGTAATGTATCATATATCAGTATGGTTGTTAAGTGTGAAAAGAGGACCTAAACTAACTAGTAAATTAACTTGGATGAATCATTTCTTCAATAAACATTAGAACACAAACCAATGAAGGTGTTGTGATTAGCTAACTTTCTACGAGAGTCACTCTACCTAGGTTTTATTCCTTTATTGCAAAGAGGGTAGATTGAAAAGGTGTGATTTGATTAACCTAAGTGATACAAAACCCTAATATGAAAATACAAATAATTACATAGATTGATGCATAAACTCACAAAAAAAAAACATAAATAAGAAGGGTGTTGATAGAGGGGAACTTGTCACCAAAAATAGAGGAAAATTTTGTAGGAAACTAGAGTTGGGCGCTCATGTCCTAGGGATTTGTACAATCCAAACTATAGTCTAGAATTTCTTATGCTTCTTTACTTTGCTAACCTTTGAAATCTCTAGTTTGACATCCAAACTTCCACATACACGAAGGAGGAAAGGGAAGGGGTTACTATATAGGATTTTTCCATGGTAAAACCCTTATTTTGGTATTTTTATCTCCATAAATAGCTGATTTATTAAAGATGATAGTTCCACTATAATTTGGTTCCACTTTAATCCTCTAATTGAGCATATACGTATGGAGGTGTCCACAGTTGAAATTAGTTACAGTCTCACCTCATAATTTGCATCCTCATATTGACAATAGGAATGCTCCTCCTCTCTAGTGGAAGGTGAGTTGATTTAGGTTCGAATCGAGGACCACTTCGTAGTTGAGCCCTACAACTTTAGTTTGACCCTTTTATTGATTTCATAATTATTATTGAGAGGAAGGAATGAGGAGGGGTGGTGGGGATTCGATTCCATGATTCTCTCATGCCACATCTCTCTATTTATTACTCTCTACCAATTTTCCTTTATATATATCTCTCTCCATATTTATCTCCCTCTCTAAATTTCTCTCTCTACCAATCTCCCTCCACTTATCTCCATCTTTCCCTCTCTATATCCCTCTATGAATTCCTCTCTCTACATCTCCTTTATTTCTCTTTCTCTCTCACCCCCTCTCTTTATCTCTTTTATCCAACTCTCTTTCCCTCTAGATATCTCTTTTGACTATCTCTCTTTGTAATGCTCTATCTTTAATTTGATATCCCCCTCTCTATATTGCATGTATTTTAATAACAAAAAACCAAACAAAATTAATATGTGACATTTCCAGTAAAGAGGTACCTTCTCTTCAAAATAAAAACTTTGATATACTTTCATGACCATTGCTTAAATAAGAGTTACTTTTATATCATGTGTATCATGTTTATTTTGATACATAATAATTTTTCCACTACATCTATTTCAAAACACCAATGGACTAGAATTTAGAATACTAAAACTATGAATATTTCATCTTATTACAAAATAAAGGCTCATTTTTACCATTACAAAATTTTATTGGCATCATGAGAAATATGATGTAATATAGCTTGACACTAAAAATGCTTTGGTAAACTCAATTCTATGTTAACCTATGCTAAGGTCCTTATCAATGCATTAGGTACAATATACTTCATCTAACACATTTTCTCACAAAAAATAATGAAGTTTTTAAACATGAAACATGCACTACTTAAAGTGCAATCAAATGATCTACTTTATGAACTTGAATCCAAAAGGTGAAACTTGGAGTTGGTTAATTGGTGTTGCAATTCATTCTACTAATCTATGCAAACAATAAAAGATCATTTAATATTAACTCTCGTTGAAACCTATCAATCTACTTTAAAATAAAAGGAAAGTACACTTAGTAGTGAAATCATTGATAAAAGTAGATTTTTTGGATTATATTATTTTTCTTCCCTCCAACTCTCCAAGTGGTTATGTAACATTTTCTTTGAAAAATTATCCCTTCATTTAATGTTTTAATCCCTCATTTGAGAAGGATAAGGGAATAAAGGGACTAAAGGATAATGCATATGCGACTTTCAAAAAAATTATGGCATACATCTTTATTAAAAATAATTCAATAATCCATTAAAACTATTACCATTGGTCCAAGATTTATCAAATATATAGCCACCATACTAGGTGTCAAGGTATGTCAATGTCCATACCGATGTAACGACTATTAATTGGTCCACACATTCCACATGGATATACTCATATTCTTACAAGCTTTGAATTCCATACACTAGGGACTTTTCTCATCAATTTTTAGGTAAGAAGACATGAAAACATGAAGCTTGCACTACTTAAAGTGAAATCAAATGATCTACACATTATAAATATACATAAAAATTAATCACTCCTTATATAAGGAAGAGAAGAGACAAGGAGAGGAACAAGAGAGAAAGAGAGGGTGGTGAGAGGTAGAGAGAGGCATATAAAGAGAGGAAGTATTTTTTATATATAAAAAATCCTTTTTTATTTTAGTTCATTCCAAGAATGTCACATGTAGGAGATTAAATTTAAAATATTAGATACTAGAAATCACACAACATTGGTGTGCAATGGGTAGACCAAATAAGTTTATGATAATATTGAAATTTTCAGTAGAATGGTTGGCATTGAAAAGTGTGTCTAAAGATATTATTTTTAGGTACAACAATGTTTGAAATATTTCTTTCTTTGTTAAAGAGACATGCAATTACTATTAAAGAGATATGTGTAAACGTTCTTTTGTTATATATTTATATGAGAATCTAATATTGTAGATTAATTATAATGCTAATTTGTAACTATAAATTGTAAGCAATCGAATAGGATTGTAGACATATAAATTTGTAAACAACAATTGTCACAAATATACAATGTTGTAACATAGTCACAAGACTATTCTATAGATCTAATGATTTAAACACAGAACTATAGATAGAAATTTCATATTTGTTGCAATATTGTGATGTGATGATTTTGGACTAGAATTTATCTGCAAAGAATAGTAGAATTAATTATTATTTGAAAAAAAACCCAAGTAAAACAAATATTTTGAAGTTAAAAAGGAAAATTAAATGTAGTGTGACCTTTGGTTGAATGTAGTTTTGTAGATGTTTGTCAAATGGAACATATTGCAATTGAGTAATGAGTTGATCCTTCAGTAACAAAATTAGAGATATAACTTGCATGCACTTAGCATATTTCAATGTGCCTTTATGATATATGTAATCTAAAATGAGAAAGTAAAGGTGAGATAAACAAGGGGGCATACCTGTAGCTGTTGTATTGTTCTTTGAAGTTTAAAATAAAAATAAAATGTAGTTTGACCTTTGGTAGAAGGTAGAGTAGTATTGTAGATGTTTGTCAAATGGAACATATTGCAATTGAGTATTGAATTGATCCTACCATAATGAAAGTAGAGATATAATATACATGTAGTTAATTTTTTGAAATGTACCTTTATGATATAGGTAAAGTAAATTGAGAAAGTAAAGGTGAGATAAACAAGGGTACATACTTGTATTATTCTATAACTATTTCAAGAGATTGATTGTGAAAATTTAGTCAAATGTTCCTCTTCTTTTATTCGTCGAGCAACATACAAGTTATCTTCCATGTAAGATTATCTTTGGAATTGTGAAGGAAGGTTGTATACGTAGAGATTGAAGGTCATGAACTCTTGAAATAACTATGAATGTCAACCCTTGGTGGTCAATGTTCCCTATGTCAATTGTTTCCCTTTGAACTGTTAGACCTTGTGACTTGTGAATTGTTAAGGCCCGTGCCATTTTTAGTGGAGTTTGACGAAGGTGACCACGACTAAGTGGGATTACAGGGATAGCTTTTGGGTTGTGAAAATTCTATGGAGGACCAATGTAATGTTTGAAATGAACAACAAATATGGGAAGTTGAGGTGGTTTTTCGCCATCATTGTAAATAGTTTCCTTTACCTGACCAAGTGCACCATTCACGAGCCCTGTCTCCACCCATAAATTTGAGCACAAAATAACCTATTGGCCAATAGAAAAATGTATCTTAGCTTGAATTTTTTCTTCATTAGGATTTGAGTATGCTGACCCCCTCAGTTTCTCTACAATAGATAGTGCAACAGGTGTTGACAAAGACAACAACATACGTTTATTATGTAGTAACACCAATTCATTTGTTACAAATAGATGTATGGAAGTTGAGAAAATAGAGTTTTCTATAGAGGTAAGTGAGGAACTTGAACTTGACATAAGAATTTCCCAATGTTCTATAGTAGGCTTTGCACTTCATAGATTGGAGAGAATTCCATGGAAAGCAATCTGGGAAGGATCATCACCAATTTTCTAAAATATTGTGTTTAATGTTATAACTGTTCTAAAGCTGCGCCATAGTGTTCCACCATAGGAAATAGAAGAATACATTGAGATATCTTTAACTAGTGGTAGTTGGCCTAGGTCACCAAAGAGAATAAGAGAATGACCTCCAAATGGTAGGTGGTTGTGGATAGGGAATGCTTCACATAGCCTCATGTCAATTCTTTCTAGCAACTTTGGCCCAATGAAACTCATCTCATCTATCAGAATGTACCAAATGTAGTACATGCTTTCTTGGAATGCTTCCAATGTTTGTCCTAGAAGTGGGGTCAATTCTTTGATAGGTATTCGAAGGGAAAAATGAATTTTTGATACCTGAATGTTGAATGCAACAACACCTATAGGTGCAAGGAGTAATCGTGATTGGTGAAATGGAGCTAAACTCATGAGTACAGACCTAATTTTTTTAATGAGGTGTGACTTTCTAGTTCCTAAAATTCCTTGAACAATCAATCTAAGTGGTGGTTGCAGAGGAAGATTAGTTAGATGAGACAACACTATATCAAATGCTTTTTGTTGTTGAACTTAGAGAAGGTAGTATGGGTGGGTTCATTGAGAATGTGGTGCAATTGAAATGTTGGGTGATCGGAGTCCATGAAAGTAGTAGCTACATATTTTTGTAGTGGGATGAACTAGGTGTTGCACCAATCATGGTTTAGGTTGATGTCATGTCGACCAAGCATTTCTAGTGCATCTAGCTAAATAGGAAGATTTGGGTGTAGACATGGTAGTACTTGTCATTCATCAAGGTCATCATCTTGATTTACATTGTTAGTCCTAGATGAGCTACTATCTTCAAGTTCTTCATCTAGTTCTGATGGTGTGTGATGGAAATGCCATGGTCGGTAAGTACAACTGAACCTCTCCCATTGTGCTATTATTTTATCTTCTAAGGAACCAAATTTAATGTCAATGTTACAAAATGGGTGGTATAGAACTAGTTCACTCCAACAAAGGTCATGGAAGCTTTTGTCTTCTTTTGTGGGTATAGTTGTGAACTATGGGGAGACTCGAACAATTTTTTTGTATGACACTCCTTCCATTGACTATTTATGTGAGATGCCTAATAGGTCCTCTTTTGAGCCACTTCAATGAGAGGCAGTTCCTCTAGATGTAAGGGTTGTGCCATGTAAGCATCAATGTAGGTAGGTGATGTTATTGATGTAGATGAGACTAATACATGTTGAAATTTATGTTGATTAACATTTAAAGAAACAAAGGTCCTACTAGATATGGAGAGGGACAACTTTAGTAGTAGGTGGCAACTCTCTTGGGCACTTATGTAATGATCAAAAAGAATATCGGTAAGAATTTTTTAAAAAGCTATAGGGGTAGGCATTTCAGTTTGGAAAGTTATTCAAATGTGAGATAGCATGGCAACCTATGTCTTAGATTTTTGTTTATATTTTTCTTTATAATTCAAAATATATTTTAGGGCAACATCAATTGAGAGAACCAGTTGGAAATCTACATTTACCCTCCAAATAGAAAGGATGGATGGGTTGTGAAGGTTAAGGTGGTCATCATTGCATGTTGAGGTGTGCTTAGGTTGGACATTCTCAATATTTGTGAGACTTGAACTATCTTGCATGGTCCAGGGGGACTCATAATGAAAAATCATAGATGTACCCTTCCTCCTAAAGCATGTTAGTAGAGTGCATTTTGTGTGTCATTCAACACAATTGAGCAATTCAGTATATAGTCGGTTGAAGGGTTGGATGAAAAGATCGTTGGTGTATCCACCAAACAAGGATCATCAAGAATAGATCTATGGAATGTTTGGTTTCTCACCTCAAGGGTTTTTGGGTTCCATATAGAGACATCTATCAATGTAATTAAGTGCACTTTGTACTGATCACAAATTATTCCATTGTAATTTTCTAATGTTAGGTGCTTGGTAGAGCCATAGGAAACCATGGATGTGTGCAGAGCCTCTGTGTTGCCATTCATACCTATGGAATGCTTATTTTTAGGAAGTATACAAAAAAAAATTGATAGTTAAATATTGAGAAAAGAAGGGAGTTTTACATGTACCAATATTCTCTTGTGCCAAGTAGTTTATCTAAGACCTCTTCATGGAATGTAGTAAACTTGTGGTGCATGTATAGTGCAGTGAGGTGTGGATTTTGAACAATATTTTGTGTCCTCCATCTAGAAGCCTAGAAGGATTTGTAGGTGACTTGGTTAGCATAGTGGCATGCAAGTCTGGCCACTTTGTATCTACTGCACTAAAGGTGAAAAAAGTGTTGGGAAGCCAATTTGAATTACCATGTTAGAAATCTCCCCTCGACGTTGGGTCCAAAATGGATGGATACCAAGAATTGATGAGCTAAAGTGCATGAGTTGATCTACAAGTTTTTCATCTAGCAAGTCCTTGAATCTTTCATGAAGGTCATCAATTTTTGATCTGGTAGGTAGCCATCTAGATGTTTATTGACAAATACAACTAAAGTGGCTTGGCTATGGTGATGTGGCAAAATATTTAGTATCAAGTATCTAAATTGTGGGTGTTGGCCAAACCTATTATCATGGTACCGTAGAAGATGGAGATCATACTCATGTAGCTTAACATATTTGATACGTTGTTGTTTGAATGCAGCCTTTCCTTTCGGAAGAAAAGTAGGGAACTTAGCCATCACAAATAATCCTTCAGTTGTGTATTCATTTATAGGATATGGAGGAATGGGTGGCCACTCAAAAATAGGTGTTGGTTTTCCTTTACCTATTTGCAATAAAGATCATACTTCTTCAACCTCTGTATGTGCACATGTGGAAGATTTTCCACAAATGAAGTTGTGGTTGGCATGGTGCCTTCACTTGGGTCATACTCAGTATCACTTGTTTCCATATAGTCTATATTTGTTGGATCTAAATTTGTGGTTGTTGCATACAAAAAGGTCAGAGATGTCAGTAGAGGATTGGGGTAAACTTGACAGTGTGAACACATCCAATTGCACATCTTTGTACTATGGATCATTGCACATTTTGTATTACAATTCCTCCTAGACAAATCATCTACTAACATAGAAGCTATATAGTTGATGCTCAATGTTTTTCCTATTAACTATTAAAATATCCAACTCATTAATATGTCGTAGAAAGTAGGTTGCAATCACAAATATATCTTGTGGAAAACAAATGGTGTGGTATTTATATTTGAGTTGCCCACCTCTTGCACAAGTAACTTGAAGGAATGGGATAACTCTTTCTATCAACATCTCCTTAATTTGGGAAATAATTTTTAAACAAATAGGCTACTCACTAGGGTCCATGTTGTTCCAGTTTGAGAAATGATGGTTGTCTTTTTTCGATGTACATCTATAACAGGTAGTGATTCCATTTGGCTGTCTAGTTTTGATTCGTAGGTATCTTTCCACGCAAACATGCCTATTGAATTTTTTGTAAGGTTTTCCAACTTTGAATAGAACACATCTCTAGCAATGAGCATCTCTTGAGTGGAAGGTGGAGAAGGGTTCATTTGAACAATTGGGTTTAGATGAAGTATATTTTGCATTTGAGGTGTAGGTGAGTGGAGGTGGGATGCATTAGTGGGAGATGAGAGTGTAGATGTAGAGGCTTTAGTTTCGGAGTTTTCTTGATTTTCTCGTCTTATTTTGTTAATATTATCTTTCCTTGCATGTGTATGTTGTATTTAATTTTGACCAGAACATATTGCTTGTAGTACTTCATTGTCTACCTCCATTGGAAGGAATAATGAGGATAAAAGTAATGGAATATATTTGTGAGTGAGAATTACAACAAAATACATATATGAATGTTTAATTAAATTTGTAAATATATATTTCAAATAGCATGACCATCTATGATATAGAATGTAAGGAGATAACATGGTGGGAAAATTTAATTTGGAACACAAGAAAATAATTGAACTTATAAATGTATGGGCATTCAATGTACAAAAAGTTTTAAAATAATATATGAATGGTAAAACCATGACAAAATATGTATAAATGAGGTAACATTTTTTGCGGAAATAAAATTGGGAACATACAAAATATAGTTAAACATAATTGAATATGTATGATCATAGTTACATATATGGACATGCAATGTATAGGCTATTGAAAAAATATATACAGAAATCGATCATCTTTACATAGAAAGTTTTAAATGGGCTTAATTGTTTTAATAACAATCCTTTTTTTTTTCTTGACCACCAAATGGATTCATTGTGATGGTGAGATCAATGAAAATTTGGCAACCAAAAACATTGTTTAAAATGTGTTCTACAACATCTAGTTCAACAAGTAACAGTTGAAAAATTTCTGTGGAAACAACCATCAAGGAAACTGTTAGTGCTTCAAATGCAGTAACTTTAAGTAGTTCACCAGTTGTATCTTGCAAGTCCATTTTTAGCATGTAGCTAGAATCACATACAGACAGTTCAATAGAATACTTTGGGCATCAAAAAGCACTAGGGGAGGTTTGCAAAACTTTTTTCTTACATTTTTTGTTGTCTACTAACAATGGGAAAGAAAGGTAGTAGAAGTTGTCTAGGTGCAGTTTTGAGCTGGAGGCCTTTATGCAAACATTTTTCTTATCACTAAATTTTGTATTTGTAAAAGAGGAGATATCAACTAGTTTTGAAAATTTTTTGGGAGAAAGGAGGTTTCTTGACAAGGAACTAAAAGGTTGGGCAATCCCTATATCAACATACAATGTCTATAATTTTGAGGTCTCTGATAAATTTGGGTCAATTAGAATTATTGTTGGAAAAATAGTGTCAATACCTTTCCCACACCTAGATTTAATCAAAAGAACATGAGGGTTTGGATTTCTGGGGATTTTAGAGATTTGTTTCCCATCAATATGGCAATGCTAACCCCAAAATGTAACATCAATGGTACTACTTGACCTGTCAAGGATTGTAGTAGTCCACTTGACTATTTTTGTACCATCTCTTTTACGAATGGTTGATATAGAGGTTACAAAAAGAATTATGCCAATTATGACAACAAAGGAATTAATAGGTAATGAGGCCAATGAATCAATGCTCTTCAGATGGTATGTATATGTGGGTATGGTGGAGTGTAAGGATGTCGATCGAGTTATTGTTGATGAGCTATGGATAATAATCTCCAAGGGATGTGTGGAGCTATTATACTTAGTGTTTTCCATTACAATGTGACCATTAGAGATCACATAAAAAATGTCAAAATGAATAACAAGGTAGAACTCATCAATAAGTTTTTTGAAGCTTGAACTATGAATTTCATAGCCTACTTTGTCTACAAAATCAAATCCAAATTTATTCCATCACGACCATTGTTTTTGAGTTTGTGGATTGGATACTTTGTCAAGGCTTGACCCTCAATGGACCAATAGGGTTAAAAATTTAATGGGAATGGGCGTGAAAGGGGATATATTATGTTGAATTTGAGGGTGTCCATCTTCTTACAATGAATCTTGTGTAGATTGAGATAGCTCCAATGGAGATTGAGAGCTGCTTGATGGTAGGGAACTTTTAGATTGGAGTAGAGGAGTTGAAGTTCCAACGATTGGTGCACTATTTGAAATTAATTCCAAATTTTCAACTATAATAGCCTTGCAATAAAATACAAGGAATAATTTAGAAATATCATCCAAATTGAATAAAGGAGAGGAGTAAAATAGTTTTTGGGAAAGTGTGGACATACATGAATTTATGGAACATCTTGGAAGTGTATTGTTTTAGTAGAACAATAGAACCTTTGACTAAAGCCTCCTCCAAGACAAGATCATTGAATTCATCAGGAAGCAAAGCATGATGTGTGTGTAAACCATCAGAAAGCTTAACTCAATATTTGACAAGTGTAGAATGAGCTTGTTCAATGGAGTCTATAGATGTAACCTATAAAATAGGGTCTGCAATAGATATTCCTACAAGAATCTCGACAATGACATTTGCAGTTAATGTTGCCCTAATGTTCTGAGAGTGTACTATAAGAAATTTTCATGTGAGCAAGTTCAAATATGCCAATTATGATTTGCAAAAAATATAGGCTTGGCCTCCTCAAGTTAAGTTTGAGTAAATGAAATCGGCTTCTAAATTATAAAAGGAAAATTGTGTCTAGAAGAAATTATTTTGAGTGAAAGAGGGTTTGTTTTTTCTAGGAGATTTTATAGAGTGTTTTTAAACTATATAAAACATAAATATAAAGATTTTTTTTTTTAAATATACATATGCAAAAGTTAAAATATGGAAAATTATCTCTACAACATATAAATATGCACAAAAATGAAGAATTGATGGAACACAAATATATTAAGCATAAAATATAAAATAATAAAGATGTTTTCTTTCTAATTTAATGTAGCAGTATGTGTGTAAAGAAATATCTAAATAACATTTTTATATAAAAAGAAATTTAAAATTCCATTTGTCCTTAATATAAGAATGTGTTTTTGTAGGATGTTGAACATGAGCATATATATATAGTGCCCATTTTTTTTATCTTGAAAGACTAGTTTGTTTTTTTTGTTTTTGTAATGATATTTGAATAGTAAAAATATTATTTGAATATATATATTAGACCATACAATATATAATGAAAAATATTTCTTTTGAGTTATCAAACAAATGCCTTCCGTATTAATGTAATTAAATTTAATAATGTAATTTGTAATGTTTCAAATTAAACATGATAAATTTGATATCACAATGTAAATGTATTTTAAATAATTGTAAATGTGCAAGTTAATTAGAGTGAAATTTATATTCTAGTTTAAATGTACTTAGATAAAGTAACAAAATAGTAATCTAAAAAGGTTTCTTTATTTATTTTAGTCAAAATATAAAAAGTTATGTATATATAGGTTACCTAAGTACAAAATAGTAACATCCTTGAGTATGTGATGTTACAAAGTAACAAAATTGTAACATGTTTTTCTATCTGAGGCTATAGGTTACATAAGTACAAAATAGTAACATCCTTGAGTATGTGATATTACAAAGTAACAAAATTGTAACATCTTTGTCTATGTGAGGCTACATAGTAGGTAAATAGTAACATATTGGCCGCATAGTAGAGTGATATACTTGTTGACCACATTTTTTGCAAATACATTTCATATGTGTGAATGATAGAGGATTTTGCATCATCCTGGTAGTGGTGATCATACTAAACCTCCCTAAGGAAAGTGAAGAGGCCCTCAAGTTTAATGCAACTATCTTGATATGTTGACAATGTTTGTTGAAGTTTTTTTATATCCATTTCTTTAATAGGAGATGTTGTGTGAAACACAAGTTTGAACTTGCTTACAATTGCATGACAACTATCTGAAATGGTCGAAGCAAGATTTTGAACATCAATTCCAAGACATTTTGATTTATTGATAGATGAGCATGACTTTGCTAGCATGTTTTGTAGAATCCATTGGAATGAAGGGGGTATGATGCAAGAGCATCCAGTGGTGTAAGGGCAATCTTGCATCACCCAAAAATAGTTAAAATTCAAGTTCCTCAGTTTTTAGATATTTTTACATTTTTGGATACCTTTTTCATCATAATGAAATTCCCAATTTATGGTTTTCATTTCATATTCATGGGTTGAAAGATATTGCAGTTTTAGTTTCTCAGATTTGCACCTGAAAATATTTCAAGTTAGATTTGAGGCACTTAGAGTTCCTGGATCGACCCCTAAACTTTCCAAAATTGACATATCTAATTTGAGCGCGTTCTTGACTTTGAGACCTTTCCAACAGTTCAAACGGTTCGCAAATCGGAGTCTCAGATCAAAAGTTATGGCCCAGTGAAGTTGGTGCACTTTCTAGAAGATACAATTGCAAATGTTCTTTTGAAATTTGAACTTCAATTTGTAATTTTTCGGCGCCAAACTGCCTAAACTCAAATTTGAATATTTTTTTGGCTCCAAATGAAAGAGGAGCTCTATTTATGGGCAGGTTTCTAATATTTTGGGTAACTTTTTGCGGACAAGATCGCATATTACGGAAGGGTTATTCTGTAGCTTTCTATAACTTGCATGTGCTGTAGAACTTGGGGATTTGAGATCCTCTGCATGTAAGAAGCTCCATATTCTGAATAATAAAATTATTCTCTTGTTTGTGGGTTATTTCTAAGTCTTGGGTTGCACCCTCATCAAGTGGTATCAGAGCTAGGTTTTCTTGAGCATGTGGACAATTCGTCGATCATGAGGCAGTTCACACCAGGACCGTGGTTGTGGGTCAAGGTCAAGAAAGATGCCCCCAAGAGTGATGCCTAGTAGGCATTGTGGTGCTAGAGGTGGTTGAGGCAGCATAAATGCTGGTGGAAGAGATGCACTGGTAGCCCTCCAAAGACAGATTGACGCGTTACAAGAGTAGTTGAGAAGAGGGTTAAACCTGAGGGAGGAAAGTGAGGATGAAGGAGAGGAAGAAGAATCAATTGATCAAGACCAAATGCGGCTAATAAGGGCCATTTCAAAGATCAAGAAAAGACCCAGAGCAGAAGTTCCTAGTTATTCTAGAAGTCTGAACCCAGAAGAGTTGATCAACTGGATCAACAAGCTAGAAGAATATTTTGAGTATGAGGAAATAGAGGACCTGGATCTAGTTAAGTTTGTGAAAATGAAGCTAAAGGGCCATGTCAGTATTTGGTGGAAAGAGGTCCAGGTGGAAAAAAATCAAAGAGGAAAAGGAAATATCACCAAATGGGATCACATGGTAGAGAAACTGAAGAAGCAATTCATACCAGTGGACTACGAGTTAGATCTGTTGAAGAAATTGCAAGGGTTGAAGCAAGGAAGAAGATCTATGAAAGAATATACTGAAGATTTTTACAAGATAATCATCAGAATAGGCCACACAGAGGCCAATAAGGAGAAGGTAGCCCGATATCTTAATGGGTTACGACTGAGCATTCAAGAGGAGTTAAGCCTAGTCAGAATGACCACCATTGAGGATGTGTATCAGTTTGCTTTGAAGGTGGAAGAGAAGTTGAACAAAAGATTTGATGGCAAGCAAAAGGGATGAGGAGGTCAAAGTGGAAGGAGTAGTGGAAGACCTTCAGGAAGCCGAAATGATGATAAGAAAAAAAAGTGAAGATGTGGGTACCAGTCGAAGCCAAAGGAATGACAACTTCTACTACCCTCGTGATCAAAATAGTGGTGATCAAAGAGGTAGAGGATGAGGGAGATATGGACAAGGATCTGGAAGAGGCAGTTTCAAAGGAACATGTTTCTAGTGTGGTGAAGAAGGGCATCGAGCCTATGAATGTCCACAACACCAAGGAAGGGTAGACAAAGGGTCAAAAGGTTGTGGAAGGGTTGCGCATGCAGATGAGGAGGCCCAATTTGAACATTCAGATGATGCTGAAAGGGGAGAAGCTCTAGTGATTAGGAGAGCCCTGGTGACTAAGGAAAAGGAACTAGAATAGAGGAAGAATCTATTTTTCCAAGCTGAAGTGTGAAGAAAAATGTTGTGATGTCATTATTGATGGTGGGAGTACCAATAATCTGGTGTCAGAAGAGATGGTCACAAAGTTGAAGCTGAAGAGGGAAAGGCACCCGCATCCGTATCAGATTGCATGGTTGCAGAAAGACCACAAAGTTTTGATTAATGAGCAGTGCCTAGTAAAGTTCAAGATTGGGAGCTACCATGATGAGGTACTCTGTGATATCATCCCCATGGATGCATGTCACATGTTGTTGGGGAGGCCATGGCAGTTCGATAGGCGAGCTATACATGATGGCCATGCAAACACTTATTCCTTGACAAAGGATGGGGTTCATCACAAGTTGAAACCCCTGAAGGAGACCAAAGAAAAGGTATGCAGTAGTGCTAGAATTTGTTATGTAGATGGAAGAAAAATTTTAGAAGGTATGAAGCATGAGTGTGTGTGTTATGCATTGATCCCTAGAGTGAGTAAGGAGGATAGTGAGAAGATTCCAGAAGAAGTTTCTAGGATTTTGGATGAGTTTTAGGATATTGTTTCTAATAATGTACCTAAGGGTTTACAACCAATAAGGAAGATCAGTCATTAGATTGACTTGATTCTTGGAGCCAATTTGCCAAATAAGGTAGCTCATAGAATGACTCTAGCAAAAAATGAGGAGTTGAACAAACAAGTTCAAGAGTTGTTGAGAAAGGGCTTGATATGGGAGAGTTTGAGTCCATGTGCAATACCTATAGTACTAGCACCAAAGAAGGATGGGGAGTGGAGGGAATGCATACGAGGTAGAGTTGCCAGATGAATTCAACATTTCCCTTGTGTTCAATATTTCAGATTTGACAGAATATCATGAAGGTGGCATAGAGGAAGTACCAATGATGGAACAGTGTGGGATTCTAGCACCTACTTCAAAAAAGGAGGAGATTGAAGTAATCCTAGATAGTCGTGTGGGAAGGAGTACCAAGAATAGGCAGTATGAAGAATATCTGGTGAAATGGAAAGGAAGGCTTGTTGAAGATTCATCCTAGTTGCCTAAGGTAGAGGTTGACCATTTGGGTTTTCCTCCACCATCTGTGACGTGATAGGGTCACTTCTCAAATTACCCTAGGTGTCTGATGCAGGAGCATATAGTGGTGTAAGGGCAATCATGCATCACCCAAAAATAGTTAAAATTCAATTTTCTCAGTTTTTAGATGTTTTTACATTTTTGGATACCCTTTTCATCATAATGAAATTCCTAATTTATGGTTTTTATTTCCTATTCCTGGGTTGAAAGATATTGCACTTTTAGTTTCCTAGATTTGCACCTAAAAATCTTCCAAGTTAGATTTGAGGCACTTAGATTTCCGGGATCAGCCCCGAAACTTGCCAAAATTGGTGTGGAAAATTTCAAGCGCGTTCTTGACTTTGAGACCTTTCCAACAGTTCAAATGGTTCGCGAATCAGAGTCCCGGATCAAAAGTTATGGCCTCGTGAAGTTGGTGCACTTTCTAGAAGATACAATTGCAAATGTTCTTTTGAAATTTGAACTTCAATTTGTAATTTTTCAACACCAAACCACCTGAACTCAAATTTGAATGTTGTTTTTGCTCCAAATGAAAGAGGAGCTCTATTTATCAGTGGGTTTCTAATTTTTTGGGTATCTTTTTGGGGACAAGCTCGCATATTATGAAAGGGTTATTCTGTAGCTTTCTGTAACATGCATGTGTTGTAGAACTTGGGGATTTGAGATCCTCTGCATGTAAGAAGCTCTATTTTTTGAATAATAAAATTATTCTCTTATTTGTGGGTTATTTTCTAAGTCTCGAGTTGCACCCTCATCGAGTGGTATCCATGTTTTTTCTTGTATCCTCACTAGAGATTTGAATAATGGTGTTATTATTTTAATTTTTAGCCATTTTCTAAGAGAGAAATGAGTAAGTAAAAAGTATAGGTAAAAAATTATAAGTCATAAATCTTACAATAAAATTTAAATATTATTGTAAATTTAGAAAACAAAATTACAGTACTTTAATAAAAAGTTGTGTTTATAAATAATAATTACATTACTACATATTAAATTTTCTTTATTTATCTAAAAATAAACCCTAAAAAAAAGGTTTAATTTTTTTAAAATTTAAAAAAATATTAAATATAAATATAACTATAAATATAAATATATAAATATATGTATGCCATCAACCTAATTTAATTTCTAAAAGATTATAGATATGTTTTCTTTAGCCGATAGGCTATTTTATGTGGGGGAACCCCACCGAAATTTCCCCCAGTCTGACGCCGGCGGGAACCCCACAAACCCCATGAAATTTCTTCTCCGGTCAGCATGGTTTATTCATTCACATCAAAGTCAATTTTCTAGACACTCTGTTATTTTTTGCTAGCTTGATTGATGGCTTTCTGATAGGAGCACAAAACATGAGACAAACAACCTTTCTATTTTACAGTGTGCTAGAAGACGTAGCTCTGACGCCTTGTACCGAATACCACGAATGAAAAAAGAAGGAAAAAATCAATGACTGACGAGAAGGAAAAATCTAACGGCTAAGGTTTTTTTTAATCGTCTGGCACACTATAGATACAATGATAGCCGTGGATACACTTTGTCAGGTTGTCAACACAACTTACATCAAGCTTGATTTGTCTCATTTTGGTGGAATGTAGAGCTTGAGACGAAGCATCTGGACTTTCCACATGAAAATGGGGTTCATTGATATAATTTTCTATGCAAATGCAATATTACTCAATCTTCTTTCACAAGATTGACCCGCCTACCTTTACCTCGCGAGAAGAGACAAACGCCGAATGGATTTGAAAATTAAAGCTAAATAGTTTTATATTTTTATTTTGTCTTTACCAATAGAAATTAAACAAAATTAAAACATATCTCTGACACTCTGCATTATATGCAGCATATCTCCATCAAGTCAATAAATGTTAGCCCATAAAAGATGTTTTTACAAATGATGTGTAACTATATGATTTTAGTCACTCAATATTACCTCAAATAATTTAAAAAAGCTAAGATAGTTGTACAAAATTTGTTTATTTAACAAAGTATATTAATCATAACATTTGAAGCAATCAATATGCAATATTCAGAGAGATTAATATTTATTAAACATATCATTTTCAAATAAAAAATATATTCAATTAAATAATTATAAAATATTTTTAAAAAATAATATATAAGTAAAATTTAATTTTGTTTGAAATATAAAGTTGGATTAATTAATAAATAATGATAAAAAGATGGACATAGATAATATTTTGTATGGTAAATTTTTATTATTAAAATTATATTGGATTAATTAATAAATAATGATAAAAGATCGACATGGATAATATTTTGTATGATAAATTTTTATTATTAAAAAAATATAAGTGTGTATTAATCTTCAAATGTAAATCACATATGCAACACACTTTCTTCTTTTACTCTGATTGTATTTTAGCAACCCTATGTACCTTTGAGATCTTGTAAAGCTTAGTACTCGCTACTCGAACCCCTCATACATGTGTACCAAAACCATAGACTAGGAAGCAACATATTGTGTAGCCTTTGGCTCAAACAAAGAGAAATGAAGTGGGGAACCCTTTAAGCCCAATAGTTACGTTAAATACCAAGGCTACAACTAAATATTATGCAAGCCTCACATTCTCCCACTTAAGCTTATGCATTGCAATGACATCCATACAAACCATAAAATAAATCAACTATATGATTCTAGGGCCATGCCGCTTTTACACCAAGAGAACTTCTATATGTTCACTAGCTTTGTGAGGCATACCAATCCCCTTATAATGACTTATCGATGTAATTCTCATACTAAGTAAAAGAATCCATTAAGGAAAATGGGAATATATTCCCCATTCCCTTTAAAAAGGGTTATATTATTTTAAAATAAGATTTTATACAAAGATAAAAAGAAATTAGGTATTGTTAGAATCTATTTATTACTTTTGTTTTTTTATGGTTCCTTAATGATATATTTATTTGCATATAATATTAATTAGTTTTATGGTATAAATTTCTTAATTATTTATATTTGTATAAAGGATATTTATTATTTTTATCTATACAAAGAATAAACAATCAATTAATAAATATTAAATAGATATAAATAAACATGTATTTAATAATATATATTGATAATAATAAATAAATTTAAGAATATATATATATAGTGTTAATCAATCTGAGATTAATTATTAAATATGAATATATCTATTATAGGCATTAAAATGATCTCATTTTTTTTGCATTCTTGCATTCAAAGTTAACTAACTTGAAATATTTACATAACTTTAATGTGCATATCATCTATATCTTATGGCATTGTTATACAATAATATAGTGTTTTTGATAAAGGAAAAAATTGGGTTTTACTACAATAATATAGTGTTAGTAATGTTTATACATTATTATTGGAAAAAAAATTGTGGTTGTGTTTATGCCCAAAGTGTAAATAGTTGGGTTTTTTCTACCAAAAATTATGGGTTATAAAAGCCAAAAAAAATTCCCAGAGTAGGGGAAAATTTGGCAACTTGTCATCAAAGGCCAAATTTTTTTTAGTACAATGTCTATGGAAGAGGTGTGAATACATTTTAGTCTCCATTAGAAGTTTCTTGGTAGCAATAAATGTATGAATCTTCGAAGAGTATCGTGAAAAATTAATAGTGTAAGAAAGTAGAGCTTTTTCAGAGTTTCAGAGGTTGTGGAATGACCAATATTCATTAGTATGGAGGTCATAAAGGACAAATTTCCTGGTATTTGTTTTGTGTTATAAAATTCAAAAAATAAACAAATAGAAAAAGGAAAAACTAAAGTTGTATAGGAAGTTTTTTTTTGGAATGAATTGGAGAGGAGGATAAAGAATTAGAGAGGAAAGGATAGAGAGAGAGAGAGAGAGGGGAAGGAAAAGAAGTAGAGAGGGAAGGATAAAGAAAGAGAGAGAGATGATGGTAAAGGGACGAAGGGAGGTAGAGCAGGATAAGTGAGATAGAGATAGGGAGGGAGAGAGAGGTGGGATAGAAAGTAGAGAAGCAAAGAGAGAGCTAGAGAGAGTGAGAGAGAGAGGGAGGGAGGAAGGGAGAGATAGAGAGGGATAGGGGAGATATAGAGAATTAGAGGGGGGAGGAGAAGGAGGTAGAAAGGAATAAGTGAGAGAGGGAGAGAAGTAGAGAGGGACAAAGAGAGTGAGATAGAAATAGGTGGGATGGAAGGAGGGATAAGTAGAGAGGGATATGTGATATAGAGAGATATAGAGAGGGAAGGAGAGAGCAAGAGGGAAAGAGAAGGGGGAGGGAGGGAGGAAGAGGTAGAGAGGGATAGGTGAGATAAATCACTGCTTTCTGCACATCAAAAGACATTAAAAGATGTGTGAAGAAAACACAAGAATTAATTAATTTAAATGAAGAATTTAAATCTATCAAAACCATTAGGGTTTCACAGAACCATTAACACCATTAAGTTTTTTAGCCTTTAAATTCTTCAGTCATAAATTTCATCAACCTGCTTTGTCTAGATGGTGTCTTAATGAACACGACATTCATTAACCAATAGTAGTTACATTTACATTTTTGACAATTGTAAATTTAAAAAGACAGCTATTGATAATATGATCTTCTTTCTCCAAGTGTCTGGTTTTTTTGGGTTACTCAAAACATAATGAATAATTCTATGGGGAAAGAAAAGCAAATGTAGGTATCATAACACACACGATTATGAATCATATTTCAATTATAATTCTATTATGTGTGTGGAGGAATATTAAGTGGTTGGATTCTTATGGCTCTCACAGCAGGGGCGAGCTCTGTAGTGCTTGTCGGTCCATTGATTGCCCCTTCTCCCTACTTGTAATAGGATTTTCCTTCTTTCGTTGATATCGTACACCAGGCCAAGAAAGGGAAGGTGGGTGAGAAGAATATTAGCCTCGGTAGGGGGCCGACGAATATCTAATATCTAAAGGCAGGTAGGCAGGTATAGGTCTAGCTAAACTCCACCCAAAACCCACCCATGAGACTATAGCAGAAGTTTCTTTTGAATATAAATTTAAGCCATGCTAGTGGACGCTATTTTTTTGCCTTAATAATAACATGATTTTGAGTGGCGTAGTTCATAGGATTGCATGATCAAAGTTTGGGATGGTTCTAATGGGAAGCTAATCTGTGAGTTAAACTTATAATTTTATTTTATCCTTTTGATTACATTCTAATGGGAACCTGGTTTGTGAGTTAAGAGCCATGTTATTGGAGGGGGAGGGTATTCCCGACCAACACTCCAAGAGTGCTTTTCTTCAGGGATATACTCCAATGTAGAAACTCATTTGAGCTGCCTTTCCTAGTGGACAGGTTTGGTTCTAAATTTCTCCCCTTTTTTCATCGCATCCCACAAATTCAGTCAAAGAGGTACTAGTGGGCATGATTCAAATTGTAAGAGGTACTAAAAAATTAAATACTAAAAGAATGATTCAGTTTGTTAACAATGTGAAGTTGTAGAAAATACCCTTCTATGCACCTTTCTAAATAAAATCATTGTTCAAATTTATTATTGCTTATCATTTCTTAGCAAAACTTGTGTGATAGATTAATTCTTCATTTTGAATTTGATGACTTTTTGGTTTATACCCACTACATATATAATCTTTCTGATAGTCACCAAATTGATTGCAAGGCAGGTTTGCGGTTGATAGGATTCTTCCATTAATTTGATTACTTTCTAAGGCAACAAAAGGCATAGTCCAGCGCATCCTAATGGAATGTCATGGTATTTTTTTCTGGTTGTCGCATCATCTATGATTGTATGCAAAACAAATCAAATATGATGTTTGAATTCTGTAATATCCTCTTCTCTAACCTCCATCACGTTCCCATTGTTCCCCATCATCTGTGCTCATTGTTCTCCATTTTGTATTCTTCACTTTCCTTGAATGTTGTTTACACTTTTAAGCAATTTTTTTTCTGAACCAAACCTATTTAAAATTTCACATTTGCAACCTGATGCTATACTACCTACACTAAATTCTAGTTGTAAGATATTTACTTTTACAACAAGTTTAAATGGACTAGCTGATGATCACTCAAAGTAGAGTAAATACATTATTATTTGATTTATATATATATAATTTGATTTATAAGTTTATTATATAAAATTAGATTATATTTTAATATTTTTTGTATGAGAAAAGAACATAGACCACCATGAAAATGAAGAGTGTTGTGTTGAAGTCAAAGAAATTGGGTAAAGCATAAACATGGGTAATTTCTTCACAAACCCTAAGTTATATGGTTTTCTTCATACTTGCTTTTAAATTTGCAAACCCTAGAGCTTTCGAAGTGAATGTTTGAAATATCAAATTTTCATTTATGATATTTGATATTTGTAATACAGGTAGTAAAAAGCATACTTTTGGCCCTAAAATTTAGCAAGGTAGAATTGATACCAACCATATATGGAGTGGCATTGTTTTAGTGAGCTACAACATTTCTAGTGAACTATTTCCTCTCTAGACTCTCTCACCCAAAAAGCCATGGTGGCTAGCATTAACTTCTTGTTCATTACCATTATTGCCTACAAATTTTCTATTTTTTTTCTAGTTATTTTTGGATACATTTTACATAAAAATTAAATTAAATACGGGTTTCATATATGGTAAAATTAAGGAAGGATTTATTTTTTATCTAGGTAAGAGTAAAAATATATAAGTTCTCTTATTTTCATTCTTCTATTGAAGCGCATATGTAATTATTGATCTGCGTAAATGTAAAACTATAGTAAATGGAGATATTGCAACAGTTATAGATAAAGTAAAAACCAAAGGAAATAATTAAAGAACAATAAGGAGAATAAAAACTTAACAACAAAGAAGAAATTTAAAGCATAATAATTTCAACCACCAACTATAATTCTATACTTTGTTCAATAATAGTATAAACAATTAGATGTAAGTTAAATACCTTCTTTCAAAGTCTAAAAAGTGAGGATAAGAAGTTGTTGAAGTGCCTCCAAACCAAAGCTTCTAACAGATTTTTCCATAACAATGCAAACTGGAAAGAGGTGTTTGGAAAACTGAATGCAAATTAGAAAAAAGAACAAAAAAAAATAGAAGTAAAATGATATTTTATAGGAGAGTATATAAAAATCTCTCCATGGAAAAGGCAAGCGAGAAAGAGCATTAATATTTGGAGATAGAAGTACAAATGTGGCAGGGAGTAGATAGTTATTTTTGACTAATTTTTTTAAAATAAAAATTTTAATTAAGAATAAATAAATACATTATAATTTCAATTAAGGAAAACAAAATTGTTATAAATAAACAGTTTAAAAAAGGTTTTAACAAATTTAAGCTAAACATAATTATCATTACTAAAGGTTATAAACTGATTAATTAAAATACAAATGATGTAATTTGATTTAGGTAAATTTACAAAGAATTTTGAAAGTTTAAATATAAATTAAAAAAATCAAATATACAGGTAAGGCATAATTTTACATTTTTCATTTTAAATTGATTAATTAGAATGCAAATTATATTATTTGATTTAAGCAATTTAGTTGAATAAAAGAAATATATCAATTTACTTGAAAAATAAATCATTCTGTAATTTTATAACTAAAATTGAATATAACTGTTTCAAAAACTGTGTTCTTGACATATTCTCATCTTTTAAAAACTATGTGTTTGCTTTAATTTGGGGCTAGTAAAAAAAGAATTTTTACATACCTGTAAAAAAGTATAGTAAAACAAGTACTTTAACCACACGCTTTGCAATAAATGACGGCAATAAATTATATGCAGCGGACTTTTGCAGATAAAAATCAGGGAAAATATATCAATGGACGAAAGAGTCTTAGAAGTCGGCAGACTCATACCAGCCATTCAATGACAATTTTAGCTCTGTCTACCTCAAAATAGATACATAGTTGATTTGAAGCTATCACTTCTCTATTGAGACCTTTGTTACATAAACACCATCATTTGCTAAATGACCTACCAATTAACCTCATATAATGCACTAATGTATTTAAAAATAGAACAACTTTTGTCCTAAATAACCTTCCACACCTCCTCTTCAACGTACCCATTGCATAACAAGATGCCATTGCTAATTTTATATTTCCGAAAAAGCCACCTTAATTAAATGAATTCATTCTGCTTAATTGACTCCCTTCGTAGTTTTCGTTTTGCTGATTACACGTATCATATGTTCTAAAATAATAAATATACCTTCTTTTTTAAATTATAAAGTGTAACCACTATTTTCTCACTAGTGATTGACATTAATATAAAGTTGAGTAATGGCAGAACTGCCATCAATTTTAAAGACAACGTGCTCAGAATTCAGCGCATGTTACGTTGGCATTATTCAGTTGGTAGCGAATTAAAATATCCAGTTGTTGATCATCTTGAAATTACGATTAGCAATTTAGCAAAGTGAAGCTATTTAACAGGAATTAGATTGAATTCAATCTCAAGTCTATACGAACGATCAGATCGACTAGTGAGTATGGAGATTCTCTTCTTTGTCATTTAATGCCTACTATTTTTCACGAATCATCCAGCTATTCTGTTCAGGGGTGGCAGCGCAGAAATGCATATAATAATCGATCAATGGCAGAACTGCCATCACTTTTAAAGACAACGTGCTCAGAATTCGGTGCGTGTTAGGTTGAAATTATTGGGTTGGGAGCCAATTAAAAAATCCAGAGTTGTTGATCATCTTGAAATTACAATTAGCAGAAGTGAAGCTATTTAAGCGGATTAGATTGATTTCAATTTCAAGTCAATACGAGCGATCAGATCGACTAGTGAGTATGGAGATTCTCTTCTTTCTCATTTCATGCGTACTATTTTTCACAAATCATCAGCAGCTCTACTATTCGGCGGTGGCAGCGCAGAAATTGGGTGAGTGCATTATTTCAGTTTTTCGTTTCAAATCTCTGTGTTTTATGAGAGGGAGGCATACAAAAATTTCAATGGTTTATGTTTGGTGTATTACATTAATCGGGTACGTTTTGTTCTTGACGTTTGCAGAATACCCATTTCCGTTTATGACAGTAGAT
>VDFB02281492.1:670391712-670584973 GCA_007258455.2 Sequoia sempervirens
AATAGGCTGAAGAAATTTCCAATTAATTTGGTTTCCACAAACTCTCCAAGCAATGACTTTATCCAAGCCAAAAGAAAGCTTAAATCATGACATGCATACATAATATGTTGAAAAGACAAAATTTGAAAGATAGAGATATATTTATGACATTTATTTTAAGAGAAACACAACATATATGCCTAAGGTTGAATCGTTAAGCCAGTTAAATAAGGGAAAAGATTTGCAATTAAGGGTTTCAAACATGATCATTAACAGAGTCACATGAAGACAACGGGTCCATTCTTATTCTATGTATTTGGTAATGGAATACAAAAAAAGTACTTATCTATCAACATAGGAAAAGGGTTGAGGATGTCACTCGTTTTCCTGAACTTGCTCCTTAGGGAAGCTACCAGAGTAATTGAAATCCTCCAAGAATGCTAGAAGTCAACGAACAAAATCATCACTACTTCCTCATGCACCCTGGTTAACAGGGGTAACCTGATTGAGAATCATAAGCCAATTCCATCAAGATTGTAGAGACTATTGATCATGCCAAATAAACAATCTAAAAAGGTATATCTTGATTGCAGGATACACACACCAGGATTCACGAGGAAACTCTCAAGAACTTCCTAGGAACGACTCCTTCTTCTCTACTATCTCTTTTTTTTAAACCATTGTTACATGCCTAAAAAAAATGCACAAGGCGTCATTAAGAATGCATTTTCATGCGCCTATTTTAGAGGAGTTACAAATGAAGATTGTGCTCACTCTCCGCCAACACATCTTCTTCATTATGATTTCTTAAGTGAAAGTAACCGCCTAATCTAATAATAGAATTGTAACTTGACTCATTCTTTTCTTTTCTTTTTATTAATTTTATTATTCATTACATAACCGTCTACTTACACTTTTATTTTATTTTATTTTATTTTATATTATTATTATGCCATAACCATGTTTATTAACTACTATACCTATATCAATTAACAATTTTATTGTGATGCAATGATCAATCAAAACACAATTTTAACTAACCAAATCAACTTAGCAAACATACCATACAACACCCAACTTCGCAGCAAGACAAAAAGTAACACAAGACAACACAGATGGAGGGACACCACATTTTTGAAATAATTTAGATAACTTATTCAATTTGTTACGTCAAGTTTCCTAACTTTGATTTTTTTGAATTTTCATCACCATTTAAGGGCCTGTTTTTTCCATGATGATTTTGCACATACCCATATGGAATGTATATTATAACATTCCTAATGGGGAGTAGAACAAAATAGTTTGTAATAATGATAATTTCTCTTTTGATCTCATATCCAAAAAACTCAATACCTTTCAAGATGGTATGTTGCTATAGCAACTCTAGATATCCTTATGCTCCTATCAAACTAAATATCAAAAAATTCAGCAAAGAAAGTGCAACCATTACCACTGTTCTCATCTCAATTTAACATAAACTATGAGAAAAACCATAAGAGAATTTCAATATAATATTGAACCACTAACAATGCTCTCACTTATCCTATTAAAAGGCATGTAACCACTTTTATTCAACTGATGCCTAGTTTGAATCTATGTCATCAGTTTGTGAGGATTCTAAGGTTACTTGCATTTATTTTCATGCATTTAAATAATTACACCATATAAGCCTTAGAAACATATAAAATGTTCTATCAAACCTAAATCATGAATTTATACTGCAGATTTGAAATGAGATTTTTTTAATTTGATATGCTAATTATTTGCATGGTTGAGCATGCATGAGATGAGCACCCTAAAATCACATTCACATCCTTGATTTTTCATACAAAAAATCTCTCATTATAAAAATATAATTAAATAAAAAAAATGATTTTTGTTCTCTTATATCTATTCTTTGTAGAACATTTTGAATTTATAATTATTGTTTAGTATATAGAGAGAAATCAAAATTTTACTAAACTAATATTAAAGGAGATTGTTGGATTCCCAACTTTGCTATGATACCATGATATAGTTCTAGAGAAAATTTAGCACACTAACAATACTACATTTCTCCCCTTACATCATTCATTCATACATATATAAATATAGAAGCATTTCTATGACAAATCCTTAACATAGATAAGATGTTTTATTAAATTGTAATACAAAAAAATACTCACACAACCAATATCATATACATGATATTCTAACAAAGAATAATGAATACTCATATGTACTAAAAACCTAAAACAAATTAATAAATGAAAATTGTACATATCCTAAAGACATACCAACAAACCAGAAGATATGAAGATGATGTAATATATCCAACAACAAATAGTACAATTTTTCCCTATAAGTTAATGAAAAGTTAAAATTTTCACTTGAATGCTTTAGTTTTATTATTTCTAATTTTAGATAGATGACCTAATTTTTTACTATTTTAGAAATATAATATTTTAAAACAACTAAAAAATTTTGAAAGCATGCATCAAAAAATGGAATCATAATTAATATTTTAAAATAAGTGAAAAATTGAAGGCATGAATAAAAAATAGAATGAACCCTTTATTCCAATAAAAAATGTAATCATGATTAGTTTAGACAAAGAATAATTTATAAATTATAGAATAGTAATATATTTTTTTAGTTCACAAGGTTTTCTAGAAATACAAATGAAAATAATAGTTTTTCAATCAGCCTATCAATCAGGAATTTAGTCATAATTCAAATAGAAAATGAATAATAATTATTTATTTAATTCAAATTCAAGCATAATTTATATTGGTAGAAAGAGAAGAATCTCAAAAACCCTTCCGTTTTATAAATTTTGGGTAAGAAAAAGGTTGTTAGCCACATACCCTATACATACCCATCATATCACCACTTTTTAGACCATCATGATCCTACACATACCCTTAATTGTGGAGAGTTTTGGTCTTTGTAAACTTTAAAATGCCATTTCAATAAGTATCAAATAACATCTATAAAGCCATGTAAGCAAGTCAATGACTCTAACAAACTAATTTATTTTGTGAATTGACTCATAACCAGATTAAGTCAATGCAAACTTGGTGTCGCATATTTGATGTTGATTGTTTCTAATATGAAGAAAAACGCACCAAATCTTTAAATTATTATTTATGCTTTGGTGCCACCTTTACATGTAGATTACCAATATGAAATACAAACCGAATTCTATCCTATGATGATTTGAATTAGTCTCTAATTCTTGCCAATCCACAAGGTTGATCTATAGCTTGTTTTAGTTGACTATGTTCTTACATGTTCACCATCTTTTAGCTATGATATATGTCTTGTTGTGCATGCTTTCTATTGTAAAAAATCATGCCTAAACTATAGACTAAGTAGTTACCAAATTGTTGTATCGATAGTGAAGCTACTTGTTTGGGACACATTCCTTTTACAAGTTTCTACATTCTATCTACAATTCTATCTACAATATTTTTCCTAAATATAGTATGAGTTTTGAGAATTATAGAGAGCCTATTATTATTTGGAGAGAAGTATTTACCAACTAGTGAGTTAGATATTATTGTGATAATATTGGAGGAATTGATACCAAGCTAGTTGTTTTGGAAGTGTTGTGTTTTTAGCCAGTTGATTGGAAAGCTTATCATAGGCATGAGGATATTCTTCCCTTGTTTGTATTAGTTTTGAAATAGTTGCTTCTTGATTGTTTATGGCTAGTCTATTATAATTACTTGCAGATTATTTAAAGCTAATATATTAGAATTACTTGAATTTATGGAAAACTTATGTTTTCTTTGAAAGAAATATGGAAATTGTTTACTCTATTTGTGTAATTTTTGTAATTACTCCATGATAGGAGAGATTGTTTGTTCATACGTATTATTATTATACTAGATCTAATTAAACATGGGTAGCTTAAGGGATACTCATGGATATATATGTGATATGTTAGATGGCAGGTAGGGTAATATTGGGATTGTTGTCTAGTGTAGGGAGGGAACTAGTACTTTTCTTAAATGAGTTGTGTAAACCTTAGGTTTATTTTAAAGAGGTAGGTTTTCCTGGGGATGAGCTAACCTATGGAGAGGGATTGCCTAAGGATAGATATAATGTCCTTAAGTCATAATGAGCTTGCCATAGTGTAAGTGAATGGTAGACCATCGCTTGATTGTATTGAGTGAGAACAATTTGGAAAAAGTAGTGTGATTGCTTAGGGCTCCATTCTAAAAGGCGGATTCTTAGACCATCTATATCTTATGCTATGAAGCTTAGAGGAGATATGTATGTAGTTGTGTACGTTCTTGGAATATTGTAATTTGGTAGTTATTGTATTGAAATGGAAATCCTTATTGTATTTTGTTACATCTTTATTCATATATTCTCAATAAAGAAAGGAATTTTTTTTATTGCAATGGTTTATTACATAGTCTATGTTACTTGCATAGTGAAAACTTAGGAAAATTTACTTCAGTGTATGATTGGAATATTACATAGTTGCATCTCCCCAACCTAGAATCCATCGTGATTTGCTATAGACAATGATCTTTAATCCTTGAGAATGCTAGATCTTGAATGGAAGTTAAGTTGAAGACCTACAAAAAAACTATAATGTTGCTCTAAGGCTTCAAATTTTCTTGTTACTTTCTCTTGAATGCTCTTGTGAAAGTATACTTGAGTGGTCAAGTTGATATGATGAACGCTTAGACCTTCAGTTAATTTTCTAGAAGAAAATCATGATTTGAAACCTTTTTTATATAGGCAGTTCATTTGATTTACCATTTATTAGATCTCAATTGTCAACATCAATACAAAATTTGAAATAAAAACCTTAATTTCCCACTCAAACCCTAAAAATGGGCCAGATAGGACTCATACGTCACTTGTGGCACATGGATCTCGTCTAGGGGGACTCATTCCCAAGATGGCATATGAGTCCCACTCTATCTTTTAGGGGTGTGTAAATGTTGGGCCATTAGAAAATTGAATGCCTTTGTTGATTTTATCATGTTTTTAGTTGAAATCAGCCTTGAGATCCAAAATAAAGGGTCTTGGGGGCCTATTAATGATGATTTAAAGGGTCATAAATGCAAGGGTGCTAAAATAGGTCCGAAGTGTGAAATATTGCCATCTTGAAGAAGGGAGTACAATTTTCTACACTACAAATTATTTCAACACTAAGGAGAAATTTTACAGTCAAACATACCTTGGAACACCAAACAAAAAAATAAAAAACCTAAATATGGGTATGTGCAGGGTCATGATGGGCCAAAAAATGGTGATATGATGGGTATGTGTAGGGTATGTGGCTAACAACCTTTTTTTACCCAAAATTGATGAAACAAAAAGGGTTTATAAAGGAGATTCTCAAATTTCCACCAATATAAATTATGCTTTACTTTAAATTTAATAAATAATTATTTAACCATTTTCTATTTGAATTATGACTAAAGTCCTGATTGATAAGCTGATTGAAAAACATATATAGCTTTCAAACGGTATCACATTTTTTGAATCTGAAGCATGTGTTGCATTCTATGATTTGTATACTATAAGATTAAAAAAATCAAATTTCATGAAGTTTTGACAAAGTTAAGGTGGTTAGACATACGGGTTTTTAATATTTTTTAAAAGTTGTAATAAAAAATTCATAATTAATTATTTACTAGAAAAAGAATAATAAAAAAATATGCTTCACATCAGGACATGAGTCTTCTACTTATATCTAAAATCTTATAAAAAAATATTATCATTTTATCATGGTTAGGGTGGTCAAACAGACACCCACTTCTTATTTTTTCCCTGAAATTTAAGTACTACTCCATTGAAATTTTAAATTTTCACCAAATAATTTTATTTTAAAAAAAATAAACCTATTGGTTTAGAAACTATATTCAATTTGATAAATATTTTATTCTTACATATTTTTGAAATAATATAGATAAATTATTCAATTTTTTATGTGAAGTTTCCTAGCTCTGTTTTTTTAAATTTTCATCACCACCTAAGGGCCTATTTTTCCATGATGATCCTACACATACCCATATGGAATGTATATTATAACATTCATAATGGGGAGTAGCACAAAATAGGTTGTAATAATGATAATTTCTCTTTTGATCTCATATCTAAAAAAAATGATACATTTCAAGAAGGTATGCTGCTATAACAACTCTATATATCCTTGTGCTCGTATCAAACTAAAGATAAAAAAAAAATCAACAAATAAAGTGCAACCATGAACATTATTCTCATCTCAATTTAAAATAAACTATGAGAAAAACCATAAGAGAATTTCAATATAATATTGAACCACTAACAATGCTCTCACTTTTCCTATTAAAAGGCATGTAACCACTTTCATTCAACTAATGCCTAGTTTGGATCTATGTCATTGGTTTGTGAGGATTCTAAGGTTGCTTGCATTTATTTTCATGCATTTAAATACTTCCCAACATATAAGCCTTAGAAATATATAGAGTGTTCTACAAAACCTAAATCATGAATTTATATTGTAGATTTCAAATGAGATTTTTTTTGTTTGATATGCTAATTATTTGCATGGTTGAGCATGCATGAGATGAACACCCTAAAATCACATTCATATTCTTGATTTTCCATACAAAACATCTCTCTCATTATAAAAATATATTTAAATAAAAAATAATAATTTTTGTTCTCCTATATCTATTCTTTGTAGAAAATTTTGAATTTATAATTTTGTTAGTATTGAAAGAGAAATCAAAATTTTACTAAACTAATATTAAAGGAGATTGTTGGATTCCCAAATTTGCTATGATACTATGAGAGAGTTTTAGAGAAAATTTAGCACACTAACAATACTACATTTCTCCCCTTATATCATTCATTCATACATATATAAATATAGAAGCATTTCCATAACAAATCCTTAACATTGATAAATTGTTTTATTAAATTGTAATAAAAACAAATACTCACACAACCAATATCATATACATGATATTCTAACAAATAATAATGAATACTCATATGTACTAAAAACCTAAAACAAATTAATAAATGAATATTGCACATATCCTAAAGACATACCAACAAACCAAAAGTTATGAAAATGATGTAATATATCCGACAACAAATAATACAATTTTTCCGAAAAGTTAAAATTTTCACTTGAATGCTTTAGTTTTATTATTGCTAATTTTAGATAGATGGCCTATTTTTTAACTATTTTAGAAATATAATATTTTAAAACAACTAAAAAAATTTAAAAGCATGCATCAAAAAATGGAATCATAATTAATATTTTAAAATAAGTGAAAAATTGAAGGCGTGAATAAAAAATAGAATGAACCCTTTATTCCAATAAAAAAAGTAATCATGATTAGTTTAGACAAAGAATAATTTATAAATTATAGAATAGTAATATATATTTTTTTAGTTCACAAGGTTTTCTAGAAATACAAATGAAAAAAAATAGTTTTTTATCAAACAAACATTTTGGTGTTCTCCTTATAAATAAGATTTTAAAAAATACAATCAATTAAATTTTAATTAGAGTTACTTTACATACATAAATAAATAAATACTTACATTTTTTTTTAGTAAAATAAATTTAATTGAAATAGAAGAACTTACTATTTTTTAATTGTTTGATTTATTGAAAAATAAATAAGTAATCAACTCATTTTAAAATAGAATTTTTTTATCCTTTTAACCATTGAATTTTTAGTCATATCAAAATTATGGAGTTCAGTTCAAAATTGACACCTCAACAAAAAAATTAGATCATACAAAAAAAAATTACATTCAAAATAGGACAAAGAGTTTAATCATTCAAATAGTAATAGAGGCCCAAAAACTGACATAAAGTTATCTTACTTGTCAGTAGGTCCCACGTTCAAACTCTAACAAAACTTCATGGAAATTAAAGAAATTCCAAACTCAGGAAAACATTTATATTCTAAAAAGAAAAAAGAGTTTTCAAAAAATAGTTTGAAAAGATGATACCAAACTGATCAAAGGACATAAGCCTATATTACATGTCAATGGAAGCCGAAATATTCCATGTACAAACTCTGATAAAACTTTATAATAATTAAATAAACACCAAACTCATTATGCCTGGTACAAAATTTCTATATTCTGAAAAGAAGTAAGGTTTCAATAGTTCAAAAAGATGACATCAACTCCATGAAATAGAGAAAATAGTATCTTGTCAGTAGAAACCAAAAGATCTCATGTTCACACTTCGGAAAAACTTCATAACAATTAAAGGCCGGCCAAACTTATTCTACCCAATACAAAAACTTTTATATTCAAAACAGAAAAAAGACATTCAATAGTTTAAAAAATAATTCAAAAAGATAATACCAAATTCAAGAAAGGAACATAAAACTATCTTACATGTCAGTGGAAGCCAAAAAATTTCATGTTCAAACTCTGATTAGACCTTATAACAATTAAAAAATTACAAAACTCATTCTGATCCATACAAAACTTTTGTATTCTCAAAAGAAAAAGAGTTTTCAATAGTTCAAAAAACTGATATGAAATCCAAGAAACAGACAGAAAGCATCTCACTTCTGATAGAAACAGAAAGATCCCATAATAATTAAAGAAACCCCAAACTCGTTTTGACCAGTTAGAAAACTTTTATATCCAAAAAAAAAAAGAGAAAAGAGTTCCAATAATTCAAAAAGATGATATCAGACCCATGAATCAGACAAAAAGCAAGAGACAGAATGTCATGCGTTCCACTCAGACAAAACTTTTGACAATTAAGAAAAAATCAGACCCCACAAAGGGGGTCATTCTGATCGGTAAGATGTCTTTATCAATCCAACTCAAGTTATAGATAATTGCTGAAGATATCTGGAACTGTGCAAAAATTGTTGGAAGTGGCGTATTGGGTAATATGAGATAAAATCCAATTGGATCTGAAAGAAGACTTAGGCTTAAATTTTTATTATTTTTGGCAAGATCATTGACTAAAATGAAAGCAGTTCAAGGTTTACGACAAGTGCAGCAGGATTTTAAAGTTATATATGTTTTATTTAATAAAAAAAATTCATATATCATTTTCAAAAATTATATTAAAGAGTATTTTTATTTACTATTTATAAAGGTAAATATTAGTAGTTATGTTTTTATTGATAAATAGGTAATTTATGTTCACAAGTTATATTAAAGAAATTCTGGTTTGTGTAGTGATGAGTATATGATTTGATGTTTGAGCATTGGCATGGTTGGGGAGTGGGAGAGGCAAGGTCGGCATGCAGGGAAGTGGGACTAATTATTTTTAGTTGTTTGTGGCTACATAATCTTAAGCAATAGTTTTAATCACATAAGTCGTTAACAAAAATGTATTGACATTTTAGTTAAAAAACTAACTAATTGTTGAAGAAATTTAGAAATATAAAATATACATGTTAGATGATAGATTTCCCTTCAAGTATGATAATCTTATAAATGATTGTAACGAAAGAAGACTTAAAAAGAAAAAAATTAGAAAAATCATATTTATAAGAAAATGTATGATTTTGAAGGAAAATCAAATATGTATGTAATGCCCGTCATGCAACTCAGAGAACACAGACAAAGCAAATAATTTTTTTTTAAAACATTACAATTGAACATACCAGAACATTAACTATAAACATATCACACCTTACATTACACTAGTACACTTAGTTCTCTGGAGCATGCGAGGTTACTTCACAAACAACTAACAACGAAACAAAGATAACAACAACACTATTCACTACTTATAGCTATACTCAATGATCACACAAGTTACAAGACAAGATAGAAGTGATTTACTAACTTTGGCAATAGAGTCTTCTCACTTAGGTCAGCTTAACATACCTCTTACATTCTATTTTATCAACAAGTCCTTGCTCCCAATGCCTATACCTGCAAGGTCTACATGACTTGGCACACACATTAGATCACAGATAGTTAGCACATGATCACTAAGAGAAACTATATATATCAATGGTAGTTTTTACGTTATCGGAAATATACGACAAGACTCAAATAAGACTCAGAAGAACAGTCCTAGGGGCCCGACCTAATGCCTCGGGAGCTCATCACTCGATGGCCTTGCCTACGTATATAATTCGCAGAGGCACCGTAGTTCGACAACTTGAGCTGCTCCAACTCATTGACTGACCAACCAAGGGTTCACTCATAAGACATTCAAGGAGGAATCTACCCAAACACAAAGTAACACAACACCACAAATACACGCTAAACTCCAACCTCTATTCGTAAGCATTATGTGACCCATACAAAATTACATACTAGAAGAGAGTGGGTATGCAACCCTTTCTAGGGTCCATCACCCCAGACAGTTTCTAAGGCGGCTGCCACCCACTTAGGTGAAGCCGAAGACTGAAGAACTAGGTAAGCATATTCTTGCAAAAAAACAAAATAAAAATAACCTACTCATATATATTTATTTATACTTGCAAAAGAAAGGTCACAAGGCATAACAACAGTAGCCATTAACGATGTGCATTCACAATTGGAAGACCAAACCACTCGACAATCAAGTCAATCATGCTCACAAGAGTTTAAAAAGTAAATGTCCCTATAAAGGACTTATGAGTCAATGGTAAAAATAATCATCATTCAAGAAATTGTCTAAATTCATTCACTTGCATTGGCCTTCTCATTTATCTAAATGTAAGTTGATCAAAATCAATCATTCAATTGTCTGGGTAAGTATGAATACAATACAAGCATTAATCATGAAGATTTGTAAGGAAACCAATTATATTCTATTTATTTATTTCTTGCTTCACCATTTGACTTCCACGTATTAAGAGATCATTTAAGTCACACATAAACTCCTCATATGTCACCTAAAGTCGCATAACACCACAATTGCAAGGTCTACCACAATGATCTAGAGGGGTGATCAACCCCAACATACTTCCTGATGTACTAGCATCTATAAATAAAATTCTCTTATTTAATTATCTAATGCATACTTCAATTTAATTAATACTAAGTCATCTAACATTAAATTAGAATTATTTAAGTTAAATAACATATCTATTGAAATCAATTTACTTTAACTACATACACAATGAAATAATCATTTAATAATATGTATCCAACTAGAGAGATCTTTTATTTTATAACATTTCTTATTTCTTCAAAAATTCACTCTAACTAAATCCCTTTCAACAAATTGATGAAATTACCTTCACTTGGTTCTACAAATCATGAGTTTTACTTCCTATACATTCCTTACCCTTGAGGAGGATTAATAAATGCAATAGATTCAAGGTTAATAATAATTGTGATAATAATGCAAGTTACAAGATTAACTATTAATTATAATTGTTGAAAACTCTTCACCTATCATGTTGACACTAAGGATACTACAACAACTATTCTAATAACTAATTTCAATAACTCCACAAAACAATAGTTCTACTAGATTGATAATAACACATAATAGGATTACTATAATAGCAATGAATCACCTTACACAAAAAAGGTTATAAACATATTCACATTAAATTTAGAGCTAAATGTACTACAATTTGTTTATTTAAAACTAACATAACTACTCTCAAAATTCAGTGCCCTACTTTGATTAATTGCCAATGAAATATCACTTATTAAAATATACCTAGTACAATAAATAATTTCCATGTTCTTATTCACTAAGATATATCTAGCATTACATGCACTCATAAATTTTACTCATTTTCATTTATTTAATTTCATGGTAACTCATCTAAATATCATTTAAACAATCAATTCCCGAATTTGTACCCTTATTATTTACTTTTCCCCATATTTCTTCATATTTCACTAATATATAAAATACTATGTGCATGGATAGGTTTATACACACACACACACACACACATATATATATATATATATATACACTAATATTGTCAAGACTACAATCATTCAATTATATAAGTTTGTAAAAATCAACTTCACTGAATTTTAGATTAAATCATTATCTTACTATAACTTTCCAATCAATTTTTTTTTATAATTAAAATCACGTTTTATTTCATTCTAAAATATAAAACATAAATTACAAAGAAATTCCACTAATTTATATCCTAAATTTCCGAGTTAAAATATATATATATATAGCTATTTAGAAATAAAACCAAACCCATAAAAGATTATCAAACAAAAAAAATGAAAAATATAAAACAAAATTAAATTAAACATTACGCCATAAAGTTTCGGCCCGTACCCAGGGCACTGTCGCCGTCCATGTGACTGCGCACAGCAGTCCACGGACTGCCGTGGCAGTCACAGGCTGGCGCAGGGGGGCGAAGGGAAGGGACGTACGCTGTCCCCCCCTTCAACCCATACAATGAATAGGATTTCATTTATTTAATTTTATTTTATTTATATATTTATTTTTATAAATTTCATTCGTTTAATAAAATAATAACTCCGTCCTTCCTCTGGTAAGGACGTCAATGAGTCATTCATCCATAATTTTTGATTTTCGAACCACAAATTTTGAATAAAAATTCAATGCAAAGAATATAAATATATATATCTATATTTTATATATAATACATATATTTATTTATTTATTTATTTGTACATGTACATATAAATGCATATATATATATAAAGATAAAATCATTTTTTTTTTTTTTTATAAATCCATATGAAACAATATACCAGTCACAAGTATAGAAGGACAAATATAAATATATATATGTAAAAGGATAAATTTCAAAAACCCAAAAACAAATGCTTTGAGAGGAAAACTAATTTTCCCAAAGGATTCTATTTACAGATATATAGATTATTTTGACAAACCCAACAATATTTTCTCAAAGTTAAATTAAACGAATAATTGTAGAGCAATATTCATAAACACCCAAATTAATTCTTTCAATAAATTTACTATTAAATAATTTCTACTCTCAAAGGCTTTCTTTTTCTTTCACCGATTAATCTATTTATATTTATATTTTCTTTGAATCAGAAGGCCAGAGAAGAAGTAGATGAACCTGGAGTCCTACGCTGTTGATATTTTGATGAAGCTTGTTTGATTCCAACAGTCATTTCGCAAAAGTGGTTCCTGCTTCGAAGCCTCCTCTTCAGAATACCGTGCTCAAATCTCCAACTTTACTCAGAAGACTCTCTCCAAGATTTTTCAAACAAAATAATGAAAATATTTTCCCTTCAAAAACTACAGAAAATTTCGTCAATACCTCCCTATTCACTTGTGCAACTCCCCTCTCAATAATCCTCTCTCTGTGTCAAAAACCCCCTCAAATTTTCAATTAAAAGTAAAATAAAAGATATTACCCATTGTTTTCAAAAGCTCCTAAAAATCATAAATAAAAGCAATTATATTTTTAAAAGCAAGTTTTTTCGTTAAATCTCAATTCCCATTTGTTCTTTCATCTTTTTCATTCTTTTATTTATTTACTTTTCTATTTTCAATATTTTTTTGTTTTAATTTCCGCTTTTTTTACAACTTTTATTTACAAAGCACATTATCTAATTAATTTATATAATTTATTCTAACAATTATCCTCAACAAGATAATTAGTTAAAATAATAAACACAATTTTAATATTTAATTAACATTTAATAAACTCATAACTTTTTCAAAAAAATAAATTAAATAATTAAATATTTAAATACAATTTAATCTAGCATTTTAATAATTAATATTACCCTTATTTAATTAATTCGATCTCAACGTATGAAATACCAGAAGAAGCCTTTGACCTATCTTTCTCTTCTGACTCCTTAGCTAGAGGAGTATTACATCCTCCCCCCCTAAAACTCGACTTACTCCTGGAAGTCACCTGGCTCAAAAAGGAAACATAACCATACTAGTACCAAAAATTATCTAATCTATAATTGATGTACACCCTCTTTCTACATCATTGCAATTAGAATCACTATTCGGCTTCACATTTGAAAACAATATCTTCTTAACTACTTTTATTTATAATTCCTTACATCTCTTACAATAACATACTGGGTTTCAGCATTAATAACAATAGCAAGTACTCCTATTAACTCAATTTTCCATTTACACAACATCATCTTCCAAATATCATAGAAGGTAGAACACATCAAATGATTACTTGAAATTAACAAAAATACACACCATATCACGTTTCAGTAACATATTTAAGTCACAATTTACGATTCTCAATAATATCCAATCTATTTTATACCACAGAGTCACAATATACCCTCATTTAGAACCACATGGTTATCCCTCTTTCACATCAACAAGCAACAATGCATAAGAAATATACATCTAACACATACATACACAATCACATCACCAGTAAAAGCACATCACAAGGCTACACAAGGGTCCATCTGGACGCCAGAAAGCAGCATACTAAACCATGATACATAATCCATGAGCCAAAAGCCAATATCCATCTCACATAATCCATACCTCACACTCAGTGGCTTGATGGTGTTAGGCCACACACACATGGCGAGACCATCCAAACAAGACCACTATGACCCATCTCTTGTTGTACAAGGTGGTTAGCCTCCAAGAGATAGTCACCACACATAGGTGGGTAGTGGGTCCTAGCTATAAAATAGCCTCACATACCCCCATCCTCAAGGTTCCCTACGTCTACTTCCTCGTATACACTCTCAAGTCCGTCTCATACGTCCTTGGAGAGGAATTACAATACAACACATAGCCGACCTCGAAAACAATAAGGATAAATTAGTTTAGCCACCAAAGCCATAAATTAAAGAAAACAAGAATTCAATTTCAACAATAAAGAACTAAATGTGCACAATTTCAACACTAAATCAAATGTAACCACGAGGGCTACAAGTAATAAGATCACAAAGTATGGCTAAACCATCACAATCAAATATAACAAAGTGTCGGCTTTCACAATCACTAGAAAATCATCAATAATAATAAAGAAAGTTTACAATCCTGGAAATTGCACTATACAACACTGCGTGACTAGATACTAGCCACCAAATGAGGAAGGAGGGAACAACGTCCGGCTATACAATAGCCCCCATGTGGTGCGGAGTGAGCACGCCATCCACATGACCCAGAGTGTGCTCCTCGGCTACACTCTGCCTCGCGTCGTCACGCGACATGGACTAACCAAGTGGCCCTCGCACTCCTTGGTTGCCCGCATAGGATGTGCACCTCGGCCTCCATCCTGCATCGCATCTCAGTGCGGCGTGGTCATACACCAGCCGGAGAAGGCACGCACTGGTCGTATGCCGCATGGCAGTGTGTCCGTGGCTCCGCGGAAGTAGGCACGCGCTAGACACACCCCGCATAGCGATACCTCATGGAAAAGGCACACGCAGGTACTCGCCGTCGCCAGAGGTATACATGGCCAGGACCTACCCATATGCTAACCGACCCAAACACTGTCGAAAGCAAACATGAGTATCCCTCTACAAATGTGTGAGGCCCCATTACGCTCATCACACAAGTAGGCTATCATAGCACATCTCATAGTGCACCTTCACGTGTCTAAGCACGTGGCATCGTGTCCTCGAGCCCAGCTCGCTACCATCAACAACACGGCATCATCACCAGCACTATGTCGGAACATCAGTGGGGTGTGGCATCGTATCCATTGCATCATGTCGGAACATGTGCAAATACGGTGTATGCAATACATATGTGGGCATATCAATATGGGGCTACTCGAGCTTCACCTCTCATACGGACGAGGTTCACTCGCTAATGTCAGCTCAACGTCCCTATGGACGGCCAGACCAATACTAACAACCAAAGCTGCTATACTCAAAACTGTGGGGTTTAGGCTAGCACATATGAATCAAGTACCCTGATCCATCATAAGGGAAAGTAGTGAGTACGTTTCCTCGGGATCGGTTGAGCTAAGAATACTCTGCGTCGCAATATGCGTACGCTACACACTCCGCCCAAGGAACTTTGTGGCTGCTACTACCCCTTCACAGATTGAGGGACTAGAGAACCAAAAGAAAAGAATCCATGAAACTAGCTTTTGGCTACTCTTATATGTATAGATTTTCAACCACACGTGGGTTGGCCCTCAATCAGGTAACAATCATACACACATAATGGTATGGTTAATCCCACACCAAATACAACAATTTTCCCATGGATGGATACATAGTATCACCATCGCATGGCACAAAAAGCAAGCATAGGGTACTCACAACACTCAATCAATGCACAGTTACTGGTTTCTCACATTTACAGGGGTTACAATTACATGCACAACTCCATTACTCTTCCAAAGATCACATTCCATAAGTACTATTTTCCATATATCTCATGATGCTACAAGCCAATATCATGATTGCTATGATCACTTAACAACTCCAATTAATAAATTCACATTCACCTCTATTCATTCAGTATAACATTTTTGCCTTCATAATGTATGCATATGAAGACTAACTTTTCTTCTAGATAGAATATATAAACCGGACAACTTAATGGGCTCATATGAAACCAGAGTGCCCAGTGTTAGAACCTTTGCTCTGATACCAAGTTGTAATGCCCGTCATGCAACTCAGAGAACACAGACAAAGCAAATAATTTTTTTTTAAAACATTACAATTGAACATACCAGAACATTAACTATAAACATATCACACCTTACATTACACTAGTACACTTAGTTCTCTGGAGCACGCGAGGTTACTTCACAAACAACTAACAACGAAACAAAGATAACAACAACACTATTCACTACTTATAGCTATACTTAATGATCACACAAGTTACAAGACAAGATAGAAGTGATTTACTAACTTTGGCAATAGAGTCTTCTCACTTAGGTCAGCTTAACATACCTCTTACATTCTATTTTATCAACAAGTCCTTGCTCCCAATGCCTATACCTGCAAGGTCTACATGACTTGGCACACACATTAGATCACAGATAGTTAGCACATGATCACTAAGAGAAACTATATATATCAATGGTAGTTTTTACGTTATCGGAAATATACGACAAGACTCAAATAAGACTCAGAAGAACAGTCCTAGGGGCCCGACCTAATGCCTCGGGAGCTCATCACTCGATGGCCTTGCCTACGTATATAATTCGCAGAGGCATCGTAGTTCGCCAACTTGAGCTGCTCCAACTCATTGACTGACCAACCAAGGGTTCACTCATAAGACATTCAAGGAGGAATCTACCCAAGCACAAAGTAACACAACACCACAAATACACGCTAAACTCCAACCTCTATTCGTAAGCATTATGTGACCCATACAAAATTACATACTAGAAGAGAGTGGGTATGCAACCCTTTCTAGAGTCCATCACCCCAGACAGTTTCTAAGGCGGCTGCCACCCACTTAGGTGAAGCCGAAGACTGAAGAACTAGGTAAGCATATTCTTGCAAAAAAACAAAATAAAAATAACCTACTCATATATATTTATTTATACTTACAAAAGAAAGGTCACAAGGCATAACAACAGTAGCCATTAACGATGTGCATTCACAATTGGAAGACCAAACCACTCGACAATCAAGTCAATCATGCTCACAAGAGTTTAAAAAGTAAATGTCCCTATAAAGGACTTATGAGTCAATGGTAAAAATAATCATCATTCAAGAAATTGTAAATTCATTCACTTGCATTGGCCTTCTCATTTATCTAAATGTAAGTTGATCAAAATCAATCATTCAATTTTCTGGGTAAGTATGAATACAATACAAGCATTAATCATGAAGATTTGTAAGGAAACCAATTATATTCTATTTATTTATTTCTTGCTTCACCATTTGACTTCCACGTATTAAGAGATCATTTAAGTCACACATAAACTCCTCATATGTCACCTAAAGTCGCATAACACCACAATTGCAAGGTCTACCACAATGATCTAGAGGGGTGATCAACCCCAACATACTTCCTGATGTACTAGCATCTATAAATAAAATTCTCTTATTTAATTATCTAATGCATACTTCAATTTAATTAATACTAAGTCATCTAACATTAAATTAGAATTATTTAAGTTAAATAACCTATCTATTGAAATCAATTTACTTTAACTGCATACACAATGAAATAATCATTTAATAATATGTATCCAACTAGAGAGATCTTTTATTTTATAACATTTCTTATTTCTTCAAAAATTCACTCTAACTAAATCCCTTTCAACAAATTGATGAAATTACCTTCACTTGGTCCTACAAATCATGAGTTTTACTTCCTATACATTCCTTACCCTTGAGGAGGATTAATAAATGCAATAGATTCAGGGTTAATAATAATTGTGATAATAATGCAAGTTACAAGATTAACTATTAATTATAATTGTTGAAAACTCTTCACCTATCATGTTGACACTAAGGATACTACAACAACTATTCTAATAACTAATTTCAATAACTCCACAAAACAATAGTTCTACTAGATTGATAATAACACATAATAGGATTACTATAATAGCAATGAATCACCTTACACAAAAAAGGTTATAAACATATTCATATTAAATTTAGAGCTAAATGTACTACAATTTGTTTATTTAAAACTAACATAACTACTCTCAAAATTCAGTGCCCTACTTTGATTAATTGCCAATGAAATATCACTTATTAAAATATACCTAGTACAATAAATAATTTCCATGTTCTTATTCACTAAGATATATCTAGCATTACATGCACTCATAAATTTTACTCATTTTCATTTATTTAATTTCATGGTAACTCATCTAAATATCATTTAAACAATCAATTCCCGAATTTGTACCCTTATTATTTACTTTTCCCCATATTTCTTCATATTTCACTAATATATAAAATACTATATGCATGGATAGGTTTATACACACACACACACACACACACACACACATATATATATATATATATATACACTAATATTGTCAAGACTACAATCATTCAATTATATAAGTTTGTAAAAATCAACTTCACTGAATTTTAGATTAAATCATTATCTTACTATAACTTTCCAATCAATTTTTTTTTATAATTAAAATCACGTTTTATTTCATTCTAAAATATAAAACATAAATTACAAAGAAATTCCACTAATTTATATCCTAAATTTCCGAGTTAAAATAATATATATATATATAGCTATTTAGAAATAAAACCAAACCCATAAAAGATTATCAAACAAAAAAAAATGAAAAATATAAAACAAAATTAAATTAAACATTACGCCATAAAGTTTCGGCCCGTACCCAGGGCACTGTCGCCGTCCATGTGACTGCGCACAGCAGTCCACGGACTGCCGTGGCAGTCACAGGCTGGCGCAGGGGGGGGGAAGGGGAAGGACGCTGTCCCCCCCTTCAACCCATACAATGAATAGGATTTCATTTATTTAATTTTATTTTATTTATATATTTATTTTTATAAATTTCATTCGTTTAATAAAATAATAACTCCGTCCTTCCTCTGGTAAGGACGTCAATGAGTCATTCATCCATAATTTTTGATTTTCGAACCACAAATTTTGAATAAAAATTCAATGCAAAGAATATAAATATATATATCTATATTTTATATATAATACATATATTTATTTATTTATTTATTTGTACACGTACATATAAATGCATATATATATATAAAGATAAAATCATTTTTTTATTTTTTTTTATAAATCCATATGAAACAATATACCAGTCACAAGTATAGAAGGACAAATATAAATATATATATGTAAAAGGATAAATTTCAAAAACCCAAAAACAAATGCTTTGAGAGGAAAACTAATTTTCCCAAAGGATTCTATTTACAGATATATAGATTATTTTGACAAACCCAACAATATTTTCTCAAAGTTAAATTAAACGAATAATTGTAGAGCAATATTCATAAACACCCAAATTAATTCTTTCAATAAATTTACTATTAAATAATTTCTACTCTCAAAGGCTTTCTTTTTCTTTCACCGATTAATCTATTTATATTTATATTTTCTTTGAATCAGAAGGCCAGAGAAGAAGTAGATGAACCTGGAGTCCTACACGGTTGATATTTTGATGAAGCTTGTTTGATTCCAACAGTCATTTCGCAAAAGTGGTTCCTGCTTCGAAGCCTCCTCTTCAGAATACCGTGCTCAAATCTCCAACTTTACTCAGAAGACTCTCTCCAAGATTTTTCAAAAAAAATAATGAAAATATTTTCCCTTCAAAAACTACAGAAAATTTCGTCAATACCTCCCTATTAACTTGTGCAACTCCCCTCTCAATAATCCTCTGTCTGTCTCAAAAAACCCCCTCAAATTTTCAATTAAAAGTAAAATAAAAGATATTACCCATTGTTTTCAAAAGCTCCTAAAAATCATAAATAAAAGCAATTATATTTTTAAAAGCAAGTTTTTTCGTTAAATCTCAATTCCCATTTGTTCTTTCATCTTTTTCATTCTTTTATTTATTTACTTTTCTATTTTCAATATTTTTTTGTTTTAATTTCCTCTTTTTTTTACAACTTTTATTTACAAAGCGCATTATCGAATTAATTTATATAATTTATTCTAACAATTATCCTCAACAAGATAATTAGTTAAAATAATAAACACAATTTTAATATTTAATTAACATTTAATAAACTCATAACTTTTTCAAAAAAATAAATTAAATTATTAAATATTTAAATACAATTTAATCTAGCATTTTAATAATTAATATTACCCTTATTTAATTAATTCGATCTCAACGTATGAAATACCAGAAGAAGCCTTTGACCTATCTTTCTCTTCCGACTCCTTAGCCAGAGGAGTATTACATATGTAGCTACCACAAAAACTTGAAATCAAATCTGAAAATCAATTAGTAATGCTCTTGAAAATTTATAATAAAATGATTGAATTGAATGCAAAGTACAATGATCAGCTTCTTGTTTGAATATTTTATAAGGCTTATTAACTTTCATCTAAAGAAATGAAGCAACTTGCTTTGTTTTGCACTAGATGTTCGTAAGGAGCCATGCTTATTGGAGGAGATGATGGATAGGGCACCCTTGACATTTTCTACTTTAATAAATATGGAGTAAACAAGAGTAGCAACTAGAGATATAGTTATAATGATTTTTTTTAATTTTATTTTTTTAGTTATTTCAATTTATTATCACATGTGACTGATGATAATAATGATATGTAAGAAGCATTATTGATTGAGTTTTATTTCATTGACCATTCAACCTCTTAGCATATCTTAGCCATACCAACATATAGCATTTTTTATCATACACATGATGGATGGTTTTCTCCACTCTCTGATCTTGTGATCCAAACATCAATAGCATAGAGAAACCATGGTACAGTATGCCTATGTGAATTCAATCAGAGGATCTAAGTAGACAATCAATATAGGCTACTTTGGGTAGATTTGAATAATATCATAATGGAGTAGAATAATTTAGCATCATAATTGGCTTAGAGGTTGCTATAAAGGTCCATGTCATCATCCCTTGGAAAATTAATGGTCATGTACATGAATTGGGAAGTAAATGACATGCAAGATAACATGGGTGAGATAGGAAGATGTGTCCAACCTCCATAAGGAGATTTGTCAAATCCATGGAATAAACATGGTTATACCTAGAAGGGATCATGTATTTTATCTCAATATGTACCCATGTGTACACATGATAGTGGAAGGAGTGGAGCATGAGAAGATTCATCATCTTGAGTGATATTAGTCATCATGATTTTTTTTATTCATATAATTGAACAATTCGTATATGTTGAACTATGTTCATATATTTTATCTAACAATTAGTTTATAAAGAACTATTTTATGGTACCTTGACTATTAATTTCTCATGTATTTTGTTAATGTGTTTATACAAGTGTTTGATGATATGGATACTTAGACATAATTTGATTCTATCATTTCTATATGTTTTAAGTTCATATGTGTGTATATATGTATGTGTGTGACTAATACATCTTGATTAAATAAACTACACATATTATCTTTGGCAATTAAATAACCATTAATAATTTAATAAATTCCTAAAATGATAAATTAATTCATGGTTGAAATGGAACCTCACAATTAAATTCATGTTTGATAAATGAACATCACATTATCGTTAAGACTACACTCATTTTGATGGTCTTTTCTAATTTTAACCCTTTTAGTGATTGTAATTGTTTTAGCTAATGTATTACTTCATGATTTAATCTAGCCTCTTGTTGATAAAAGTGTACCCATGCAAGCCTTCAATAACATTATGCATTGCTTAATAATCTTTGGAATTTTGGTTCTCTCCTCCATATCACATCCACATTTTACACAAGACTTGGTGCCACTAGGAACTACCAGTCATGAATATATATTTTTACTATGCATTAGCATAAATCATGTCACCTTAATGTTTAATTTATTATGTTCCATTATGTATGGCTTGAAATAGCCTAATATACACTTGGAAACACTAGTGGATCTATACATATGAAATTCTCTAGTGTTGGAATAGAATGCTAATTATTAGGAATATCAAAATACATGTAGACCAAAATTAAATAGTTATGGATGATCCCTTACCAGTTATTGTTTGTCCTTATAATGTAAAATACATATGCATTCATATCTTCACATTAGAAATATGATAGTTAATTAAGTATTTTAGGAAAATGATGGAATAATAAAGGAAGAAACGCCCTTCAAAAACCACTTCAATCCATCTTTAAAACCCACATAGGAATTACATCAAACAGTTGGAAGTATTTCTCATAAAACAAGAAAACTTGGTTTGTAGTTGTAAACTTGATATTGCAATTTAAAAATAAAGGATTACAAAAAAAAAATTGGTAAAAAAAGGGTTGATGGATAGCAAAATATTTCTATTTAATACCTACAACAACTCTCTTAAAACCCACTCACAATCGATTCGTCAAACAATGTAGAAATTGCAAACAATCCAACACAATCTTGGTTTGCAACTTGCAACCATTGCTATGCTTCAAAGAAAAATATTATTACAATTTTTTTTCAGTTAGAGAGGACTGATAAATAGCAATAAAACCCCATACAAATATCACATAAGCTAATGAAATACATTGAAAAAAATTCTCATGCTCAAACTATGTGAGCTCCCACAAATCTATGCACTCTCCAACACATCTATTCCACCTGCAACTCCTGTAACTTCTCATTGAAAGAATTGGAACTCTATTTTATATTATCAAGCACTCCAAACATTGAAATAAAAAATTTCAAACCCCCAAAAATTGAGAACTAAACTCATGTATTTTATCTCTTCAACAAGTAGACTTATGTCTCACAATCTTTAGTTATGCAACCTACAACAAACACTCACAACACTCAAAAAGTTTTAACCATGAACTTCCAATCTATTTTTTGTGAAAATAGCTCCTCAAACCTGAAACATACAGCAAAAATCAACCTCCATTGGATGCTACAACCTCTCTCCAACTTCCTTTCAACTTCTCCTTCTGAAAACTAAAAGCTACAGGAAGAAAAATGCCTTCATAATTCCCCGCTAGAATGAAATTTCATTTCATTTCCTTCAAATTTCCCTTTACCCAAATTGTAATGACCCCTATCATGTATCTTCACCAAAAACATAAAATAATGTTAAAAAATTAAATACAATTGATTTATCCATTCTACAAAAGTTGGGAGTTACATTTGATCACTCCTCCACTAGCTCCTAAAAAAGAAAATCCTAGAAAAAGAAAACATGGGCACCCACCTCCACAACTCCTATTTTTTAAGGATTCTAAATAATATTTTTAAAACACCTTTATTTCATATCCCAATGCCTATCATGATATTCTTGGCATTTTGAATTCAAATTGCATTAAAATTGCAATTTTACATTATTTGCACTATGCCACTTTTGACCATTTCAAAATGAGCTTGAATAAACATCAAATTAACCAAGATGAAAAAAAAATCAACATTCCTCACATGAAATTCAAATTTATTTCACAACCTCACCAAAATTTAAAGGAAAATTCAAATTCAAATTCCTATTGGTTGATGCAAGATAGTTTGTCAACCATGGATGCTCATGGATTAGAAAACCAAATTGATGACTTTACTCCTTTATGGTGATAATAATCATTAAATTATTCATCACTTTATTTCTAATATTCCTTGTCATTCTATTTATAATATTGAAAGTCTACCCTATCTATTATTTATTATGAATATAAGTGGAATACATATTTCTAAAGTCTTCAACTTGCATATTTCAATTATTTCTTGGTTTTCTTCTTGATTTCATTGTCTTCTAAACTTCCTTGGATCAAGATTAATAAGAAACCCATCTTCCTTAATATGTTTTTTCTCCTAGAAAACTTGCGATCTATATAATTACTATTAGAGCAATATCTCTCACATGTTAGTAGAAACATATGCACAATAATAGAAGGAAGATTGTCCACTTGGTTTATCTTATAAATTAGAAAAAAATAAATTGCACCAAGACTAAAATGTTTGATGCAAAGAAAATATAGGAGTTGTATTTTAAAGATGTTTGGATAATCATCAATGAAGACATGGAAGGATGTATTTCCAATAATATATTAGACAATTCTACGAACTTGTGTAAACTTGTATTGATGTCATAATACACCATATAGCTTGTTTTCATGCAACTCCAAAACCATTCCAATATACAAGTCAGCTTGGACATACCAACATTTAAAGTAAAAATTATTACCAAAATGTTGGATAAATATCTATAATAATTGGAATATTATTCTTTCAATCATTTCATAAATTAAGAGAATATTTAGTTTGTGGTATTGAAGATGTCCATTATAATCTCTCTACTAGAATATGATATATACACAACAAAAAATGGATAATGATATGACTCAAAGTTATGATTCATTTGGAAAAGATTTTTATGAGGATATTATCCCTTGAGCACTATGGGGTGAGTATATGAAATTTCATGCATTTGCATAGGGAGCAATCAATTCAAGACTACAAGAAGGAGCTTAATGACCACTCTATACACCCACATAAACACATGCCATAGAAAAATAAATATCTTCGGAATATAAATGGAGTAGCATCTTATATCCATGCAAAGATGGGGTTTCTAACATTAAAAACATTTGATTAAACTATCTGTGACATATATAAAAGATCAAAGAAAAAAGAAGATCAAGTATCTAGAAATTTTCTTTGTAGAAGAATAAGACCATATAACAAGGATAAAAATTCAGTAGAGTATCAAAAATTTATAGAGGAAATGGACAAAACTAGTCTAGTTTTGTAACTTGAATCAATTAAAAATGGCATGTGTTATGAGTTTTCATATGATTGTACATGCACCAAATCAATGGATAAAAAGTGGATAAGTTTATTGTTTGTAAGAAAATATAATTATGTTACACATAACATACATGGATTATGGATTGGTAAATTCCAAGCCATAACACACTCACATTATATGAATTATAAAATAATAATTGACCAAAAATATTTGAGATAAAAAACCTTATGGTAAACTACTACAAATTTATTAAAATACAAACACATCTTGCACATTTGACTACATTTATAAATCATGTCCCAATTTTTTGTTCAATGCCATGTTATATAAAATGTATGTTGATAATATTTTTATATATTTTTAATCCAATCTTATTTAGTGTTTTATAATTTTTAATATTCTATAATTTATTTTTTATTTTATACTATCTCCTCAAAGCATAACTCAAATCCTAATTAAGATGAATAAATACATATAAAGAAACTCACATCACTTTAATCTCCTCTAAATTTTTTCACAAAACCTAAATAAAGCCAAGAGTAATATTAAGGTATTTACAATAAAATAAATTAACTTACAAAAATAATTTCAACATTGAAGGCATCCATAACAAAGCACCACTATGCATTACTTGCTTCACCATTGGAAGTAATAAAAAAGTTGAATTAGTGGTGATTAAAATCTATCAATGGAAAATTAATGAAGATACAACTCACTAATATAATATGAAATAGTTATCCTACAATGGGATGAAATAGAAATATATAAGTGGCAATTCAAATCTATCAATGGAAAATTAATGAAGATGTATCTCACTAATATTATATGAAAAATTTATCCTACAATGAGATGAAATAAAAATACATAAAAAAAGGTTAATTTTGTATTCTTTTTATTGATCTCAAAACTAATGCACCCATTGTTTTGACTTCAAATAAATTCTCTATCCATTAGTATAATCATAATGATAGAAATATTTTTACGGATAGATGATGGATGGTCTTTGAAAAACCTCCTTGTAAATACCATCAAGTGATTATATTTTCTAATAAAACTTTAGTTTGATGTTTTCCTTGAAATTATCAATTATTTTGATGTGAGGGAATTTTAGGGTAGAGGTGGAGGCTTTATCCAAGATAAAATATGGTCTTATGTGGTATAAATTGATAATTTAAATGATGCTAGAACAAAAATTTATCCATTATGTGATCGTGCCATTAATCATTAAGGCGACTATGGAGGTATAAACTATCGATGTAATTCATAGCATCATGGACACCCTTTTACATCACAGAACATGGATGTCCTTCTCTCATCGTCCACTATATGATCTTGCATCAAGATCATCTAGTTCTATTAAGGTGGTCCCTCATTTATACCATGTAGTTGCTACCATTTATGCTTTAGAGGAGACTATGTTACATAGGGTGTAGAGGGTCTTATCTCCCATGATTGTACTCTTTGTGCATGTAATAAGAGATTACACGATGATGTAGTATAGGGTGGTGAATTAGATAATATGGTAATCACTATTGATCTAGTATGTGATAATTTTAGTGATCATGTAGAGGTATTTTAAAATTAATTTATAACATATATTTAACATTATACAATTAAAATTTCTATATGAAATTAATTGTTAATTAAAGAATTAAATTGAAAATATAGTTTTATTCAATATTTAAAGGTCTATCCTCACAAGGTGGTATGAAATCTACCATTCCAAAAATAAGTTTTATGTTACCATCTATGTTAGTGGTAAATTTCTAATATATGAAAATTATTCAATAGTCATTTTATATGTAGAATGATGTAACGCCCCGCCATGCAACCCTAGGGGAAGTTGCAATTTACTACACAAACGAACTAATTTTTTGTTTTTTTAAAGAAAAATTAATATGCAAGTTCACTAACCATTGCCAACCAATCCCCTAAGGTTATGAGACTGAGTTACTTAAACCCAAACAAGAAACATGAATTAAAACATAACATTTGATTTACTTAACAATTAAGTTCACATACACTCCATACATAATATTTTGCATCAAAGAGTAAGAGATACCACTTGGTTTCAAATAACAATTAATTTACAAGAAGATTGCAATGCTCATTCCTCGAATGAGATAAATCCAATAATCATGATTACATATTACAAATTCCACTCTATAACAATGAGGGGTAATAAAATAGAAGAACAATAGAGAATGAAGCATGACAAGGAACTGGATCCCACAAGCTCTCCAACTGGAAATCTCGTCCACACGAACAAGAATAAAACCAACGGATTAAGGTGCACGTTCCACCCAACCATGTGATACCCAAAGGCTCACCCCCCATGCTAGGAGATAGTAACCAGGTTTCCAACACAAGACCATCTACCACTAGACATAGGCTAAGACATAAACTAAACTGAAACAACTACAACCACAAAAATCACTTAGCACAAAGGTTACAATGCTTCCAGAGAACAATGATCATGTATATCACTCAATAACTAACTATTGACATAGGTAGAGTGTCATACATTAATTACCATGAGTTACCCAGGCTCAACTGTCTAAGGCAATCTAACCCACATCTTGGGCTATCCAGGCTCAACTCACCAGCCACCAGACTGTCATGCAAAACTATGTGTCCCATCTCATCTCGAGCCTTATCATTCACTTGCTTCACGAGAGATGCATTGCTTATCTTTATTAGTGTGAAAGATCCCCATTAATTCTTTTAAGTTATCACTTGGTTAAACCCTAGGTGAGTTACCCTGGCACCCCTTTGTGTGTCGGACCCCCACAAAGAGCCACTCTCCTATCGACAACACACATGGTACAAAACCACAATAGGTAACAAGATAATACAACCTCTCCAAACCAAGGAGGTAAAAAATCAAGGAAACTCACTCCAAACACTGGAGACAACAAAGTCAAAACCCTCTCCAAACACTGGAGGCAACAAGGTCAAAACCCTCTCCAAACACTGGAGGAAAAATAGAATACAACTCCACTCCTTCCAAAGGAGGTACAAACCACATAACCCTCTCCTATTCCCAAGGAGGCACAAATCATCCCCGTTCATGGAAACCAAGTACAACCACATAATACAACTCTATGCAATTCTCAAGGCGATTAGCAAATCAAACCATTACATGAAATGCCCCAAACTAGAGAACTCCTTTTGAAGAATTACTTAGACAATTAACCCCATTTGCCCAACATTGAGAATGAAAGAACAAGATACATAAAGCATTCCAGATAACTCGATATCTAATATTAGGGTTTCCTAAACCCAATCCAAGCAATGACGTAGTACATGAAATTAATTTAACTAATTAGCATTATTTGTTCATACTCATAATAAACTAAATCACATTGGCAACATTAAGAGATTTAAAAACTACGTTTTAACTTCATTTGTTCAATGTTACAATTAATCAAAATCAATATTTTAAATGAAAACGTTTGATCATACATCAATTTCATTTTATCTATACAAATGAGATAATCATTTCCAAGTTCCTACTTTAAATATTACAACATCATTTAAACATATGCCTTTAAAACATTATTTTTATATTCTAAGATTTCTTGATTATTCATAATAATCAGAATAAAATTTTAAATAAAGTCGATTGATTAAAAAAAAGAATCAATTTATTTCAACTTTGAGGATAAAATAAACTCCTTAAATAAATTATATTTAAATAGAACATATATTAAATATACAATTATTCTATAAATATATCTATTTAAAAACAACCAATTTAAAATTCTATTTGACCACTTAATGTGAAGAAGAGAAAACATTAAATATATATATCTATATATATCTATATATATAATCTAAAATTAATATATATAATATATATATTATAATAAATATATATTATAATATAAAATTAAATAAAAACTAAAAAAATTAAATAAAAACTAATTTATATTAAAACAACAAAGGCCAAAAGCCTTTGGTTGCAATGCAGCCCCCAACAGGGGATGCGCCCCTGTGGTGGCTGCTACGTAGCCCCTCACAGGGGACACAACCCCTATGGTGGCTGCTTGTAGCCCCTCCCCAACCATGGGGAGCGCTGCACAGCTAGCATGCCCATGCATGGGGGGTGGCTATGGGCAGCCCCCACAAAAATAAATTAAATTTTATTTTCATCTAAACAATTTCGTTTAAAAATGAAAAACAAAAATCAAAACCCTGTTTTGGTAAAACCAGAACGAATTTCACACAACAATTTTTTTTTTTTTTAAATAATAAATCTTTTAAGAAAAATTTCTAGCCTACATATATTTTATATAAAAAATATAAGTGGTTATTTATATGAATATCTCATTTCACAGCCCAAATTGGGAAAATTTTCTTGAGGAGAATACTGAAAAGAAGAATTTAAAGCACAATAATATGATGAAAATTTCTGGGTATTCCCCAAATTGACAAAGAAGTTAAATCTTTTCATTTGAATCCTTCCAAGTTTTCTATTGCTAATTTTAAAACAAATTATCATGGGTTTTAATTGAATTCAGAGAGTATTTCAAAGATTTTCACACAACCTAACAAAGATTGAAACTCATTTCCAAAATGAAAGAAACAAAACAAAATAAAATCAAAGAGGGAACCTGGTTTTTCTCCAAAGTTTGAAGATTCCAATGGAGCTTTCAAATCCTCTTTAAATTCCAGCTCAAGCAAACTTTCTATCTCCTTCACAAATCCAAATCAAGCCACCACCAAGAAAATTTCTCCCCAAATTGAAAAAATGAAACTTAAATGAGATTCCATTTTCTAAAATAGGGTTTTTCCCCAAATTGGTCCCCAAATTGGTCGAAACCCTAAAAATCCCACTCACTAAGTTTATTTTAAAACCATTTTTGAGGATATTTCCAATTTTTAATTTTAAAACAAATTTCTAATTTTTTTATTCAAACCTTATGCATTTTCAAATTTTCATTAAAACAAAGGGCATCTCAAAGTTGCAAAGAATTTACTTTATCAACAATTTCAAAAGTGAAATTAAACACACATTATCATTTATTTATTTATTTATTTTAATTTAACTTTAAGTATCCAATGTGATTTCCATTTTCAATTTAAATTTGAATTTAGATATACAATATGCCAAAGAAACTATTTCATTTAATATATCAGCATTAATCTAATTATTAATAAACTCAATCTAATTTTATTAATTAATCAAATCAATCAATAAACTAATAATTATTTTATTAATTAAATCAAATAAATCAATAAAATAATTAATGTTTCAACATTGCAACTAAATACATTTAATCATCAATTAAATTACTCCTGACATTTAGTAAACTTTATAATTTGAAATTAAATAAATACTCAAGGTGAAAAGGACCAAATAAACCAACTAACCCGACAACCCGACAACATGCTATGACTAGGGTGATGACTTGGCACGGAAAACCTAGCTACTATCTCCCAATCAATTTCCGTTGGTTAATGGACATGCTCAAACCTGTGAACCAAGTGGAGTCGATGTCATGTATCTATCAACCTGCAACCAAAGAGTACATCGAACATGCATACATATATAATATGATCAAACACACCATGAAGAGGAAATCTCAGAATCATAGGGCACTTGCACACGAGTGATACAATCCCATCCCCTTCACCAATACACAATTACTAACTGACAATTCTAGCATCAATGATATGATCACAAGCATAAAACATCGTTAAATCAAATATCTTCTAAGTTAATCCAAAACATGCCATAAAGATAACATCAAAATAAAATATCATCACATCAAAATATAATGTTTACAACACTTAATAGGTAATGGTCAAAAGTAACCAAGTTCCAAAGTCAAAGCATAGTCAAACAGAATCATAACAAGGAAGAACACTGCTGATCCAAAGAGCCAAATGGAGGGGTGTTACAAATGATGTTGAATACTTTTCAAAAATCACCTTATTTTGGTAGGTGGGTATTACACCATCATTATCCAATATGCATGTTAGTAGTAGAAACTATGGCATTGCATTTATTGAGGTACATTGTATAAAATTTTAAGTTTTTATTAAAAAAAATGTTAATATTTATATGTCACTATATTTAATAGTTATTGTTTATCATAAAAAAAGAGATCCTTAAGATATCAATCCATATTCCCTTTCAAGTTCTAATACCCAAATTTCTCTCTCCTTTTAACCCTAGATTTTTGGGTAAACTTGACACCTCCACAATTCATCACTAGTTCACTAATTTTCTTGATATCCTAAAATTTGACCCCTTCTCATTCCCCTTGTTCTCTTTTCCTTCCTAGCTCAAAAGCTCCAAATTCCTTCTCACCTTCCCTATACTAGAATTTTTGATAAAACCTTCAAATTTGTAATATGTGTAAATTTACCAATTACCTCAAATTCCCAAAGTTCATGGTCCCTTTTGTTTCCCTTTCCCAAGTTCTTGAGCCCCATTCCTTGCAGTCACTCCCTTCTACATACTTCAATTTTTTAGGTGAACTTGTGACCATTCCACTTGTTCTATTCAACTCATTCCCTCTAATTTCTCACCCCTTTCCCTTCATCCTCACCTCCTCATAAATATTTCAAACTTACCCTTTATTTTAGTTAATGCTTTTATTTCTTCATTTGAAGGCCTTCTTAATCTAATATCAAGTTCAGATTCAACATTGTACACATTTTTAACATATTCTTATCCTATTACAACTTTGTGTTGGCATTGATATCAATGGACCTTTATTGTTGCATTGATGTCAACCTATGGATATTATTTGATTGGTTGCATTATGTTGTCATTAGTAGTATCACTAACAACAACCTCTAGTGTTGCTTTGATGAGCATGCATTGGTGATGTTCAACCTCTTGCATGGTTAAGATGTTGTAGAAGTGTTCCAGATGATGAGAATGTGTTTTTGGTGCTTGGTTTCCAAGTACTTTTGAGAAAATTTGAATAAAAGAGAAAACAATGTGGTGAGGTGTGTTCAATGTGACAAAGTAGTGTTCTAGTTTTGCTTCCCATTTTTTCTATATTGAAGATCTTCTAATGCGGTTTGGATATGTTGATCAAAGGTGTTCATAGGTATTATATCTAGAGTTTTAGGTTTTAGATCATTATACAAAGAAATTTTTCTTCACTAGTGTGTGAACTAAGTTAAAGTTTTGTTCACTAGTGTGTGAACTGAGTTGTTGTGTTAGGGAGAAATGGTTTTTCTCCATAGTTTGGTTTTTAGTCTTGTGAATCTAGAAGTGTGCTTATATTGCTAGTATATATCTTCAATCTAATTTTTTTTATGTTTTGGTGCTTCATAAGGTTGGATTCAGGTGTTGCAGTGTGTCAAAGGTTAGCTGGTTGGGTGGAATTATTATTTTCTTTTGGTGTATGATGTTGCAAAGGATTTGTATTTCATGGTGTTGATGGAATATTCTAGATTTTATTTAAGCTTTGTGTGTGTTTTATGAGTCACCATTGGATTTGGTAAAGTTTGTATGTAATGTTTATTGGTGTTAACATTGGCTTAGCTGACCTTGAGTTTTAACACTAATTGCAAGTATGCTTCGGTGTTTATGGAAGCATGGTGTGCTCTGTTTGAGTGGATTTAGGTCCAAGTTAAGATGTGTAGTGGTCCACTTGCATTCCTCTCCACCATAGGAATTTTTTGGTACCAACCTAATTTAAATTTACATGTTTGAGGTGCATAGACAACCTTATAGAATATTTTCAAGTTTGAAGATTGTATATATGTGTGTTAAGTAAATAGAGGATGAGAGTATGAAGTGTGTGATGTTAATTAGGATGTGAAGTGTGAAAGTGTAAAGTGCAGTGCAAGCCTTAATGGACTAAGATGAATAGAAGCAGTAAGAAAAAGGTTTCTATATTCTATAAAGAGAGTTTGAATGGTTTGGTAATGTAGTGGTGGAACTCTTATGTTTCTTTTAGATGAATTTCTCATTGTAACAAACTTCTTTCTTCTTCTTTCTATTCTAGCAATGAGCCCTTTTCTTTTGGGCAATGATCCTATTGTATTTGGTATTACAATTACTTTATATTGTCAAGTAATCCTCATTCTGGTTCTCACCTTGTGTTTTCCATGTAAATTTGGTGTTCTCATGTGTTATAATTTTTAAGTTCTAATGCATCATGAGTGTTTAATAGTTCTTAGGAGTTTAAGGATTAATGTATATTTAAATGTTAATGAGGGTTAGGTGTTTTAACGTACTTTTGATTCATCCCCCCTTTTTTTTGTCTTGTGCATTCAACAATTGGTATTAGATCAAGGTTCCTTGGAAGAAAGCTTAACTACATAAGGTAGATTTGGGAGGGCACACAAGGATGATCCTTTTTTTGATGAATTTGATTATGCATTTTGGAAAACCAAAATGGAAGGTTTCCTTATTTCTCTTGGATTTGGAGTTTGGAAGTCTATTGAAATTGGATATACAACACTTACAAATTGTCTGAGAATTGATGATGAAATCGAGGAATATGAGAATAGAGGTAAAGAAAGGTATGCTATTTTAAGTGGCCTTTCTAATCCAAAACTTATGAAAGTTATGATTCTTAAAATTGTTGGTGAGATATAGAAAAAGATGGAAAGTATCTATGAAGGAGATGATAAAGTCAAGCAAGCAAAGATGCTGAATTTGAAGAATAAATTTGAGACCTTAAGGATGATACAAGATGAAGATATTAAAGGATATGTGCATAGAGTGGATGAATTTGTAGATTCCATCAAAGGCCTTGGAGGAAAACATGAAGAAGATGATGTGGTAAAGAAGGTATTAAGAATTCTTCCTAAAGCTTATAGTCACAAGGTATCAACTATTGAAGAAGCTTATAATTTAGATTATTATTCTAGAGATCAATTTTTTAGTTCTTTAACTAATTTTTAATTGAGAGAGTTTGGTCCAAGTGATGTAAAAAATGGGACTTCTTTTAAAGTTAGTAAAGAAAAGAAGAATGAGGAATCTGACCCAGATGAATTTGATGAGTTAGGAGAAAACTTCATGAGGAAACTAAAAAAGGGCACTAGAAATTATAGAGGTAAGTTACCTTTCAAATGCTTTAACTTTCAAAAGATTTGCCATTATGCCTCAAGATATCTTGTCAAAGATTCAAGAGATATATAAAAGGAGAATAAAGGTAAATCAATTAAGAGAAGTTATTATGTTAAAAAGCATGGTAGTATATTTGATGATGAATCTAATTATTTAGATGATGAAATCTTGTTCATGGTTATAAATGTTGAAACTAATTTTGCTAACTCTAAGAGATGTATGAAGGAAAGTTATTCAGAAGTAGGTCATAACATTAGAGGAGAAATGGTGATTAATTTTCATGCTAGAGAGGAGAAGAACAACTATATCATTAATAGTGGATGCTCAAATCACATGATAGGTGATAAGAGTAAGTTTTTTGAGCTTGATAATTTTGAAGGTGGCTAAGTTAAGTTTGGTGATGATACATCTACTGAGATATGTGGGAAAGGTTGAATTAGTTTTGATGGAAATCATAATATAGATGATGTTCTTTATGTTAAGGGTTTGTGGCATAAAATTTTGAGTGTAGGATAAATGTGTAGTGAAGGATATAACCTTGTGTTTTAGAACAATGGTTGTGAGATCAAAAAAGGCTCTAGAACTTTGGTTGTTGTAGGAAGAAGGAAAAATGAAAATTTTTATTAGCTCAAGGGTGCTAATGGTATGTGCTTTATGACTCAAATTAATGAAAGTTGTCTATGGCATAAAAGAATGTGCCACATGAATTTTGATAACCTAGTGATGATCAACTCAATTCAATTTGTGAGAGATCTTCCAAAGATTAAAAATCCTATCAGCGTTATTTATAAGAAATGGAAAATTGGGAGCCGAGCTAGAAAGAGTTTCAAAGTTAAGGAACAATTTACTACTTATCCTTTAGAGTTGGTGCATACAGAACTTTGTGGACCTACAAGAACAAGAAGTTTTCAAGGTGACATGTATTCATGTTATTGATTGATGATTATTCTATAATGACTTGGGTAAATTTTCTTAAAGAAAAATAAGAAGCTCTAGAAAATTTTAAGGCATGTAAAGCTATGGTTGAGAATGAAATAGACATAAAAAATAAAATGTTTGAGATTTGAAAAAGGTGGAGATTTCACCTCCAATGAGTTTAACATTTTTTGTGAAGTTCAAGGAATAAAGAGGAATTTTTTAGCCCCTAGGGCTCCTTAATAAAATGGAGTGGTGGAGAAGATGAATAAGACTATTTAGGAAGCAATAAGGACAATGATTCAGGAAGAAAATATACTAGAATTCTACTAGAGAGAAGAAATTCATACTACTGTCTACATACTTAACATAACAAAAGCAAGAATAAATAGTTCAAAGACTCCCTATGATTTATGGTATGGAAGGACTCCTACTATCAAATATTTCAGAGTGTTTGGAAGTAAATTATATATTAGAAGAGATGAAGAAAAGTTAGAAAATTTTGATGCAAGATATGATGAAGAAATCTTCCTTGGATATTCTAGAATAAGAAAGGATTATTGGTGCTACAACAAGAGGCTGAAAAATATTGTTGAAAGTGCAAGTATTAAAGTGGATGAAGAAATACAAAATTTTAGTGATAATAAATGGATATGAATCAGATAATTCCTCGTGTAAAGAAGAGGATAAAGATGATGGTAAAGAAAAATAAGTACAATTTGAAGAGGAAGAATCCTCAAAAAAAGATCCCTAAGACCCCTAAGTATGCACAAAAGAATCATATAGAATATTAGATTATTGGTGATAAAAGAAGAGGTGTATTGGCAAGAAGGGTTGCTATGATAGTTGAACAAGTAAACTTATGTTTACTTTCCAAAGTTGAACCTAAAATAGTGATTGAGGCATGCAAAGATGAATTTTGGATCAGAATTATGGAAGAAGGGCTAATGAAAATTGAGAAGAATCAGACTTAGGAACTTTTCCCAAGATTGGAAAACACGAATGTGATTAGAACTAACTGGGTATTTTAGAACAAGTTGAATGAGAGTGGAGAAGTTGTAAGATTCAAGGAAATAATTGTGTGTAAAGGCTACTCATAAGTAGAAGGAATAAACTTTGAAGATAATTTTACTAGATAGTGAAATGAATGGAAGCTATTAGGACATTTTTAGCTTTCATAACACATAAGAATTTCAAATTCTATCAGATGGATGTGAAGTTTTCATTCTTGAATGGTGAGTTGGAATAAGAAGTTTATATGAAAAAAATAGGAAGATGTCAATTATCAGATGATCCTAATATGGTATGCTAATTGATGAAGGCATTATATGGACTCAAGCAAGCTCCTAGAGCTTGGTATTCAAGACTAGAGAGGTACTTGTTGTAGCAAGGATTCAATAAAGGTACCATAGATATTAATATTTACTTTAAATTTTTTAAGATCAAATATTGATTTTGGTTATGTATGTTGATGATATAATCTTTGGAGGAAATGAAATTATGTGCAATGATGAGCCCAAAATATGCTCATAATTTGGGTATCATGGTGTACTTTTAATACCCTTACTTTTGTTGTTCATGGTTGTTTAACTCTTTAGAAACCTTTTATTGGGGGATATCCTATAGCAATACACCTTTATATTCTTGCAGCCTATCATGTTGATATGTCTATATTTATTACCACTGTTTGACTCCCCAAATGACTAGTATAATGCATGTACTTTTTGAATGATGAAATAGATTTAATATGTGATTAATGAATGAATATTGTATATTTTCCATGCATCTTTTCTTTCGCATATGTTACCTTGTGTTTCACAGGTTGTTGAAGAAAGTATGAACGAGTCAAGTGCAGCTGATCTCAGTCTTGCAGTAAAGTCCATTTCTTGCATGACTTCGAGGAAGTTTTGATGAAGACTCTTTGACCGAAATTGTTGGGAAGGAATTTTAATGTCAATTAATCTAGAAAGAGTGGAGTGCTAGATTCTCTCTGGATCGGGTTGAATGGATAAACTCATTTATGAAGTCTGTTCATCAGTTTCAGAATACATTTTTACATCCACGTCTTTCTCTATTAGGGTTAGTTAGTTAGTTGTTTTCCTTATTTAAATAAGTGTTCCTCCTGCGCGGGTGAACAAGAAGAACAGGAAAAATAGAAGATAGATAGAGAAGCAAATTATGTAAGAATTAGATTCATAATAAGAATCAGAGTTTTTGTTAGTTTTCTGAAGTAGAACAATCAATGTAAATGATTTCAAATTATGAATAGAAGTTGATGAAGTTCTGAGTACAATCTTCTGTGTAAATTAGTCGATGCTTGCTAAGGGGGCCCACTTAGTAAGTATCTATAGGTGAGTAGCTGTTTATCCTTTGTTAATTCGAAGTTAGATTTCATTCTAGAAAGTTTTAGTACAAAATTAGTCTTATACTGTTCCTGCAGCATCGGGAATCCATCCTTGTGTTTGTTCTATAGCATAAGGCTAGATTATAGTTTGTCTCTCAATCGTAGTTGTTATGATTTCTGCTTTGGTTAAATTATGGTTGAGTTAAGAGAGCTTTGCACTGCCTTCCTGTAGTGTAGGTAGAATTTCTTTCCAAGTATTTATTTTCAATAGGTTGTGACTGAAACTAGTTCTTAGTGCATGTACAGTGCCGCTCCATTTAAAGTATGTGCTCCCTAGTTTGACAAGTAAATGAATGACCATGAAAGATAGTAGTCACCTGCTAGAATGTCTAATTCCTAGGATAGGTTTTGCCATGATTTTCATATCCTTTTGTGGGCGTGACCATTTTTTGGTGCCATTATCAGGGATGGTGTCAAGCTAAAAACCTAATATAGTCATTGTTAGTAGTAATTTAGTTAGTTATTCAAGTATTTTCAAATTCTTTTAAAGTACCATCCATTTTGTTGCATGCATAGAAGAAGAGACACTCAAGGAAGATTTCTCCCTAACCTTCCATTCATTGCTAGGAAAACTAAACTAGCTTATAGCCTATTTGAGGAAGAAGGAAACTTAGATATTGATCCATTTGTTGAAGATTTGTGTGCTAACTTGCTATTCAGACCAGTTGAAGAAGAACCTGAAGAAAATCCATTTTCTTTTATACTCCATCAAGTGAACATGGCACGTAATCCACCTAATTGACCTCCTGCTTTTGAATTCCCCATTGTTGCTCAACAAGATAATGACAACCTTAAGAATATTCCTTTTTCATTACTTCCCAAGTTCTATGGCCTAGTTATAGAAGACCTAAAGACCTCCTTGTTTGAGTTTGATATCCTTTGGCATAGTTATGAGTACACTTCAGATGCTCACAAACTAAAGTTGTTTCTTGCTACCCTAAAGGATGGAGCTCTCATATGGTTCATGAGTTTGGGAAGGGGTGTTGTTGATAGTTGGGCATCCATGCAAATAAAGTTTCTTGAGAAATACAAAGAATATTGTAAGAGTGGTAGTAAGAGAGATGATATATTCAGAATCCAACAAAAGGAGGATGAAAGCCTGGAAGACTATATCTCAAGATTCATGTTTTCTCTGAAAAAGAATTCAAACCATACTCTTAATGAAGAATCTCAAAAATTACTTTTTCTAAGGGGAATCAATGATACCTTTATAGATGCCCTGGACCTGATGGGAGGAGGAGATATCACCCAAGCATCTTGGGATATCAAGAAGATATGTCTCAATTACTCCTGAGAAAATGTGAAGAAGGGTAGAGGTCATCTAGCTATAGTGGGAAAGTCTTCTTCCAATGGAGTCTCACGGATGGAGATCACAAATTTTCTATTTGATTTTAAACAAGATATCATAAATAACATGGCAACAAAGTTGGATACCATGTAAGCTCACAAGAAACATAAATAGGCTGAGACAATTCTAGCTGAGTTCTGTCCACATTATAGACAAAAGAAACGTGACTGCAGATGTAAGATGGTGGCCAACATAGAGGCTAAGTAGTTACCCACTGATTTTAAGATGGTGGAAGGAGATGATGAGCAAGTATTCATTGTAGCACAAAGATGACCATGGGCTCAAAGACAAGGTATGCCTCAAGATCCTTTAACATTTGGTAATCCTTATTACAATAACCAATGGCAACCTACATATGGCCCATCTCCACCTTGGAATACTCCTCAACCATACTAGCCTAACTATCAAAGTCCTCAATGGCAACCCCCTCAAGGAGGTTGGCAACAGCCACAAGGACAATGGACTCCGCCTCCAGGTAAATGGCAGTAGAACCCTCAATGGAGAGGTTCTCAGCAATGGTAGAACCAACCCCCTGGATTCCTGTAGCTTCAGTAGCCACAACCTCTGGCCCTTATGCCACCCTCTGCAACACTTGCAGCAAATACTGGCCCCCCAAAACAAATTCCTATGCTTGCTCAACCATTGCCAAATCCTAATAATAATAGCAGTAGCAGCAACAACAACCTATGTATTCTGTTGAAGCCAACCAGTATCCAGCTTATGCCCTAAATATCAATGGTATCCATCTCAGGTTTGGAACCACTCTCCCTGCTCCACAGCCGCCTGTAATTACAAAAATTCTAGACTCTGCCTCTGAACCACCTACTAATTGTAATACCCCTCTTCTTACTGGTAGGATTTAGTATTTTTCAATGCGGTTGTTTGCTACTTGTGACGATGATGATATTGTGTGATTTGGTTAGTTAGACTTTTGATGATACTGTTATTCCATTAGTAGACATAATTATTTTATAGGACATTATGGTTGGTTATATTAGTTGATTTTTAGAATTATGATATGATGCAGTGATTTAATTAAATATGCTTTGAGATGATTGTTAGTTAGAAATGTTGATTTATTGGTTATATTATAATTGTTAGAATAGGTGTGACGAAGGACAATATAGCATCACTCGTTCACGAGTGCCCTGCTATGTTGCGATTCCTTCTCACAATGCAGTACTTGATTTAATGCTTTGATTTTATATATATGTATGCACATGTACACAACTTCGTTTGTATGCAGGATTGCAGGTACAAGTCTCGATTCCACCTGCTTCGGTAGGACAGGGCGAGCACCTATAGCCCAATGGTTAAATGTTGATACTGAGGTGACGATGAAGTCCTCCCGTCCCATGATGTCAGGTCGTCTCGTTGATTGGTATTGTACATTTCTGTAATTGTCGTCATTGTGGTTTGTGTTGTGTATGTCGTATTTTATTAATGTGAGTATTTAATAGGTTGTGATTTAGTTAATTGAATGTGGATAATAATTGTTTATTTTAATGTTGGTACGTTATTTGTTGTGGTGTAATCGATTTTGATGATGGAAGTAATTAGTTGTTTTAATGTTAGATTTAAATTATATTTGAATATTTAAATGATTTAGTTATTTTGAAAACCACATATTACAATTAAATGGTAATTATATACTAAATGTGTTTTAATTATTTTAATTAATTATCTGGTGGAGGATAATTATTAAAATAATTTATTTAAATTAAATAAGTAATGTGTGGTGCAAGAAAAGTTGCAAAAATAGAAATTAAAACAATAAAACAAATAAAAGACTGGAAAAGATTGTAAGAGCAAATAAGAAAAGAGATCTGGGTAAAAAGCTTGTTTTAAAGAATTGATTTTTCTTTTAATCTGGGATTTTTGGAGAGCTTTGAAGAGATGAGGAATATATTTTATTTAATCATGAATTTTTTTGGGAAGTGCACACACACACAGAAGAACAGAAAGCTGAAGTGCTTCAGGGATTGTTGAGTTCGTTCTGGACTACGGATTGGAATCAGATTCGAGGGCATCTTCAAATTTGCATTGGACTCCAGGTTCCTCTCGTAGTTTTTCTTCTCGTACCTTTTCTATTTTCTGTTTGTTTCTGAAAAGAAAAAAATAGATCTTATTAAAATAATTTTTGTGAATATAGAAAACTTCTGTTGAACTAAAAACTAGGGCAAATTATTAGACTAGAAAACAAAAAAAATCATAGTAATTATACTATCCAAAGTTTGTCAAAACATGAACCCCGATCTTCTGAACATACAATCTATCAAAATAGGATTTTAGAAAAAGATGATTTAGTTATTGAAGAAAATAAAATTTGGGGTTTTCTCAGTATTTTAATATATAATGGATCTATGTCATTTCTCTGTATTTTCCTCTATTTTCTTAACATTTAGGAAAATTTGTTTCTCTATTTTTTTTTATATATATTTATGAAAATAATATATATATAATGTTTATAATATCTTATTGTTCTCTGGAAAAATTATTCCTCTGTAATTTATGAGTAGTTATATTCTACAAATATATATATATATATAAATATATATATATACATACAAATTCGTATATATATATATATATATATATATATATATATATATATATATATACATATACATTTATATATTAATTAAATTTCTTTGTGCATAGTTATATATCCGGACTATTTTGTTTAAAATCGTTTTGGTTTATGGGCCGAGTAGTCATCGGTTTTCCGTGTCATTGGAAGGACGAAATTTGATTTTTATAAAAACAAAATAAAATTCTAAATGTTTTTTTTTGGCTGGAAATTATGGAAAAAAAAAGGGACGGCTTTCCCTGCGTCGGCGGACTGTGGGTACAGCAGTCCTATGGACTGCGCCTGTCCTTGGGGCCCGAGCCTTAACTTAAATTAAGTTTTTATTTATTTATTAAATTTAATATAGGTTTTAAATATATATTGTTAAGTTTTAATAATAATATTATTATTTTATATATATATATATATTGATTATTTTTCTTATCTGATGAGTATTTAAGTTAATAAATATAATTATATTTAATTTAGTTAATTCATTGAATAATATCAATTATAATTTATTTTAATAATTGCTATTTTATCCAAAATGAAAACTTGATTATTTTATTATTATTTAATCAGTGTGGTTATATATATATAATTATATTTATGTATTTTAATATATATATATTGTTTTAATCGGTTATAATTATTTATTTATTTTTTTTGAAATGATTGATTGTATGGATTATTTTGGATAAAATTGAATATTAGGGTAAAATCTTTTTATTATAAAATATTTATGGTAAAATTCTATCAAGGAAAACTGAATGCAAGCAATTTAGAGAAAATTGGAAAATTAGATATAATTTGATGAAAGATTATTTAGGCCCTTTCTATAAGAAATATTTTTATAAGTTTGTATTCTTAAGAGTATGAACCTATATGTGCAATGGTATTTTTTTTGGTATCAATAAAACATGTAGAAGTGTGGAGTAGATCTTATGGTTAAGTTAAAGAGTTATGTGAAATGTGAAAGTAGTGCCTCTATTGAATTGTTGGATTGATTTCTTTATTGAGTGGACTAATTTCCGTATTAAGTGTGTGCATTGGTTGATCGTTCTGTTGTGTTAATCATTGATCTTGTTTAAGTTTGTTTTGAGTCATATTGTAAGATTTTTGAGAATTATAAGAAAGAAAAGTGTTAGTAGATATATATATATAGGTGAGTATGTATATAGATTTATATATATATATATATATAATATTTTTGTAATAAGTTTTATTAATTTAGATGGTTTGTAAGTATAGAAGTTAAGGATTTGATTGTATTTATAAAAATTGTAAGTTGGAATTTTTATGAGTTATTAATTGAAATAAATTAGATATGATAGTGAAATTGTTATCGCATGTTTTAATTCTCAATGGTTCCTCGAGTTCCTTGGTTGGAGTTTTTGCATGTATTCTTTTTATATTTATCGGATGTACTTTGTTAAGAATTAATTATTTTAACATAGGATTGTTAACTTGTTGTGTTCTTCATATGGACTCATAATTAGAGTGTTTTGTGTAATGGAGTTAATTGTTTGCCTTAAGTTATGAAATTGCGTGATTCGGTTGTCGTTTTCTATTTAATTAATGTAAACTTACTCTTTGATGTGGGAACCCGTTGTTGATTTTGTAACCTTGTTCCAGAGGCTTCCTTAATTTTAATGTTCTCTTCATCTTGGTTATACTTTGGGACTTGATACTTAATGGTTTATGTTAGGAAGGGTTGAACGGCGTTGTAAGATTTTTTTTGGTTATGAGTGATGCGAGAAGGCTAATGCCTCGCATGGTTCTTGTTTTGGTACTTCGTTATTTTGTTATGGTTCAACCCTTGCCTGTTTTGAGATATGTTAGGGGTCATAGGAGGGAGAGTGGCTCTTCGTGGGCGTCGGCGCCTCGAATGAGGAAGGGCCAGGATAACCCTCGAAAGAGTAGTAAACAAGTGATAACCTAAACAATAGATTTAGGGGGTTGGGTAGTTCTAAAAACACAAGATAATAAAACTTTGGATTCCTCGGCTATGCATTAGGGCTACCCTAGACTAGTGATAGACTGAGAAGGCCGTGGTCGGCATAGTCAAAGTCTCATCCTCATGAGAGACTATTGGCTCCGCATCAGCTACCCTATGGTGCCGGCGCCTCAGTTAGGAGGAAGGGCCAGGATATCCATAGATGGGTGTCGGCGCCTCAGTTGGAGGAAGGGCCAGGAAATCCCATGAGAGCTATGTGATGACACTCTCCACTTGACACCCTTGTTGTTTCATTGTTGTTTCCTCTGGATGTTATCTCTTTGTGATGTTTCTTTGAATTCTTGTGAATTGTTTCATGATTGTTAATTGATAGTACTTCATGTTATTGTGGTGAGGTTCTTGGTTTTTAACTTGTCTCATGGTCTGTGAACGTTGATGGTTTTGCATTGCATACTTGAGTTGTACTTGTTTCATTTCATATTGTGGTTGAGTCGGTTGACATTCATGGTCGGGTTCACTTCCTCGTCACCTCTGAGCACGGGGGGTGAGTTTCTTTGTAATTCACATGGTTGGGTGGAACGTGCTCTGCACCTGTTGGGTTCCCCATCAGTGTCTTGTCTTCTCAGCTTTCCGCAGTGCAGATGTTCCAGTGATCAGTTGTACTTCATGTTCATTATTCTTGTATCAATCCCCATGTTGGGAAAGGCAATGTAATTCATGTATCAAAGAAAATTGTAATGTAATATTATTTCAATGATGTAATAGTTAGGTCTAATTTGGATCTTGTTAAAAGATTTATCATGGATGTACTTATGTGATGTTTATCATACTCGCATCATGACTATCAGTTGTATCATTGTATATGGTTTTCTCTAATTAAATGGTTATGTTGTTTTCGTTATCTTTATTTTGTTTTGTGGTTGCAATGTAACCTCGCGTGCCCCAGAGAACGATGTGGATTTAATGACTATGTGTTATGCTATGTGTTTATGATTTGATGTTATTGCATGTTTACTTTCATTATTTAAAAAAAAAAATTATTCGCATTGTGTGTGTGTTCTCTGGGGTTTGCACGACGGGCGTTACACTAATCCTGTAGAAAATATACCTGTATCAGATATTGCCTCTAAGGAACCTGTCCTGCAGCATCAAGCTAAACCACCTTTCCCTTAGAGACTGTAACTTACTACATCCAAGCCTATGGAAGAACCTACTTTTGATATTCTAGATCAGCTAAAGAATGTGCATATTCAAATTCCTCTCTTAAAAGCCATTAATGATATTCCACTATATGGAAAAGCCATTAAGGAGGCCTGTTTGAAGAAGCAAGGATGAAAGAAAAAGGATCCTCAAACTATATATGTTTTAGGACAGTTAGAAAACATTATGTTAGGGAAGATAGTTATTCCAAAATATACTGATCCTAGGAGTCCTATGGTGCAAATCACTATTAATGGCCAGATAGTAAAAAATGTGTTGATTGACCTTAGTGCAGCTATCAATGTAATGACTAAACATACTATGGAATCTTTGAATATCCTAGCCATTCAGTCTACACCTACCATCATGTAGCTTGCTGATAGTTCCACAATAACACCTGATAGGTTGGTAGATGATGTCATTGTCATCCTAGAGTCTTGGGAGTATCCAACAGACTTCACCATATTGCCAACTAAAGCTACATTGGGAGGATATCCTGTCATCCTAGGTAGACCCTGGTTAGCTACAACCGATGCCCTTATAGGATGTCGTTCGAGAGATATGACAATCTCTGATGGTTAGTCAAGGAAGAAGCTAGCTTTATATCCACTTGCCCAGCCTCAACCAGACCTGTCCAAAGCAATTTGGCTAGACTTAGGAGAGGAAACTGAAGAAGTCAATTCATTAGCTCAGTTAATGATGTTGCAAATTGATCCATTTTCCCAACTTTAGAGTGAGGATAACCTACTTCTACACATTTTGCAATTCAACTCTGATCTAAATAACTCATCTCAACAATATTTCCTGCAGCAACTACATCCTAAGAGCCATCATAGATTGCTACTATGTGATATTCAGATACCACCTTTATTAGCAACCTTAATAAATGATCTCACTAAACAGATAGAAGTGTCTCCAGGCCACTGTCTACATATTAATAATAAGTTGCCTCTATCCCAACAAACTACCCTAGACACAATGTTGCAAGCTCAACATAGAGCTTTTGCATGAGACTATGGGGATATGAAGGGAATAGATCCTCAACTTTGTACTCGTAAGATCTACATCAAGGAGGATTGTTCACCTATTAGGTAGTCTCAAAGAAGAATCAACCCAGCACTCAAGGAAATAGTTAAGCTAGAGCTTCAAAAATTGCTTGATGTTGGTTTTATCTATCCTATTTTAGATAGTCAATGGGTATCTCCACTGGTAATTGTTCCTAAGAAGGGTGAAAAATAGAGAGTTTGTGTAGATTATAGGGAGCTGAACACAACAACTAAAAATGATCACTTTCCACTGCCATTTGTTGATCAAGTGCTAGATTCATTGCCTAGTAAAAAGTATTTTTCCCTTTTGGATGGATATAGTGGGTATAATCAAATATGAATTTCCCTTGAGGATCAAGACAAGACAACCTTTACCAGTCCATGGGGTACTTTTGCTTATTCTGTCTTACCTTTTGGCTTATGTAATGCACCTGCAACATTTCAAAGAGCAGTAATCAATATTTTTGCTAGTATATCTCATGATTGTATGGAGATCTACATGGATGACTTCATCACTTATGGAGCCACCTATGAAGAAGCATTAGAAAACTTGGAAAAAGTATTGGAAAGATGTAAGGAGTAAAATTTGTCTTTGAATAGTGAGAAATATTTCATGATGATGCAAGAGGGAATTGTTCTAGGCCATCATATTTCTTAAGCAGGAATTCAAGTTGATCCTGCAAAAATAGAAGTCATTGTAAATTTGCAAACACTTACAAAGCAAAAGGATGTTAGAAGCTTCCTAGGTCATGCTGGATATTATAGAAGATTTATTAAAGATTTCAGGAAAATAGCCAGCCCATTATATGCCTTGTTGACTAAGGATTCTGAATTTAGTTAGACTGAGGCCTGTGACAAATCTTTCCTGTAGCTTAAGAACTTGCTTACTCAGGCACCTGTTCTTCAAGGACCGAAGTGAAGTTTTCCTTTCCATATACACTTAGACTCTTCTAATTATGTAATAGGGGCAGTTTTAGGATAGAAAGAGAATTCTATTGAGCATGCTATATATTTTATTAGCAAAAACTTGCAAGGTCCTGAATTAAATTATTCTGTCATAGAAAAAGAATTGTTAATAGTTGTGTATGTTTTAAACAAGTTATGACACTATGCCACTGGTTATCAGATATTTGTCCATACAAATCATGCAACAATAAGATACCTCATGAATAATTCTGTCATATTTGGTAGATTAGCACGATAGCTCCTATTGTGGCAGGAATTTGATATCACAATCATTGATAAATCAGGACGGGCTAATGTAGTGGCTGATTTCTTATCAAGGCTTCAAATGACTACACCTGGCACACCAGAGGTAATTAATGATATATTTCCTTATGAACATCTATTTTTCATTGCTGCTCGCACCCCATGGTATGCAGATATTGTAAATTACTTGGTAGTCAACTAGATTCTAGCCCATTTTTCCCCAAAGGAAAAACAATTGTTGGTGGAGAAAAGTTTTAACTTTTCATGGATTGTAGATTGTTTATTCTACATAGGACCTGATCAAGTCATGAGAAGATGTGTAAGGGAAGATGAAACATATGACATATTGCATGCCTATCATGAGGAGTCATGTGGGGGCCACTTTGCAGCCAAAAGAACATCTATGAAGGTGCTTGCTGATGGATACTATTGGCCCACACTACACAAAGATGTTGTAGCTTACACCAAGAAATGTGACAGATGTCAATGCATGGGAAGAATAACAAGGTCTAATGAAATTCCCCTGTATCTGCAAGTGATACTCAGCCCCTTTGATAAATGGGGCATGGATTTTGATGGGCCCATTGATCCTCCATCCAATGGAAAATTATATATTTTAGTTTGTACTGACTATGTGACCAAATGGGTAGAAGTGAAAGCAATGACACATGCCGGTGACAACAAGGTTGTTGAATTTCTGTATGAGTAGATATTTACCTAGTTTGGAGTTGCAAGGGAGCTTGTCACTGATCAAGGAGCTTAGTTCACATCCAATTTGATCATTGCACTAATGAATGATTACAAGATCAGGCATCGAAAGTCTAGCCAATATCACCCTCAGGTTAATGGTCAGAAAGAAGTTACTAATAGAAAAATTGAGGTGATTCTTACCAAGACAGTCCAATTACATAAGAAAGATTGGAGCAGTCAGCTTCCTGAAGCAGTCTAGGCCTATAGGACAACGTGGAAGACAACTATAGGGTTTACTTCTTTTGAATTACTCTATAGAAAAACTGCCATGTTACCAATAGAGTTTGAGCATAAGGCCTTAAGGACTGCTCTAGAGCTTAATATTGATATTTCAAACCCTCAAAAGGAACACCTCCTGTAGTTGAATGCATTGGATGAACTTAGAAAAGCAGCCCTCTAGCTTATATAAATTGTACAACAGCAAAGGAAGAAATGGAATGACTGCCATATCCGAACTAAGCAATTCTTTGTTGGTGATTGGGCATTGCTCTATGACTCCAGGTATAAAGAAAATCAAGGTAAACTCACTACCTGATGGCTTGGTCCATATGAAATTGAGAATGTATTTGATAATGGTTTAGTTCAATTAGTCACAATTGATCTTGTTTGATTCAAGCTACTGGTTAATGGACACCATCTTCAGTTGTATCATAAGCCAATCTCAAAAGAAGAATTTATGCAGTAGTTCATTTAGGATCCTGCCACTAATCTTCCTGCAGCAAAAGGCTTTAGCCTTTCTCCTGTAGCTTCACCATAGTGTTACAATGCATGCTCATAATAAAGGTTTCCTTTCTAACGAAACCCTTTTTCTTCGTTCCCACTCATCGCCACCTTTCACTTCCTTATCTTCTATCCCATCCATCCATTCCATCCATACATCTCATCCGTCCACGTCACCCATCCACCTCATTCATCCGCACCACCCTTAATTATGATTCCATTCCCAGCTATCATCTCATGCTGAAGTTGTCATCTTTCTCAGCATGTACGAGCATTTATTAAAAGGTACACGATATCTTTTGTTGTCACATCATTGATTTATTTTATTTTATTCATTCACTACTATGTCTATATCAGTCATTATTACCTGATCTCTACCTATTCTTTAGTACATGTGTGGAAACATGTCATATTTTAAGTAGGGGGCGGGATAATCTATTTTTTTTAAAGCCTTTCCTTATGCTACCATCACAACTGTTTAGATATTTTTCTTTATTATTTTCTTGTACTTTCCAAATATGACTGCATGTTTCCATTTTAAATCACAATTAAAACTGCTTGTTTAAGTAGTTGTAGCAATCATTACATGAAAATATCTTTTGAGTTCATTCCCGGAAAAGAAGAGAAAGTGAGGGCGGGATAGGAAGAAGCAGAACATAAAGGGAAATTTTTGGATTTTCAGAAAAGAGTTGAGTTCAGCTAAGACAATTGTGAATATGGGTGGTCAATTGGTAAGACATGAGCCTGTAGCTCATGAGTTATTAACACAAAATCCTTAAACAGTCCAAGCATTCAACTTCTGTGGTTGGTTGAATTACTTTTTGAGTTTAGATACTTTCAATGAGGATGCTGTAGGAAAATTTTTAAGAACCCTTTTTGAAGGAGAGGTTATAGTATGGGGTTTAATAGTAGCTATAACTGAGGAAAGAATTGCAGAGGTAACCGGGCTTCCAGTCGTCAGAGAGAATTTTTCTTCAAATGTTGTTTCTGCTAGGGAAGAATTTACAGTACCAACTGATGGACCTTTGGAGGTCTCTAAGCAAGGATGCAAGCAAGTATCGTTGCCTCCCCCATACTTAGAATATGCTACTTTTATCATTAGGTATTTAACATGTGAAGGCCATTTTTCTTACCTACATTCCTACCATTTTAAATTGCTAAGTCATATGAGGCATGGGTTAGCCGTTAATGCGCCAAACTTTTTGTTAAATCTTTTGAAGCAATGTGCCTGTGAAACCTAGAGGGGGAAGGATAACTCTATTGCCCACCATGACCTTATAAAACTGTTGATTGAATGCTCTTTGAGGGATGTGTCACCTCTTTCTTGGCAAGAATTTATTTCTCAAAAGAGCCTGCAACTTCCAGAACCCCATAGGGCACTTGCTCCACGGCCTAAGAAAAATAAAGAGAAAATAACATCTACCAGTAGGGAAATAGGGCAAGGGTCATCTGCTCCTGCAGCACCTAGTCCTGCAGCCTTCACATTAAAGTCCTCTACCCGAGTGCAAACTAGGTCTGCCAGTAGGAGAGAAAAAGGAAAAACAAAGGCAAGAGAGTCATCTGAGGTGGAACAAACCCCATAATCTGACCCTCATCCTCAGAAAAGGCAACGCTCTCATCCTGCAACAATTTCTTCTACAGCAACGCCTGTTGCCACCACAAGTTCACCATCATCTTCTGATAAGACAGAGCCCTCTAGGAAATTCAGAAAGAGGAAAGCTACGAGAGCACCTCCGGAAGCTGCAACATTCCCAAGAAGGGTTTCAACAAGAAAAAAATGTAAAGTCTCCCCTGCTTCACCTCAACCTAAGGTTATCATAATTTTTGAGGAATTTGTAGAGTCTAAAAATGATGTTTCTCAGAATGTGTCTGAGAGTGATGCACAAAGTCCATTTGTTATTCCTGAAGAAGAACAAATTGAGACAAGGGAAGTTGAGCATAATGAAAGGGGGATACCAAGTCTTAATGACTTGGCTGTTGTGGCTATGCAGATTTCGGAGGAAGCATAGTCTTCTCCACTATAGCAAAAAGAATTCATCCTGTAACAAGAGGAAGAACAACCTAAACAATTGGAAGTGGCCAATGAAGCTTCATTACCCCCTGCAACTTGTCAAGCCATTGTTGTCTACAAAAAGACATTTTTGATTGATTTTTTGGAATATCTCATAATCACATGGAGACTGGTTACAATGCAAACCTTGAGTTTTTTCCACCTAGCCAAGACTGAAATGCAACAAAGTCTTTAGGAGGAAGAAAAGAAGAAACTGAAAAGGGAAATTGAAAGACAAAAATAGAAATTTCAAGAGTTAAAGGAGAAAATGGACGAAATGCTGAAGGTAACTAGTCAGATCATGGAGTGTCGACCACCACCCAGATTTTATGCTCTGTGCCTCATGGAACAATTTTTGTGGTTCCAATTAATGAGAATTTTGAGGAATCTAGATCCAGTTATTCATTCTACTAAAGAATTATATGATGCATACCAGGCAACTCCTAATTGGCTAAGGAATTCTTTATGTGAATTTTATTTACATGGCTTTATAATTCCCTCTAAAATAGAGTGGAATCCCCTTCTATACATTGGCGACATTCATTTAAGATCACTCATGTTTTGGGCAGAAAATGAAGCTAATTATGGCAGGCAGTTGGAAGCATATGAAGAATCCAAAAGGGATGAGCCTATTCCATTGCGCCCTGAGAGTTCGGACCCCTATACACTGTTGAAAACCTGGCTTACTATGGCATATAGCTTCAATAATGATACAGTTAGGATGAAAATATTTGATCTCAGAAAACAGGTGTATGATGAGTTTCAAGAATAGACATACTTGTTTTGGAAGTTGTCATACTCCAGGATTGAGAAGAGGTGGGAGAGATTGACTGTTGGGTTAAGAAGATCTGAGCCTCATAGTCCTCTAAATTTTAGGGCAGCTCTCGGACGATCAAACAAATACATTTAGTTAGGTCTTCAAGAGAGGTTTGAATTGTGTTTTCCCTTGACATTCCAACCTCCTATGCTAATGTGGCTTCTTTATCCCTACCAAGCTACAAACATTAATGAAGATACAGAAGCTCATAGGTATGAAAGGTGGCAGAATTTCAAAGGTTTTTATTACAAATTTAGAACTTCATTTTAGGGTCATGCCTCAACCACTGATTTCAGAGAGACCACCAAAAAGTTTAATGTTGGAGGACCAACATTAGGTTAAGTAGGGGGCAAATGATGAGCCCAAAATATGCTCATAATTTGGGTATCATGGTGTACTTTTAATACCCTTACTTTTGTTGTTCATGGTTGTTTAACTCTTTAGAAACCTTTTATTGGGGGATATCATGTAGCAATACACCTTTATATTCCTGTAGCCTATCATGTTGACTTGTCTATATTTATTACCATTATTTAACTCCCCAAATGACTGGTATAACGCATGTAGTTTTTAAATGATGAAATAGATTTAATATGTGATTAATGAATGAATATCGTGTATTTTCCATGCATTTTTTCTTTTGCATCTGTTACCTTGTGTTTCGCAGGTTGTTGAAGAAAGTATGAATGAGTCAAGCACAGCTTATCTCGGCCTTGCAGTAAAGTCCATTTCTTGCACGACTTCGAGGAAGTTTTGGCAAAGACTCTTTGACCGAAATTGTTGGGAAGGAATTTAAATGTCAATTAATCTGGAAAGAGTGGAGTGCTAGATTCTCTCTAGATTAGGTTGAACAGATAAACTCATTTATGAAGTCTGTTCATCGGTTTCAGAATATATTTTTACATCCACATCTTTCTCTGTTAGGGTTAGTTAGTTAGTTATTTTTCTAATTTAAATAAGTGTTCCTCCTACACGGGTGAACAAGAACACGAAAAAATAGAAGATAGATAGAGAAGCGGATTATGTAAGAATTAGAGTCATAATAAGAATCAAAGTGTTTATTAGTTTTCTGAAATAGAACAATCAATGTAAATGATTTCAAATTATGAATAGAAGTTGATGAAGTTCTGAGTAAAATCTTTTGTGTAAATTAGTCAATGCTTGCTAAGGGGGCCCACTTAGTAAGTATCTATAGGTGAGTAGTTGTTTATCCTTTGTTAATTCGAAGTTAGATTTAATTCTAGAAATTTTTAGTACAAACTCAGTCTTATATTGTTCCTGCAGCATCGAGAATCCATCTGTGTTTGTTCCTGCAGCATAAGGCCAGCTTATAGTTTGTTTCTCAGTCTTAGATGTTATGATTTCTGCTTTGGTTAAATTATGGTTGAGTTAAGAGAACTTTGCATTACCTTCTTGTAGCTTAGGTAGAATTTCTTTCCAAGTATTTATTTTCGATAGGTTGTGTTTGAAATTGGTTCTTAGTGCACATATAGTGCCACTCCATTTATAGTATACGTTCCCTGGTTTGACAAGTAAATGAATGACCATGAAAAGATATTAGTGGCTTGTTGGAATGTCCAATTCCCATGTTAGGTTTTGTTGTGATTTTCATATCCTTTTGTGGGCGCGACCATGCAATATATTTACATATAAGAGATGAAGAAAGAGTTTGAAATGTCTATGCTTGTGGAGATAAATTTCTTCATTGGACTTCAAATCAATCAGAGAAAGAAAGGGATATTCATATCACAATCCAAGTATGTCTAGGAAATGTTGAATAATTTTGCAATTTGGAAGACTCTAAACTGATATGTACTTCTATGGTTACTGGTTTTAAACTAAGTAAGAATGAACAATCTTCTAAGGCTGGTCAAAGCAAGTACAAATTAATGATTGGAGGATAGTTGTATCTAACTACTACTAGATTACATATCATGCATGTAGTTTATAATTTTTGCTAGATTTCAAGAAGATCCCAAAGAATCACATGTGGGAATAGTGAAGAAAATATTTAGATACTTGAAGGGAACTCCTGAACATGGCTTGTGGTATATAAAGGATACTAATTTCTCTATGAATTATTATACAGATGTAGATTAGGCAGGTTGTGTGGATGACAAAAAGAGTATAAGTGGTAGTGTATTCTTTCTTGGAAACAAGTTGGTGTCTTGGCTAAGTAAGAAGTAGGATTCAATATCATTATCTAATGCAGAGCTAGAATACATTATTGCAACACCATGTTGCACATAGGTGTTATGGATGAAGAAAAATTTGAAGGATATCAAGGTGGTATATGATGAATCAATTTATTTTTTATGTGATAATACAAGTGCTATTAGTATTTCAAAAAATATTTTAATTCATTCAAGTACAAAGCATATTTCAATCTAGTATCACTTTTTGAGAGAGAAAATTGCAAAGAATGAGGTAAAGTTGGAGTATGTGCCTACTAAGGATCAATTTGTAGATATCTTCACCAACGATCTTCCTAAAGATACTTTTTAGTATCTCTAGGAGAAGTTTTGAATTATTTCCCCTCCTTTCAACTAGATGCATAAGGATATGCATCAGTCAAATGGATCTTAAGATTTATTCCTTTTTCTAGACTGATGTTGGTGGCTACCTCTCAATGGGAGTGGGTAGTAGCATTGTTGGTTTTTTTAGTGTCATTGTGTTATGGTGTTGTCCTTTGAAGTATTGTCAAAGGAATTGAACCTAGTGGTTGCAAATTAGTTGTCCCTTACAAGTGTTTCCTTTGAGGGAGAAAAAGTATATCTGATTGATGTCAAAGGGAAGCAAAGAATAAAAGATGTGTTTCCCTTTTCCATTGATGTCAAAGAGGGAGAGAGAGTTAGCTAAAAACCATATAAAGGAAGAGAGAAGCCCTAAGAAAGGGAAAGTGTTGAAAAGTATATTCTTGTGTAAGGGGAGCAGTATACATTGTGGTTCAATAAATGAGTTGGTGATCAAAGTTGTTTTTTATTTTTGTTGTTGATGGTTTTTCCATGTATTGGCATCAATGAAAAGGGAGAGATTGTTGGATTTTTTTGTTGGAATTGATGTCAAAAAACCTTTGTTATGGCATTCATTTCAACCTATCGAGATGGTTTGATTAGTTGCATTATATTGTCATTAGTCGTATCATTGATGTCAAAATCTAGTGTTGCTTTGTTGAGCATGTGCTAGTGATGTTCAACCTCTTGTGTGGTTGAGATGTTGTAGAAGTGTTACAAATGATGAAAATGTGTTTTTGGTGCTTGGTTTTCAAGTGCTTTTGATAAATTTTGAATGAAAGACAAAATAGTGTGGTGAAGTTTGTTCAGTGTGACAAATTATTGTTCTAGATTTTTCTCAACATTTATTTTGTATTGAAGATTTGCTTATGTAGTTTGGATATGTTGATCAGAGGTGTTCATAGGTGTTATATCCAGATTTTCATGTTCTAGATTGTTGTGTAGAGAATGTTGTGTTCACTAGTGTGTGAACTAAGTTGCTATGCTTTTGGAGAGAAATGAGTTTTCTCCACATTTATCTATAGTAAATGGTTTCTGGTCTTGCCAATCTAGAAGTGTGCTTATATTCCTATTATCTATCTTTAGTCTAAGTTGTTTTATTTTTCTGCTCCACAAGGTTGGATTCAAGTATTGCAGTGTGGAAGGTTAGTTTGTTGTGCAGAATGAATATGTTCTTCTAGTGTATGATGTTGTGAAGGAGTTATTGGATTTCAAAGTGTTGATGGAATATTCTATATGATTTTTAAGTGTTGTGTGTGGTCCACAAGTCACATTTGGATTTTGTGAAGCATGTACTTAATGTTTAATGGTGGTAACACAAGTTTAGTCAACCTTGGGTGTTTACACTAATTGTGGATATTTTTCAATGTTTTTGGAACCATGGTATGACATGTATGAGTGGATTTAAGTTTGAGTTAATGTGTGTTTTGGTCTAATTTCATTCCTCTCCACCACAAGAATGTTTTTTTGTTGACCTAATTTGAATTCACATGATTGAGATGTATATAGTTGACCTTGTAGATTATTTACAATGTTAAAGATTGCATATATGTGCGTTGAGTTGATGGAGGATGATAGTATGAAGTTTGTTTGATTTTAATTATGATGTGAAGTGTGAAAGTGTGAAGTCTAATGTGAGCCTCAATGACTAAGACTACTAGAAGTAGTGAGAAAAAGGTGTCTACACTATATATAGAGAGTGCAAATGGTCTGGTAAAGTAGTGGTGGAACTCTTTTGTTGAACTAAGATGGATTTATCATTGTAACTATCTTCTTTCTTCTTATTTCTATTTTGGAAGTGATCCCCTCTTTTCTTCTAGGTAGTGAGCCCTCTGATAGTGAGCCTATTGTATTTGGTTTTGTGATTGCTTTATATTGTGATCTAATCCTCATCTTTTTTTGTTTCATGGAAATTTGGTGTTCTCATGTGTTTGGACGTGTTTTCATTATTTTTTCTCATTTTCATGTTCTTCTAGTGCATGATAAGGGTTTAATGGTTGTTAAGGGTTTAAAGATTAATGTAGATCTAAATTTTAATGGGGGTTTGATGTTTTAGTGTACAACTAATTCATCTCCCTCTTAGTTGTCTTATGCATTCAACATCTTCATCATCAAAACATATTTTCTAATAGTAATAGTAGTTCTTTGATATATCTTATCATAGATATCTAACTCTGAACATCCTTCATCTGAAGAGTAATTAATAGTTTCTAGATTAAGCCTTATTGTCAAAATATTCACATCACGATCTTCACTTTTTGGATGATCACATTCATCATATGCAACATGATGTTCCTCAAGGGATAGAGAAACCATACATTGTTGAGGGGAGTGATGTAACTGGTAAGGTGCACACCAAGGAGCCTCCTCTACAAAATTAGCATTATTTCCTTTTAGAGGATCAGGGGTTTCTTTGTTTGGCATCATCCTTTGGTTATTCTGAATAGGCCTACCATTATGCCAATTTATATTATAATTTTGGTCTAACAACTTAGGCATTCTCTCTTGCCTCTGATAATTAGGTTTATCCTTAGATAAACCCTTATCATTTTTTTCTATCTTATAACTTATATCTTTTAAAGAACTCATTACCTTTTCAAGTTTATCCTCAGGGGATGTAGCTTTATTTTGATGTCGCTTAGGGTTTTGAAAAATTCTCACATCATCATTTTTTTTCACTTTACCTAAATCCTTTCTATTAATTTTTATATGAGTTGCAATCGTAAATGCATATGTCAATGATTGAGGGTTCTTTTCTCTTAACTCATAACCCATCTTTGGGTCATAGGAATTGTAATAAATCACTAGGAACATGGAATCAAATTAGGTTTCATGTATCATGGTATTTTATTAAGTGCACTATTAAATATTGTATTGAACTTAGAGATTGATTAATTCAGCCCTTTATTTATTCTCATGATGAATCTTGGGTTAATTTTGTTACCATACCACAATCTAAACACCCTCTTAAAAGTATCCCAATATCCTTTACTTTTATGTGGTATATTTCTATACCAATCTCTGGCTTCACCAATAAAATATTGCATTAAAACCTTCATTACTACATCATCATGCTCTACTTAAAAATAATCCAGTAGATTAATAAAAGTACTAAGATGTTCCTCACCAATTACTAGATCATTTTCAAAAAATATAGCCAAATATGATCTTACCTCATTTTTAACCTGATTAGGGTGTGTAGGGATACCACAAAAAAATTGTTTGTATCTATCCATTTTTAAAGGTATTCTACCTAGAACATTCCTATCCCTAGGTTTGGCTAGGAATTTTGTTCTATGTATTAATGTTTAGATACAAGGAAATTTTGACCCCTTATATTTGGTGAGGCACTGTATTGTATTGGGGAACTCATTTGATTATATCTTTGGTACATAATTCCCTAATCCAATGTTTTGTCCCACATGTTGTTATTAGAATATTCCACCTATAACAATACCTTTTTGTAGAGGATTATGCTAAAAAATGATAATTTTGAGTAGGGTTTACTTGAGGACCTACTAAAACACCAGAAATCATAGGAATTGAATTTGCACAAAGATTATTTTGGGAGGTAGAAGGATTTTCATTTCCTTGAGAGACACTTACCATATTAATTGTATTAGGAATATTTTTTTGATGTAACATTGGGTTGAGGGCTACTCTAGGTATTCACATGAGAATTATTTATAGGAATATTTATGTGGTTGTTTTTTATATGAAAAAGTAGGTTTTGATGGGACCCAAAACCCATTACAAGAAGGTTTTGATGGGACCTAAAACCCAATACAAGGAAAATATGTTGCAAGGAAAATAATCAGCAAAACAAACCACATCTCATCAACAACAACCAAACTCAACATGTTGCAACACACATGTTTTGAAGGGACCTCAAACCCAAAGCCAAGTTATTACAGGGACCTAGAACCCATAGGTTTTGAAGGGAATTTAAACCCTTTACAACAAAGTTTTGGTAGGGACCTAGAACCCATCAAATTACTCATGAAAAGTGTTGTCATATCCCTATGATACACCAAAACAAGCATAACCAAACTCCCCACCTCAATAGGGAAGTTGGAGTGGAACCAAAATATAGAAACCCATTAGCCAGCATACAAATCTAACCTTTCAAAATATCCAACACAATATCCTCCTCAAACGAAGAGGGATCCCCTCTAATGGAGAGAAAGAAATGAAAACCCTTACCACAATATCCAATAGTCTCCTATATCCACAAGTTCCACCTCAATAGAAACAAGCAAAAAGGAAGAGAAACTTTCACCAAGTCAACATTAAACACCTCCCCTTCAAAACGAGGGAGCTCCACCTCAAGAGGAGCTATCTTCACCTCCATAGAAGACTTCAATAGAAGAACCTAGACAAAAGAAAGGATTCAAGAAGTAAAGGAAGTCATAACCTCCTTAGACTTGGTAGGATACTAGAACTCAAAAAAAATTATCATCATAAAAAAAAATAACCACTTATGATCCTACAAATTGAACCTTTGTAACAACTCAATAACCAAGAACATAGCTTCCAAAAAACCAAAGATAGTAGGGTTAAAAAAAAAAAAAAAATAGAGTCCACCCAACTAGCAACACCTCTCCCTTAGAGAGCAATAACAAGGAGGCCAAATGACTATCCTCCTTCACTAGCCAAACAATCTGAGAAGAAAAAATTTCACAAGCAAAGAGAAACTCTGGGATATCAAATGACATAATGAAATGCACCTAGATTTCCTCCAAGAAAGAAACGATAGAAAAAATATGTATCGAACAAGCTAATAACCAACCCAAAGGCCAACCAACAACACCCAAGAAAGAAAATAGATGTAGGAAGTCATCGAAACAACCAACAAGTAGAAACCCATCTTCACAACAAGGGGAAAGAAACCCCACCAAGCCAGAGCCTCCACCACTAAAGATCATTGCATAATAATAGGCAAGAGGCACAAAGAAAACAAGAACTCCACAAACCACCAAAGAAGAAGAAGAGAGTAGAGATCTACATGAAGGAAAACCACCAAAACTATGAACAATAGTCTAGCCGCAAGGAACAAAATGGAGTAGAGGCATGACTCCTCTACAACCAACCCACAAAGATGTACCCCCACAAAAGGCACCAATTGTACAAAAGCACTAGGGGTAGATAGAAGCACCAACCAAAAAGAGAGCTCAATGAAGTTCAGCAAGGCAAAAAACCCCCTCACCAAAGTAGACCCCAAAGAAGTGACACCCAAAAATCACCACACAACCCCAAGCCTAACAAAACTTTGAACAATAAAAAAAAATAACAATGAAATAGCATTTGCAGCCTCCAAATCCCCATCATCATCATCAGAATCAACATCTTCACTTCCATCTCCACCTTCAAGATTCAAACAAGAATTTGTGCCCCCATTCCTACTCCTGCTCCTTGCTCTACTTTGCTCCATCACTAGAATATTGTTAAATATAGTATCTGACTGTTGCTTCTAGATAGGTTTTGAGTTATTAGCATAACAATTATATTAGTATGATAATAATTTTTTATAGTTTTAATTCCCTTTTTCATTTCACCTCTTATTTTTATAGCTTCTCTATTTATTTCTTCCTCTAGTATATTCAACTATAATTGTAGGTCATTCATTTCTTTTAATAATTCATCCTAAGATTGAAATGTATTTTTAGGAATAGGGGCTTATGAGACAACTTGTGAAACATTAGTGTGTGCAAGTGAAATTCCTAGTCTAAAATGCAAAATCAAACGAATGCAAAACAAGGAAATACACAAAAAACACCTCAACAATTAGCCTAGTTGAACTTGAACAAAATAAAAGATAAAGAGAGGGTGTTACCTTATCCAAGTTAATGAGTTGGTTGGCCCTATTTACTCATTTGATTGTGTTCTCCTTTAGATGGCAAATAGCATGCAACCAAGCTCTAAATGATTGTGAGTGGATTAGGAATGCAATGATGCAAGTGGGTATTTGGATAGATACACAATGTGGACGCCAATGGAGTTGAAATAATGGAGGTTATGCTTGGTTTGGATGCTTGTGAGTTAGAGTGCAAGATTGTGTACTTGATTGAATGATTCAAATGAGGGGAAAATACTCTAATTTTAGGGGAAATGCCTCTAAAAAAAGGAGGGTTGAGATGATGACACCATGGAAAAGTGCAAGGGATATTGTCAGTTGAGGACTCGCAAGCCCTCAATCTTTCCATGTGTCCAGTGAGGTGTCAAGGGGAATGTAAGGTGGTGGTACTTTATCGTATCTAAGGATTGGGACAAGATCTCCTCATAAAGGAGGTCCTTGTCCCCATGTAGGTGATATGACACATGAGGAATTAAAAATTCCTCAAATATCCACATGGGGAAGAGGGGAGGAATTAAAAATTCCTTAAAAGTCATCAAGAGAATAAATGTGAATTTTAAATTCACATGGGGAAATGGGTTTCCTTCTCCAAAAGGAGAAAGCAATTAATGAAGGTTGAATTTGGGGTATTCCATAAATGGAATAAGGATTAGGTTGACCCTATCAAGTAATTAAATTTGTGCAAACAAGGGATTAAGGTAATTAATGAGGGGTTAAGGTAAGTGGAGAATTATGGAGGATGTGATATTAATCTTGATTAAGGGTGTTCACATCTTAATCATGGATTGATTAAACTAAAAGATGCATAACCCTAATCTTATCTTGAGCAACAAGATATCTCAATAAGATAATGATGACAATAATTAACCTAGGAATTAAATATTACCTAAGTAAAGTTAACCAAGTGTAATTAAATATTAATTACACTAACACCCTCCATAAGTGCAACTTAGGGAGACTAAAAAAGCATGCACCTAAAACTAAGATGAATGCAAGAAAGCATGAATGGGTCCCAGCAACAAGGCCTGATCAGGTACCCAAGTATAAATGCAATAATGAAGTAGAGAAGGAAAACCTAGTGGGACAAAACCTCCCTACAATGAGATGACTACTGCAAAGAAGCATTGGAAGAACACTGTGGAGTAACACTAGAACCAAAATCTGACAAGCAAGGAAAGATAGTTCTGTCTACAAGAAACCAAAAATGGAATCATAATAATGTGACAGCAAACTTGTTGCCATGAAACACTAGAAAACTCACAAACTGGAACAACCCTAGAATCTATGAAGCAATGGTAGATGAAATGATGACAGAATCTGGAAATTATGTATCTTGATGTCGATGCCAAACTAAGACTAAAACTCTTCCATGGGAAGGAGTACTATAAAGACTCTAGAACATTAACCATAAAAAGATGACCCTCAAACTAAGAAATATTTGAATCAATGTAGATCAAGAAACATAAACTACCAATCTAAAGTATGAATCTAATATGTGTCAAGTTAAGACAAGATGCGGCCAAAATAAAATAAGAAACTAGATAACCCATGCAAGTTGCCATCAAAACAAGATTGAGATAAAAGTGAAAACTACACTCTAATTAGATTATTATGCAAGAAACCCCCTTAATGGTACTTTATCTCAATTCATTTATTACAACAACCCAATGATTGTAAAAGGAGAGAATGCAAAATGTGCATAAACAAAACATAAGATGATGTGGTAATGAAATGGAGTGCAAATATTCAAGTTTCACCTTTCCAACTACCAAAACATCCAAGTAATCTCCAAAAAACCCATTGGGACAAATCTGGAATAATGATCAACCTAGGACAAATACAAAAAAAAAATTCATGGACAGCAAAATGGAGCTCCTCAATACCTTTCCAATGCCACAAAGAAGATGAAAATCAGAGATCGTGGTAAAAATTTATGAGATCAGAAGCCATAAATGAACATCTAAATTCAAATAGAAATAAATGTAGCTAAATAGAAAAATACTAAAAAATAAACTACACCACTAGAAAGTGCCCAGAACTAGCTTTCCGGTGATATCTTGTTTTCCCAATTTTGATACTATATGCCCAAGTTATGCCAAAAAGAAAAAAATTGCTCCTTGAAGGCAAACAAGGGTTAGGAGGGGACAAAGAGGGTCAGCCGTACCAATGACATCATGCTAATGTCAGCACTTAATGATGTTAAATTTGATGGCCATCTAGCCATCATGACAAAAAATCTCCTCCCCTACAAAAAATTTGATGCCCGTCATACAGAATATGCCATGAATCTTAAGAGAATATTCTCCACTTAGTTTTTGTCACCAGATTTCAGAGACTACCGTCATATTTTCTGCGCCTACTGGTAGATTTTTTGAGGCTACCATAAATAAAAAAAAGCTACTGGGAGTTTGAGGAGGTAAGTGGTAAACTAAGCCACTAATGGAGAGTTGTCTACCGAGAATTGATTTTGAACGTTGTTGGCTGAAGTGAAAACCACCGGCCGGTCCATACTTGTCATCGGCATATTTGGATAGAGTTTTCAATGAATGAAGGGGTTTGTAGGCCTGCAGATGTAGGTATTGCAAGTACCTCCTCATTGAATTCAACTTTCACAAAAAAACAAACATGCTTTCCAATAAAAAAAATTCCCCCCCCATAAAAACTACATAGCCTTTTGCCTTTTTAAAAAAAAAAAAATTCTAATACAAAAATTTTAAAAAAGAAAAACACCGACCCATTTAAAAAATTGATTTTTTTGAACTTTGTGCACACGGGCCATATGCAGGCTGTACGACTTTTAAAACAATTTTTTTTTGCCTCAGAAGCTCCCAATGCCGAAATGGGGCATGTTATATGTCAATTTTCATCTCTCGGACACTCTAGATCTAATGGTGAGGTTTGATCTTCCTGAAAATGCACCAGAAGCTTCACAACTTCCAAATCAAGCAAATCTTCAAACCCTCATAAATCTGGCATAAAATGTCAGATTTAGGTGAAACAAAACTCGATCTTGACTTTTTTGATAGCCCTAGACTAAAAAATGAGCTTATATTTGTTCCAACATGTGGCGAAAGTGACCATGTAAGAGCACCCAAATAGAGAGACAATCTCAAGGTATGAAACCCTCAAGGAATCATGAACGAACTTTGCAATGAATCTCTCCAAAATCTAAGAAGGGGATACAAATCAAGGCTCTGATACCATGTTAGAAACCAAGATCTAAAATGCAAACCAGAAAAAAGCCTTCCATAGAAGAGAAAAACATAAAAAGAATAACTTTGCAAAAGATGTGCAAAATATTATTATTCAGGAATTCTTAATTACAAGATATGATTTGCTTTATAAAAGGAAAGATGCATAACCCTAATCCTATCTGGAGCAACAAGATAGCTCAATAAGATAATGATGACAATAATTAACCTAGGAATTAAATATTACCTAAGTAAAGTTAAGCAAGTGTAATTAAATATTAATTACACTAAAAACCATTGGGGCGATGAATGCCCATGACCATATGGCACTGTCATAGATGGGGTTGCTTCACATGTTAGGATATCCCAACATTAGAGCACATTAGGTACTTCTAAATGCTTTGATGGAGCGATGAAGCTCAGAGACATCGAATTTTCATCTATTGATGGGAGAGATGACCATGACCTTGGAGGACGTATGGAGGATACTACGACTACCTATTGAAGAATGCTTAGTGAGCTAGACAGAGAGCCAAGGGAGAGAGTGAGACAAGAGTCTGTAGGAAATCTTTAGATGGGAAGATTTCCCTATCCAAGGGGTAGATTTACACATAGATAGATACTTTGGATTGGGGGTGCCAACATTGCCACTACACCTTTGCAAACTGATCAGTAGGATCTTATGGTTTACAACCTCAAGGTCATTGAGGCAACTGTATGACACATTATGGAGAGGAGGGAGGAGGAGTTCGCATGGGGTGGATGCTTGTTGGTTCAGCTGTACCGTGACTTGTATGTGGTTTGCTACAAGAGAGTGCTTAGTATTACACATGTGACACTACTCTAGGTGTGGGCCTAGGAACAAAATTAGTGTGTCAAAGCCATGGATTCTTATAGCTAGGGCACAGGATGATACACTATAAGTAGCATACTAGTATGGGACAAAGTATGGCTGGCAGTTGCACTACCTAGATGTTAGTGACTTGGGGGGATGGAGGAGGAGGTTAGATGATTTCCAGGGAGATCAGATTGTATGGAGACCGTACTAGCATTGATAGTTTTTGGTTTGGAGACTAGATGAGAGGAGGCATAGGGGCTACTTCTTCACAGTATGCTACTTGAAAGTTTGGGACCCACACATTATTGAGCTTCATAGGGAAAACAGGGTGATGAGGTAGTTCATAGTATAGTAGGATATCCCTCTAGGACCATAGAGGTTTTGGCAGCTTACTCGAGAGGGGTTGTGGGGTGATTAGATCATAGGGGAGTTCTCTAGGTAGATGTGGGAGGAGTTACAACTAGTGCCATATCCTAGGAGAGGAGGCATAGCAGACACAAGGATAATGGTGTGGTACTCTGCATGGTGGGAACAACATAGGATAGGGAGGATTACAACAATACACCTAATTGTAAGGTCACTAGGGTATGGCTCTGAGGATGAGGCGAGATTAGCTAGATAGAGGAGATTCAAGAGGAGAGGGGGCCGAAAAAGGAGGTGTAAAGACAAAGAGGTGAAGGAAGAGGAGAGAGGCCATTAGGCAAGAGGATAGGGGGAGGTGATGGAGGATGCCCTAGAGATACATCCATTGGCTATTGTACCATATGTACCTCCACCACCAAAGGATCCAACCGTACTAGTAATAGGAGCTCTAGCGAGGCTAAGGATCATAGAGCATAGGGTTAGGGAGTCCACATGCTACATGACAAGGTGGATAGGTTGCAGATAGAGGGGGAGAGAGCTTATATGTCCCTAGCAAATGATGCAGGATGATAGTTACTAGAGGCACTGGAAGAGAGGGATGATATCCAAAGATAGCTAGTAGAGTTGCAAAGGGAGAGGATCGAGCTAAGGAGGGAGCAAAATGAGCTCTTAGAAAAGGCATAGGCTGTAGAGAAGATAGTTGGGGAGGTAGGGTCAGTACTAGAGAGAATAGAGGTAGTGATGGAATAGATGCAAACCATGCAGGATGAGAGGAATGTGGTGGAGGCATAGGTACATGCCTTGTTGGATGAGAAGGATGTGATAGAGGCACATGTACAGGTCTTGCAGGGTGAGAGGGATGCAATAGTAGATCAGATGGAATAGATGGATTAGCTAAGGATGGCACAAGATGCATGGGAGTAGAAGAGGAGGTACCTAACTATATTATGGGATAGGTACAAGGTGGAGTAGGATGCGCCCAGGATACAGGCAACAAAGAGGGATGAGTACATTAGATAGTCCAGTTACTACATGGGGGCTTACTTCAAAGAGGTTCTAGATCCCACACATCATGTATCTCCCTATGTCTGAGTAGTACCATAGATTCCAACACCATTACAGTCATTAGGGACACATATACAAGGGTATAGAAACAATCGAGAGACTCCCCTGTGTAGAGGGTGATTGTTAGATTCACCATAGAGTTCTGATGAAGCCAACATAGGGTAGAGAGGATAGAGGAGAGAGGACATGATGCAAGTTTTTGATAGGTGCAAGGTGGATGTGTAGTGCATAGGGGAAGAGACCACAGATCCTTCAACAAAGATCAAATATAGATCATTTTGGTCATTGATGTAGTCTCTACATTTGATTTAGAGCCCCTATACTTGTATTTTATTTGATGATTATTGATCTATATGACAGAAATGTATTTTAATTGTATGATGGACTTTATTATGGACTTTGTGATGGATATGACATTTTGAAATGAATATATGAAATGCAATAGCCCTTATTGATGCTATGTGGTGCTTATGTGATGGATGTTTTATTTATGCACATGTGTATGTTTTTTATTATGGATGGATATGATAATGATGATTATGATATATGCATGTGTTGATGATGATTACTTATGTTTATGCCTATATCGATGACATGGATGGAATGCATTATGCCTAATGCTCTACTATGTAGGATTTGATGAATGATTTATGATGTAATATGCCATGGACATGAGCCTAATGATTTGTGTTTTATGTGGCGATGTATGCATGAAATAAGTAGAAAATATGATCTAGAAATGACAGTCAACTCATAGCAAATAGACATATGTGGCCTACACTATACAATCAATTTTCTTTTATTATGACTTGATGTATGTTATGAAATATGTAATGAGATGGACTAATATGAAAAATGTTAATACAAATGAATTGCTAATGAAACAAACATAAGATGTTTAGAATAACTAATTAAGATTAATCTAAACACCTTAAAATGAACATGATATGATTAATGCACATGGGATGAAATGACATTTGTGCCATTTGAGATCAAATTGTACTTTAATATGAAGGATTGGATTCGCCTATTTCTATGACAGACATTCATTTCCTTATATTTATGTATCAATCTCATTTGCTTTGCTCATTTTGCATATCATAGATTAGAGATTTGATAGTGGAGATGGCCTTGGTACTGTCGGCATTATAAAATGAATGTTATCTACATGAGTGATGGGATCAATTAAATTACTTACAAACATTAATATCTAAATTAAATTAGCATGGGCATGAGCGTAAATGAGGGCTTGATGGCAAGTACTTTCCCTGTAATCATTATAAAAATAAGGGATGATGGGTGTGATACTGCACCTATCCAAACCATAGGGATCCTAGGAAGAAAAGGAGATGGGGGATGAATGTTTGCACAACCAAAATCACTAGTCATAGGTTAGGGACAAGATTGATGGAATATAAATGCAATGCAATGGGATGATACATGAAATGTAATCCTAATGCTATTTTCCATTTGTGGAGCATTGATTTTTGCTATAGCATAAGACATGATACACTAAGGTATGAGGAACCAAGAAAAATTAGTGTCTAATGCATGAAACAAACATAACAAACAAGGAGGCTATCCCAACACCCCAAAGTCGTGATGACCTTGGTCAGGCTAGGAATTGGGATAACCACAAGCACAAAGGATGCCTCAATGTAACATAAGACCATAGGGATCTTGGTGGGTACTACATGGGGCAACCAAGCATAAATCAACAAAAAAAAAAGATCAAGATATGCCCCTGTGTTTCCCAATGAAAGTGCACCATAATATGATGGATCATTTGACCCTAACAAGATATGATAGGGAGCTCAAATGATAAACAAAATTCCAAAAGCATGACAAGAAAGCAATCAATTTCAAATTTCCTTTGCCACAGGATCGAGAGGTGGATGGGATTGATGTGGTCTAATGTAGGAAGGATGCATCCTATTAAGACCAAAGATGGAGACTAAACTAAGTGATCAACATGAATCAGGACACTCAAAACTAATTGGAGCTCATGATACTAGTGGATCTTAGTTTGTTAAGAGCCAGCTAGATAGGGACATACTTGATGACATGACACAAGACACAAGACATAGGACTAACACACCCTAAAGACCTAGGGGCTTAAGGGTTGATCAAAGATTAGCCTTGCCTACTTGAAAGCACATAGCTCTTGTAGTTCGATAAAATACCATGGATAAAAGTAGAAATAGGATGGTGGAAATGATGATGGATGACAAAGATTGGATAGGAAAGTCATGAGGGTGGATCAAATGATCAACCTTGCCTATATGAAAGTGCAGGCCGAGAAAAATAGTTCAATAAAGACAAATGAAAAAAGATGAAATGAGATTGATAAAGGATGGATAACCTACATGACAAGATAGACAAAAGTCCCAAGGGGAAGATCCACATCATTTTGTAGAACATACTATTCCAGATACTAAAAACTAACAAGGATATCCACTGGGGGAGAGAAGACTATGACCAAATGAAGGTGTATGTAGTCAAATTCATTATTAATGACATGAAAAGATGAGACCTAATGAAGACTGACACAATGAAGGACCATAAGTGAAGTCGGAGACTGATTGATAACACAGACATACAATACAAGCTCACATTGGGATAAAATATTAGGTTTATAGATAGTAGATGAGGATTGTCCAATGCTCAACCAAAACATACCAAGTGTTGAATAAGTGGATGCAGATGAAAGGACTAGATTGATAGGATGCTAGGATAGGATGTGAGGATAAGATGGATGGAAGCATAAAGCAATAAGGATGCAAGGTAGATAATGATTAAGCCCTCGATGAATGGTGCCTGATACCAGGTTTTCACCAAACGTACTTATCCAAAGTGCCATCAAGAGTGGTTTTCACCATAGGATGGATTATTTCTCTTTACTATTTTTGGATGTTTTGAATTTTTGATTTTTTTTGTATTTTTGACAATTTTTTATTTTTTTGGTATTTTTCAAGATAGGAGTACCTGACTAACTTATATATAAAACCTCTTTAGGTGTATGATGTTGATAGGCTCCCCTTTACGTGTAGCAAGCCTATATGCCCCAAGTCTATATTTAGCCGTGATAACAAAAAGAACCATCCAATTAGCCTCAAACTTTCCTTTCTTATCTCAATCCTATTGAGTACGTTGATTCTCCTTAAGAACTAGATCACCAACATTGAACTAATGAGGACAAACTTTCTTGTTGTAGCTCCTCCTAAGATGATGTTGATACACTTGAAGATGATTGTAGGCTTGTATGTGTACTTTTCATCTAGGAGCTCCAATTGACTAAATCATGCAACCTAAGTGTCTTCATCACTTATGAGGTTTTTTAGAGATATTCTAAGTGATGGGATCTCAACTTCAATTGACAAGATGGCATCATCATCATAGACAAGAGAATATGGAATGGTGATAGTGGTAGTATGCTAAGCCCAAAGGGTGGGATGGAGATGGAGTAGCCAATCTCGACCGGTGTTATTAACCACCTTTTTGAGGATATTGATCAAGGTTTTGTTGGTTGCCTCTTCTTGACCATTACCCTAGGGGTAATAGGGTGTGGAAAACAATATTGAATGTGAAAGGTTTCACATAGGTGTTTCATAGCCTAGTTTTTAAATGACTTTCCATTATTTGTAATGATGGTGGATGGGATTCCATATCTACAAAGAATATGGAAGAAGATAAATTTGGATATCTAAATACCCATAATTTGAGAGAGTGGCATTTCTTTCACCCACTTGGTGAAGTATTCAATGGTGGTGATGATGAAAGTGTGGCCATAAAAATATGTAGGATAGATCTTGTTGATCAAGTCAAAACTCCACTCAGAAAATGGCCATGGTGCTATGAGAGGATGCATATCTTATGCAGGGGGATGCGTCAAATTTGCATGTTACTGACAAGGTAAGTATTTCTTCACAAACTTGCAAGAGTTGTGCTCCAGTGTAGGCCAATAATAGCCATATCAAAAATCCTTTTAGCTAAGGTCATGCCATTAGAATGGGCCCCACAAACACCACTATGCACCTCTGTTAACATAGTGTTAGCTTCTAGCTCATTCAAACACCTAAGAAGAGTCCCATAATACCCACAAGGATAAAGCGTATCTCCCACTAGGGTATAGTGGGAGATGCATTGGATGAAGGATTTACATTGATTACATGTAAGTTCAAGTGGTAAGATGTTATCATTGAGGTAGGTCTAAGTGTCATGATACCATGGTTACTCAGGACAAGTCTACAATGTTGCACACCATTTCACTCTTAGTTCATTCAATCTTTAGGAATATTAATGAAGGAACCGATTGTAGCCATTGCATCAGTTGCCTTATTTTGAACTTTGGGGATTTTCTCAAACTAGATGAAAGTGAAGTATTTCTTGAAGTCATCTACCATGCACTTGTAAGGTAACAACTTATCATCTTTTATTTGAAACTCATCATTGACCTATTTGATAATCAACTAAGAATCACCAAATACTCGTAAAAGAATTATGTTCCATTGAATAGTGATCCTAAGACTAGTGATGAGAGCTTCATACTCTGTGATATTGTTCATGCATGGGAAGGCTAACCTAAATGACTTCAAGATGTAGTCACCTTGTGGGATGATGTATAGGACACCTGCACCAAATCCATTGTGTGTGTATGACCCATCAAAATAGAGTTTCCATGTGTTGCTTCTATGAGTGTAAGGACCTCTTCATCAGGAAAATTTGTGACCAAGAGATATGAATCTACCAAAGGAGCATCTACCAACTGATCTGCTATTACTTGTCCCTTAATTTCCTTACATTCCACATACTCTATGTCAAACTCACTCAGTAACACGACCCACCTAGCCATGCAGCCATTTAAAGATGTTTTCGATAACAAATGCTTGAGCGGATCAAATTTTGATATTAGCTTCATAGGATGACTAAGCATATAATGGTGAAGCTTTTGTGAACTAAAGACTACAGCTAGAAAATATTTTTCCATTAGAGAATAATTGAGTTCATAGCCCACTAATGTTCGACTAATGTAGTAGATTGCACATTAGGACTCATCATGCTGGGATAATAATGCCCCCAATGCAACCAAACAGCTGAAATGTACAACATGAGTGATTTACCTAGAATAGGAGGCATGAGGATGGGTGGATGAGCCAAGTACTCCTTGATTTTTTCAAAACCCAGTTGACACTCTGGATCCCACTTGAAGGTGGTATCTTTTCGTAGGAGATGGGTGAATTATTGGCACTTTCAACTAACTGAGCTATGAACTGTTTGATGGATCGTAGCTTGCCTTGAAGGCTCCTTAACTGTTTAAGATTGCATAGTGGGGGAATTTCCATGATTGCTTTGACTTCACTTGGATCTACCTCTATACCCCTTCTAGAGATGATGAAACCCAATAGCTTTCCTAATGTAACTCCAAATACACATTTCTTTAGATTTAGACATATCTTGTAATGCTCTAATCGCTCAAAGATTTTCTTCAGGATCATAGGATGCTCTTCTATAGTCTTAGATTTCCCCAATAGATCATGAACATAATCTTCCATTATGATGTGAATAAGGTCATGGAAGATGATAGTCATGGCATGCTAGTAAGTTACCCCCACATTCTTGAGTCCAAAGGGCATGGCATTGTAGCAAAATGTGCCCCAAGGAGTGGTGAAAGTAGTTTTATGTTGGTCTTTGGGTGAAATTTGGATTTAGTTATAGCCAAAGAAACCATCCATGAGGGATAGCATCTCATGTCCTACTATTAAATCAACCAACATGTCAATGTTTGGTAGGGGGAAATAATCTTTAGGAAAGGGTTTGTTGAGATCTTGGAAATCTGTACAAATTCTAATATATTCCCATTTGGTTTTGCAACATGCAGTATGTTGGATATCCAATCAAAGTAGTCGATAGGCCTTATGAACCCAACCTCTAACAATTTTTGAACTCTTTCTTGACCAACAAAGCTACTTGGGGATGCATCTTTCTCAACTTTTTCTTGACAGGTTTGACATTCGAATGAACATCCAAATGGTGTACCATGAGAGCAAGATCTAGACCTAGGATATCTGAATAAGTCTAGGAAAAATTGATGATTCCTTTTGTGAGAAGTTGAATGATGATGAAGTGCTCTTCTTTTGATAAGGACTTGGCTACATACTTGATCTTATGATTTTCTTTGGTTCCTAAGTTTACTTCTTGTGTTTCTTCAATCAAGATAGAAGATCATTCAAATAATTGAGTTCCCACAAGGGGAAGATGAACACCCACATCCTCCAATGCCTTGTCAAGGTTTTAACTATCAAATACACCCTTTATTTTTACTTTTTCTAAGTCAGGAAGTGCCTCAGAGAGGTTTTCACTAGATGATGGGTATGTGCAAGATCATTATGGACCAAAAAGTGGTTATATGATGGGTATGTGGTTGACGACTTTTTTTAAATGGTATCACATATTTTGAATCCAAAACATGTGTCACATTCTATGCTTCCCATACTATAGGATTTAAAAAAAAATGAATTTCATGAATTTTTGACCAAGTTAAGGTGGTCAGATATACGATTTTTTATATTTTTTAAAAGTTGTAATAAAAAATTCATAATTAATTATTTCTTGGAAAAAAATACCAAAAATATATGCATCACATATGGACATGAGTCCTCTACTTATATCTAAAATCTGATAAAAAAAATATTATCATTTTATTGTGGTTAGGGTGGTCAGACAGACACCTACTTTTTTTCCCTGAAATTTAAGTACTATGCATTGAAATGGAAATTTTCACCAAATAGATTTAAAAAATAAACCTAGTAGTTTAGAAACTACATTAAATTTTCTACAGATTCTATTCTTACATATTTTTGAAATAATATAGATAACTTATTCAAATTTTTATGTCAAGTTTCCTAACTCTGATTTTTTTGAATTTTTTGCCACTTAAAGGCCTATTTTTTCCATGATGATCCTGCACATACCTTGACCCTCTTTGTTTTTATTTCTTCTAATTTTTTTGGTTAGGGCATTCATCCTCCCCCAATCCCATAAGATGCACATAAGTATCCACTGATGGAAAGCTGTCAATAGGTGCGCTACCGTGTAGGTCCCAATCAATGAGCTCAGGATGGAAAAGGGAAAGGCTAATAGAGAAGACGAATAGGCAAACAAACATGGAAGAGAGATCCACATCATCATACACAAGTATGATGGATTCTTCCTTAGGTATGTCTTCAAGGAGACCATTTTCCACACTAACATTATTAGAAGTACTAGTTGATGGCATATGACCCTTTTGTTTTGTGTCATGGATTAAGCCCGAGTATTTTGGTCTTATTGGGGTATCAACAGGTTGTTGCCTTCCTTGTTCTTCTATGATGATGCATCCCCCTTGATAATTATATCTTGTATCTAACTTTGAGGCATAAGGGTACACCTCCTCGAAATACTCTTTAAGAGGGGGAGAAGGTTCAGGCTCCTTGCAATATATCCATTAATTGATGTCATCTTCTGGCATATATTTCATGTTCTAGGAGAATGAAAAGTGTTGGATCCCACATTATTAGAGCTCAAAGTGATTATCTTCTCTTCTTTCTTTGGAACGGACTGAGAAGGCTATCCATATATATGAGGTGAGGGTGGCATGGTTGCCACATTTAAAGTTGTGTGCATTTCATACTCACCGTAGCCTTTATCGATGATTTGGACCTTGGTGATTGTGGCGTCAGATGCAAAAGATGGAATAGACAATGTGGTGGATAGCATGTTGGAGGATGGACATGAAGATGATGCTTGAGGTGCCCCCATTTCCACTCCTAGACAGTAGTGAGAATGGGGGAAGGAAGCTTCTAGTGCATGATAATACACAAATGGTTGTGGATTTACATGTATTGTAACTTCCATCCCATTAAATGGGAACTTCAAGCATAGATGGTAAGTGGATTGGACAACCTGCATGGCATGGATCCATGGGTGGCCAAGAAGAAGGTTATATGGAAGGTTTAGATCAAGGACATGGCAAGTAGTGTACTATACCACAGGACAAACCTGAATTGGAAGACAAATAGTTCCTTCAAAGTCACATTCTGCATTGTCATATGCTTTGATAGTGCTAACCTAATTATTTAAGTCAGCATGGGTGTAGCCTACCTATTTTATGAACTTTAATGTACAAAGATTTAAAGCAGATCCATTATCTGCCAAGAACCTTTTCACTTTATGTTAGGCTTTGAGGACCTCAATATGGAGGGGATGATTATGGTTTGAACCAATGCAAGACATATCATTTTGATTGAATGTTAGCTGATATGTGGCTGATAGGTGTCCTACCAATGCTTGAAATTGGGTAGGATCTATACTGTTGGGAATATGGGTATCCTGTAAAGCTTTGGTTAGAATTTCTTGGTGAACTAGAGAGGACTTAAGCAAATATAAGATATATATTTGAGATAGAGTATTTCTTAGGTGATCAAAAGTATTATATACTGGGAGCTTACAAGCAGTGGTTGGGTTGACGTAGAGGCTCCAGGGATGGTGATGCAAGTGCAGCGAGTCGTAGCAGCACATTGTGGGTCTTTTCCTTTTATGCATATCATAGAAACACACAATTTGACCTAACTAATGCACATGAAAATTCCATCCTAGTTATATGGCACATTCTTGTAACTAATGTTATTTGTGTTGTTACTCGACCCAGGCTTGGCATTTGATGTACTAGGACCCTGGTTATATTTTGGGAAGGCATTTTGATATATTTGAAGTTGAGCATTGGACGATTGGGCCTAGATGGCATCCACATGTATATCACCCTGATCTATAAGATCCTAGATGTAGGTTTTCAACCCTTGACATTTGTTTGTGGAAATCACAATATTTGTTTTCCTTATACCAAGTGGGCTTCAACTTAGACTGATCAAAAGGTTTGGTCATAGGATATGTGATTAGATAGCTCACTTGGATGATTCTATTAAAAATGGCACTTAAGGATTCTCCTAATTGAGCAAATTGACATTTATTGTTCCCCTAACTATTCTGGTTGGATTGTTGAGTAGGATGAGGTGCCCCCTGTGGCACTGATATGATATTGGAAATGGATCATTGATTAGAGACATGTTGTTGCCTCTGGGGGGTGTTGGCTACTTGAACATGTTTGGTGTTAGTGACACCATCATTAAAAGTGTTCTTATTCTTGTTCCAGTAGTGATATTTATTCCCAGATGACTTTTCCTTATTAGGGTTATAAATTTTGATCACTCCTTTAGAAATAAGTGCTCTCTCAATGATAGGAGCCTTCTTTACTACCTTTGCAAAGGTTGTGACATAGTAAAGATTGATATTATGTGCCATGTATACATGAGAGTTTGCTAGGAAAAGAGTGACCATGTCCTTCTCATTGAGCGAGGATTTCATCCAATTGACCAAAGCACGCCACCTTTGGAGGTAGCTTGCAAAATTCTCTCCCTAACATTGTTTCTCTTTTAGAAGATCTAAAGTATGAATATCCTTCTCCAAATTAAAGGAGAAGTGTGTGAGACATTTTTCTGAAAGATCTACAAAAGACTTAATGGATCCCTTTGGGAGAGCCATAAACTAATCAAGAGCTATCCTTGTTAAAATCCTTAGAAATAATCATAGGAGATAATTGTCATTGTGGAGGACTTCTTGACAATGGGAATATAACTCCTAAAGATGGTTCTTTGGGTCTTTATTTCCTTTGTACTCGTCAAATTTTGGCATCTCAAAATTATTTGGAAAAGGAACCAATGAGATTGAGGGATCAAATGGATACTAGGGTTAAATTTCTTCAAACTTAAAAGACTTTTTGTTAGTCCCTATTTGCAAGTCTTTTAATGCGGCTTTGACTTCTTCCCACTCTTTATTAGGAAGTGTGGAGTGAGGGGGATTAGACGGATTGGATTGATTATAAGGAGCATATTGCTAATAGGATTAAGATGGCGCTAAAGTGGTTTGATCATATGTTGGTGGAGGAATATATGGAGGAATTTTCTTATATTGATTAATATAGGTGGGTTTTGGTTGTGGATTGGCATAAGATTGATGATAGGATGATGGATTTTGGTAATACGAAGAGGAGGCCCCTTGCTGATATGGTGGTGGTGTTTGATAATATGAGGTGGAAGCACCCTGTTGGTATGGTGGAGGGGCTTGGTAATACGACAAGGTGGAAGCACCCTACTGGTAGGATGGTTGTTGTTAGTAATAGGTAGAGGTGGAAGCACCCTGTTGATATGGAAGTTGTTGTTGGGTGTAATACAGATTGGATTGGTAATTATACGTAGCATTTGGCTATTGGGTAGTAAATGGAGGTGGTTGTGGATTGTAATTTTTGTAATAAGGACTAGATTGAGATTGTTGGATGTTTGTGTAAGGTGGTTGTTGGAATTGCTGAGGGTTCTAATGAGCAAGATTGGGATTAGGATTGGATGGGGTGGTAAAGACAACATATGTGCTAGATGGATGGCAAAGGTATCAAGCAGGAGGATTTCCTTATGTTTGTGTCAAAACTAGGGTGTGTTGGGGTGGTTGTTGATGATGCGGTGGTTGTTGGTAGAGAGGGAAAGATAGGATATGTTGTTGCTAAGGGATTAGTATTGAGGCATCTTGCAATGGTTGTTGAGGTTGTGATCTAGCCTATGTTGCTTGATGAAAAGGTTGCATGGGAATGGAAATATGTTGTGATGTTTGAGATGGGATGGTGGTATGTTGTGGTGTTTGAGATGGTATTTTGGTATGTTGTGGTGTCACCTATTGGTGAGGTGGTTGTGATGAAGTGGACTATTGTGGTTTAACTCGAGGCTACTAGAATGTTGGGACATTTCCTTGGGGTGGCTGCTGGGATGTGAAAGGTGGCGGCAATAAGTTTGATGTGGGTGTAGATCCAAGAGGTGGTGGAAGTGCAAGAAAAGGATTACCCCTAGTTTTTACTGATGGTTGACCTAGTTGATTAAGTGGAAGTGGTTTTGCAGATGGTATAGGGGTCGGGCCTTGTTGGGAAAGCATGGTAGGTGGTGGAGGTAGGAGATTTTTTGGCATACCATAAGCAAGGGATCATTAGGATCTAGTGATGCTCCCACGATTGAAATCAAAATCTAAGGCTAGTTTGTGACTTGATACATCATGACATTCCCAAACCCAAGTTGATACCAATTTTCCATAGGTGGATCCTCATGGACATACAAATTTTCTAGAACATTCTATGAATTATGGGGGTCTTGAGACATTGGAGGGGGTGTGATGTTGATTTATTGGGAGAGGTCAATGTCAAGTGGCAGTTTCACTCCCTTCGAGAGTAATGTGGCAAGGATTATATCCCCACACTCATTAAGGAGACAATTTGTCATTAGAATGTTGGCAAGATTACTAAGATACTCACAGTCAACTATGACTTTAGGTTGATTGACCATGTTCTCATCACTAGGTGGTGAAATGTTTTGGGCCTTGGTATTGGATTGGAATGAGCCATCATTATTGGGATCCTGAGGGATGTTAGGTTGGTTACCTTGACCTTGTTATTTTTCCATGAGTTTTTTCACTTGTGATTGGGTAGTAACAGGCATGAAAATGCAAAACTACCAATAAGACTAAGATGATGATACACGCTAGGATGCACTTAAATGAAGGATCTAGATGAAGACTAAAGGATTGATTAGATTGGATGATGGATTGATTGATCAAATGATTGTATAGAGAATGTGATAATATTTGATTAGATTGATTGATGAGATGTGGTGATTGATAGGATTGGATGATTGAGTAGACTGGATTGATGAAACCAATTCTAAACTAAGTTCAAAGGTTTGACTAGATGAAATAAGGTGCTAATTGATTGGATTGAATTGCAAAAGGGATGATTATGACAAAATCTACCTCAAGATGGAAGTAGGTTAATTGGGTTGAAGATGATGACTGAATCAAGATGAATGGAAATCCTAAGCAGATGTAGATGATGATAATTGGGATCAGGCACCTAAGCCAACTTGGATAAAAACCTCTAAAACAAAGTCTAGGGTATTGGGATTGATGAACCGATGATGGATATGCAATCTAGAGATGTTCTAAGATGCACCTATATGATCTGATTAATAGATTGATGAATTTTGGAAAATGCACATGAACTAAAGTGACAATCATGAGCAAATGGATGATAATAAAAAAAATGATCATAGCAAAGGACACAAAAAATAACAAGCTTTTAGTGGCCCAAAGGATTCACTTTCTGTAATTTGTATGGGAACTGAATATGCCTTTGTGTCAAGAAAATTTTCCTCTTTAGGTCACAACGTTTCCTATCTAAGGGGAGAAAATTGCCTCTGTTAAGAGAAAATTCACCTACTTGGGGAGATAAAATTCATCTAAGTCTTAAGGGCCCATAGGAAATGGGTGAAGTTGATGGGAAAATTTTCCTATCTTTGATACAGGTAGACTCTAACTAACAACAGGTTCACCCCAGATGAGGGAAAATTCACCTATATTGTGAAGACAAGTGAATTTGATGGATGATGACTGATGAGATGACTTAGACTGAAACCATGACCACCCTTGTGGATAGTAGGTTCACCCCAAAGAGATGGAAAATTCACCTATTATGGAGAAAATAGGAAAATTCGATGGGTGACGACTGAAAAACTTTCCTAAAGGATGAACAGACTTGCCTATTCTAGAGAACGGGTGAAAACAAGGTCACCTAAAAAGTGACCCACAAGAAAATTTTCCTCTGACAAAGATGAATTTTCCCAAATGGATGAGCTAGTTTAGACTCTAACACAGAATCACCCTTTTCTAGGGAAAATTTTCCTATCTATAGTGCAAATTTTCTTTTAAAAGGGGAAAATTCACCTTTGTAGGTAGGGGCTAACTGTGGTAAAGGACAATAAGCACAACAAACAATAGACAGAAGGCTAGAATGACTCAACTAAAAATAAAAGCATTGGTATTGCACAATGAAGACATGCTAGGTAGCATAATCCTAAAATTAGTCATTAGGGTTTACAAACTTGATGTAGGCCACCACCTTGAGTGGACAACCCAAGGTTAATACTCTATGATACTGAGGTGGTTCTTTGGATCACCCTTTCTCATGAAGGAAAATAGCTAGCATTCTAGTTGCAGAGGGTCATCAATAGATGCCATAGGCTCACCTTCACACTCTCATTCAAGGACTATCGTAGTCCACCATGAGGATTTATATCTCAACCCAAAGGAGTAAGTGGTGAGCAACTTCAGGGTGCGACGCACATCCCCTGCACTACACCAAGCTATCTCATGAGTCCCCAATATACACATGGTATGTGGGGCACAACCATGAACACCAACCCATCACAAGCATGAATCAGGAGCCCTGACGAGGTATTGGAAACTTAGACCAACTCTACATGTCTTATCTAAGTATCACCCTAGCTTCGATGCTTCACTAAGCACAACATGACTAGATTGAGGTACAACTTTAGATCTCCCCCTTTTATATACCTCGTCAGTAACACGTGGTTGGGATCATCCCCTAAGTGATGAAATCCCAGCCCTTCTAAGGGAAGAAGATACTAGACATTTTGACTAGTCCCCAAGCTCGCACATAATGCAAGGGGAGAGCTTAGACACACTAGCACCTCCTAGGTAGACTAGACTAGACTAGAGTAAATTGTGATTTCTTGACACCCAGGATCATTGGATGGCACAAGGGGATTGGATACATCAATAGTTCACTCCCAAACACAACAAGAAAGTTAATTGACCCTTTAATTACTTCTATGTGTGGCTAGCTAGTATGAAAAACAATAGACAAACTAACTAAAGGGTCTTCGACTGATCATCCTACAAAAAATGTGTCACTAATTTTACACCACCAATCTTGGATGGATGAAGACAAGTTCCACAAATCATTAGAAAAAACTAGGAACACTCACAAATAGATGAGTTAGTAGATTAGTATTGGAAACTAAAACAAAAATGAAGATGAAAACTAAAATTTAAAGTTTCAAATTTAACTCAAATTCACCTCTGTAGGAGGAAAATTCACCTATTCTAATGAGAAAATCTGCCCCTATTTAGGAAAGATTCTCCTATTTTGAGAGGATAGGAAAATTTTCTTTTTCCTCTATAACACGAGCACCATCACCTATTTCTTGGAGACCCTTGCAAATTCACCCCTGATGTCAAATTCGTCCCTTTTTCACAAAAGGGAGAATTTATTGGATGCAAATTGGCCTATGTGACTAGAAAATTCACCCCTAACTACAAATTCACCTGTTTCTAACTTCAGATTCACCTTTGTAAGGCACAAATTCGCCCATCAGTGTGGATATCCCCTACATGTAAAACCTAAACTTGCAAAATTCAAACAACAACAAATGTGAAGGGGTAGACCCATGACCTGGGTCCCTCCAGGTGTGCCAAAAATGTGTGCAGGTGAAATTCCTTGTCTAAAATGCAAAAGAAGGAAATACACAAACAACACCTCAACGATTAGCCTAGTTTAACTTGAACAAAATAAAATATAAAGAGAGGGTGTTACCTTGTCCAAGTTGATGAGCTTGTTGGTGCTATTGACTCATTTGATTGTGTGCTCCTTTGGATGGAAAATAGCATGCAACCTAGCTCTAAATGATTGTGAGTGGATGAGGAATGCAATGATGCAAGTGGGTATTTGGATAGATACACAATGTGGATGCAAATGGAGCTTCAACAATGGAGGTTATGCTCGGTTTGGATACTTGTGAGTTAGAGTGCAAGATTGTGTGCTTGATTGAATGATGCAAATGAGGGAAAAATCCTCTAATTTTAGGGGAAATGCTTTTATGAAATGGAGGGCTGAGATGATGCCACCATGGACAAGATCAAGGGCTAGGGTTATTCCCTAGTGGAGTCACCAATTTGTTTGTGTTTCTAATTGATCATCTAGGTTTTTCTAGGGGTTAGCTATATGCTATACTCAAAATCCTTAGTTCAATGGCCAATGAATATGAGATAGATTTTGTACTTGTCTCCTCTACACTTTAGGCTCTGTAAAACCATAGTGGGTTTCCCTATAACATCATTTAACAAATAACAATACTGATGGTTAAACATATTCTACACACTAATTTTATAAAAGGTGATCTTGATTGCCTAAGTTATCTTCAAAATGGTTTATTTTCTCTATATTTCTTGATAGTATGGACTAAGCATAAAATAGTAAATTGAAATAAAAGTATATTTTTAATTTTTTTTGTGTTTGTTTTTTATTCTACTTAGTTTTGATCTCTGTGAATCATTTTGGATAGTGGCATATCCATTACAAAGTCAAGAAATGGGGTAAAACTCTCCTACATTAGATTTACTTTATGGCTTCTTATGACCTCACTTTGTTATAATGAGAAACTAGCAAAGAGACAACAATATTACTCTACTTAAAAACCCTTACTGCAACAACACAATCTTTAGAGATAAACTACAATAAAATTTAATCCATTCCTTGAATTAAAGCTAACAATTCATACATTCATAACATAAAATGTGATATGAGAACCATACACAATATTTGATCATATTGATTTAAAAGAGGATGTGTTACAATATGTAGACAGTAATAGATTGACGTTCAACTTTGATAAAACATAATTTTTCTTTGAGTCATCTATTTTTTTTACAAAGAAAAAGTATAGCATTTCTTCTCTAGACTTCAAAGGACTTGACTATAAAAAAGCTATATAATTCTATACAAATACTACAAAGGTAAGGACTCAAGATATTGAGAATTCCAAATATTAAAATGAGGCTTATAATTTCCTTTTATAGAGATAAGGGAAGCAATAATAAAAAATCCTTATTCCACCGCTTAAGTCACAAAAGAAAAAAATCATAGGTGGTGACATTACTTAAAAACATAAATACAAAAGGAAAAACCTCTTCAAAGGTGGTTGAAGATATTTTGGAGTATTTATATTGGCATGTGGGGATGGTCTTCTCAAAATTGCTCCCTGTAGATGATAGGAAATTTTTGACATTTATTCTTGACAAGCCCATGCAACTATTATATCTAGTTGGTGGCAACTGATTGAAATACAACTCAAATCTTCCACACCATCCCTTTCTTTATTACCACCATTGTTGTGTTGATTTTTCATAGTACTCTACCCACTGATTTAGGAAGTACTTTATTTTTTCTATACTCTTCACAATTACAAAATTTGTCATTCTCCGACTCAAAATTTGAGAACTTAAGCCCAAAATGTTGTTAGCAAAATTGGATACCAAATTTATTTATAATCCTAGTAAGTGTCATTCTTGGTATGACCTTTATGATGGCCATTGGATTGCAAGAAGTAGATTAGTATTATAAAATAGCAAGTATATAGAAAAATTGTACTAGTTTCCTTCTTAAAAGCATCTAAGAGATGGTATGTATAAATCAACTTATCCATACAAGTATTGAGGAGCTCCATATCAACTTTATTATTCACATATGAAAACATACAAAGTGGGGCTCAATGCCTTGAATTGAGACTTCCATTGAAGGAATTATTTTATCTCCCCATCTTCATTTTTGATATAGGGCATAATTATAACTTCTACATTCTTAAAAATTTTAAGCCTTGTCTTGGCCTTTTCTATAAATTGATCCATATATGCATGTATTTCTCCTGCTAGGTTAGCAATACTATATACATGAAAAATTTCCTTGGGATGATTAGCTTCATGTCCATCTATCCCTTATACATTTCATTCAAAGTTGTTACTCTAGGGACCCATTTATTCATAATGTCTCTAGTTCTCTCCTTATCTTTAGCCACCCTGGTGATTGTTTTTACAATGTTTGCATAATCTCTATGAACATTTTCTAACCTTTTCAAAATTTTGGATAGTAAATGTTCCAAAATGCTAGACATAATATGAATTTTTTTTTTATGTTGTTCACTTTGAACATTCCTTAACTTCTCCTCCAACATCTAAATTTTTTTCTCTAATTTCCTCGTTTTCTATTATTAAATTGCCTAAATGTGCTATTGAAGAGGAGCTTGTTTCCTTAGTCTCTTTCATCTTCAACTTACATTATATTATGTAATAAGTCATAGATGATCTCTCAATAATTTTTCATTATCACTTTGTAGTCACCTAAAAGTTGCTTCACTGAATTTAGCAACATCTACCATTGGTGAGGTATCCTCAAGGATAGAGGTACTTGATACCCTTTTTACTACTAACCCTCCCTTTGTGTCCTATGTTGCTTTTGCAACTTGAGGCTTATTTATATTAGGTGTCAAATCCCATATTGCAAGGGTTTCCCACTTTGGGTTGAACCCTAATCCTAATAGTATCAGTTGAGCCTACTCTTTTGAAGAGAAGATATCTTCATATTTTCCTCTTATTGTGTCAAAAACTATTTGTGAAAAAGAAATAGTAATCTGCTACCTTTGACAATCCTTCTTCCCTCTTTAAGGGTGATATTTCTTGCATCAAAATTCATCATTGTCATCACCTTTTTGGTGACCTCCTCATATTATGCAATAGTTACACTTGCCTTGATCAAATATTTTATGGGATTCTTCTCTTCTTGATCTCAAGACAAAATATCTAAATTCCTTTGACTTCACAAATTCATCCTTTGAGATGAATTGTGGACATGTCAATGCTTTGATCTCATTAGCCTCATCCCTCCCCATGTTGTTACATCTATCACAAATATTATTTTGGGAATTACAATAGTGATTTACTTTAGGGAAGAAGTTATTTGTTGGTGCACTTGTTTTGTGGTCTCTTGAACATCCTCTTCCTCATCAAGTCTAGTTGAATAATCGGCCAATGATGGTTGATCTATTCTCCTCTTCTTTTGGGGTTGTTCCCTTGGAGGGAAATCTACATGAATTACATGATGAAGGGATATTGACATATCATGGGGAGAAGGGGTGAAACATGTCATGGGTTCAGTGGAGCATCTTCCCCGATGATAGGCTCTTTAGGTCTTTTGGTAAAAGAATGCACAAGAGGATCTGTCTTGGATCAATATGTTGGTCTCTCTTCTAAGACAAGAGTCTTTTCAAAAATGGACTGTGATAATCTTTATTCTTCTTTTTCCTAGCAGCCTCTACATTGGTGAATGCCACTTTTTTTAATATTTGGTCAATAACCTCTTTCTCATCTTTGCAATTCCTTAAAATATCCTCACTAAAGTGGAGCTAATGTTGGAAAGTTGATCTCTTGATGCCTATCCTAACCTGGCTCATGAATCCTTAAGGATCGTGCAAGCTCTTATCTTCTCTTGAGGTATCTTGTACACCTAGAGCATTATATAAAGTTGCTCCAATATTTTTCTAGTAAAAGTGTATTAAAAAAATATGGTTAAAAATGGGGAAATGATCCCTTGTTTTTCCCTTTCAAATGATCCTTTTCTTCTTCGCTCATTTTCCACATAAACTCCAAATTTTTAACCTAAATGGAACACACCTTGGTAGCACATGAGGACCCATATGGCACCCATACACCCTTACGACTGTGGATTCAATGTGAGATAGTAATCTCCCCAATTGTGTTGAACTCTTAGCTCTTGTATTTTGTCCTTGGGTTTAAATAAATCCAAAAATTTCTTATGTAACTTGAAATCATTAACTCCCAAATGTGAGAGGATCTTCTTTACAAAGTGGTTTTAAAAAATGAGATATGTTTGGATGCATTGCAATGTGTATCCCATATATGGGTCCAACATTATAGAGGAAGGGAACTTCCCTCTTCATCTTCTATATGAATTTTTAGGGTTTTATCCCATTGCCTTCTTCGTGCATATAAAAAACATATGGAATAGGAGATAATATTGCATGAATTTTATTACTCTGTAATTTCTTTTAATTTCCACAAGTTATTTGTGGATAGCATTGGCTCTGAAGGTGGAAAAGTCAAATTCATTATTTACCAAAAGATTCTAGATATCCACAACCATATATATAAGAGGTATTGACATTATTATATGTGCATATCCCTCCAATACTTGACATAATGCATAGTGTGTATTAAGAAAATAATCATCAAAAGTATTCAAGATGAATGGTTTTGATTCACTAGTAGGTATTTTTAGAGACCTTTCAAGTCAAAACCTTTCAATCTAAACCTCAAAAGCCAATGCACCTTGAAGTTATTTTTATCTTGCTGATACTTTTATTTGAAAAATTCAAAATCCATAACCCTATTTGCAGCTAACTTTAGGTTAAAAAATTTAGAGATGAAACTTGACTAATTACAATTAGCTCCCCTCTATTTGTAGCTCTAATAACCCTTACATTTTCATCATATTTTGCAACAATATTTCTAACAAAAGCTATATTCATGAATATGCTAGGGACCACCAACCTTCCCAAGTCATAGGTCTAGACATTTGAAATGGGAACATTGGAATTCCTCTTTCCATACCAGTGTACACATAATTCCCACCTAGAGAGAGGAAGCTCAACATCCCTACATTCTCTAGCATTATCAACTAAGCCAACAATTGCACTAGGGCCATGGGGATGAATGGGTATTCATGTAGAATTAGGGAGTTGAGCAATAAAGTCTTCAAAAAGTCATCTCTTTGAGGTAGAGGGTTGATCTTTTTATTGACTCATGGTTTCAAATCAGTCTCAAATTAAAAAAACTTTGTAAATTTAGAGTTTAAAATCTCTCAGGTAGGCTATACAAATTTTCATTTTGAACCATAAGATTGCAAATAGAACTTCACAAGTTCCACCAGATAGTCGAAGTTGGATAATTGGAATAGCTAATATTTATCCTTGCCTAAAAGAAACTAGATTTTCCAAAAGATTATATCTTCTTATATCTTGTCGTATTCTTCCATTTGGCTTTTCAATAGTTATCAAGTTAATGATATTTATAAAGGGATAAGGAAATTCTTATGGACAAATGGCAAGGGGAAAAGATGAAACACTTTGTCAAATGAGAATGGTGTTGTGTGGACAAGATGCATTGAGATTTGGGGTTGAAATATCTAAGGATGCAAGGGATTTCTCTTATTGTTATGTGGATCCTTAAAGCCTTGGATGAGGATGAGACTTGGAAGGTGCTAGTTAGGAACAACATTCATCTTGTTATCCCTGAGGAGGCCAAATCCTAGAATTTTCTTCCTTTCTATGAATTTTTAATAGGAAAATTTCTAGTTGTTCTTGTAGGGTCCAATGTCTTCATAAGTATATGGAAAGCTTGGGAAATGATAAATAATAATAATGTTGCTATTATGGATTGTAACAAGAATTTGTATACTAACACATCCATTTGGTGGGACCTTGAACATAAAAGAAAACCCTTAGCATTGTTACAAGGTTGCTCTACTAAAAGTTGGGTTCTAAAGGTTTGAATTGTTTTAATGATATTGTCTCAGAGATTTGCACCTAAAAATGTGGGCTACCTTAAGGTGGGAGTATGATCTCCCTTCTAACTAGAGAACATACTCTACTCTGAGGAAGGTTTGTAAGGTTCTTCAGTTGCATAATGGGTGTATCGATGATAGTGATAATTTAAACATGCTTAAATGGGAGGATAGTATTGTTATTCAAAAAATTAATGCTAAGACTAATTATAGAACTTTGTGTATGAATAATTCTATTTCTCAATAAATTAATAAGTGATGAAACTTGTCTCTTAAATTTAACTACAAAATATATTTAATCAACTTTGATCTAACTCTCTTGCACCTAGGAAAGATTTTTTCAAGTGGCTTCCTATTTTCAAAATCTTCCTTTCAAATTTTACCATACGGATATACAAATGTGTAATATATGCAGATAGCTTGAGTCAATAAACCACTTTTTTTAATTGCTATATTGCTAAAAAGGTTTGGAATTTATTTTGTTTGGATTTAAAATGTTGGGGGAACAATATTAATTAGAAAGATATTATTTGTGGGACTATAATTAAGTTGAATAAAGAAGAAAACCTATTTTGGTTAATATTTACTATTGAAATTTTATGGTCAACATGGATTTTAAGGAATGAGGAAAAACATCATAGAACAAGGAGGTCACTTACTAAGTCTTGTAAAAGACTCATGGTTTACAATGTTTCATTGTAGGTCACTTTAAGAAGAAACCTGAAACAAAAAGTAGAGCAAAATTCCACTTTAACAATGATAAAGATGGTACCTTTGAGCTAGTTAGATCCAATGATGTGATTATTGAGTTTGATCCACCTATTAGATGGATGGAATGGGACCAGGACAACAAAAATATGTAGTGGTTATGCACATGTATATTTTTTTGAACCTTTGACAATAATTAACATGTATTAAGATAACAATATAGATGGTTATTTTGAACTTAAGTTATCTTATTCATATAGAACTTAAGACCTTGCATAGTATGTCTATATGTGTTGTACCCACACAAGCTAGTATAAGTCTTAATGATTGCAATCTCAATGTTTATGAACTATCTTTAAAAACAAAACAAAACAAAACAAAACATTTTAGTCAAAAAGACACATCAAAACATATATCTATATTTTTTTCGTAAATCACATCAATTAAATTTTACTTTAAGATATTATTAAAAATTTAATATCGATATTTTAATTCAGGTCTCACCTCTACTAAATTTTTAACTCTTTATAGAAGAATTTTGTATTCAAGTCTAACTATTTCATTTTATGTTTTCAAGGCCACCATAAATAAAATGGATTCATACCTACAAAGCCGGCTTAATTGACTTCCCCTCGTGAGCAGCTATCATAGACTTACACGTACCCTATGTTGCTAAAATCATAAATATTCCTTTCTTGTCTTAATCTTAAAGCGCGACCACTATTTTGTCACTAGTGATTGACATCTAATTGACCAATCAGAGAACTGCCATCAATTTTAAAAACAACGTGCTCAGAATTCATCGAGTGGTTCAAATTAAGAGGAATTAGATTGATTTCAATTTCAGGTCCTTTCGTCCTTGTGATTTCATACCTATTTCTTTTTACAAATCATCAGCAGCTCTACTGTTCGGCGGTGGCAGCGCAGAAATTGGGTGAGTTTCAGTCTTTCGTTTCAAATCTGTGTTTCAAGAACATATGATTACATTGTTGTTGGAGGCGGCGCAGCAGGGTGTCCTCTGGCAGCAACACTGTCACAGCACTATTCTGTTTTGCTATTGGAAAGGGGAGATTCCCCATATGGAAATCCTTACACTGAAGACGTTAAAGGTGCTTTCAATGTTTTTGGGGATCCCAGCAAATTCCCTTACGTCATTCAGGGATTTGTCTCAGAAGATGGAGTGCAGTTGGTAAGGGGAAGAGTTCTGGGCGGTGGAACAGCCATTAACGCTGGTTTCTACAGCAGGGCAAGCCCAGAATTCATTCGAGAGATGGACTGGGATGAGAAGCTTGTCAATGAGTCGTATGAATGGGTGGAGAAGTTGGTTGCCTTCAAACCAGACAAGCTTTTTCGTTGGAATTCTGCAGTGAAGGATGCATTTTTGGAAACTGGAGTGCATCCTTATCATGGATATACTCTGGACCATTTGGAGGGCACCAAGATTAGTGCTTCAACCATTGACAACGATGGAAGGAGACACACAGCTGCAGATCTTTTGCAATATGCAAATCCAGATAACATTGTGGTTCTTCTGAATGCTACAGCCACCAGAATCCCCTTCGATTCCTCATCAGGTACACTTGCACTTTCACTTTTATGTTTTCCTTTGTTCTGGTATTGGCCTGAGGTGTCCTTTCCCTAAATATTAATCAGTTTAATGGTTTAAGATAAATATTTTGAAATTTATTTATTATTGTGCAAAAAATACTCTTTGGTGGAATGCTAAGTTTTTAATTTAAAATAAATTTATTTTATTAAAGAATTTATCTTTTAGGGATCCCAATTTTTTTTGAATTTTAAGGCATTAAAAATAGTTATTTTTCTCATGAAAAGTGTGTTTTGCTGGAAAATGTTGAAGATTGACCACTAATTTGTTTCCATTTTCATGTACTTACTTTTTATTTTACTTATTTAGTATTGTTATTTTTTATTTATTTTTTATTTTTATATTTCTTATTTAATAAGACATCAGTAACATTTTATTTATTATTAAATGACATCATTAATACTATGTTCATGATTAAACGTTAATTATTTGACATGTAAATAATCATCAAATTTAAATTAATGATTTTTTATGCTCATGGTCATGATATGATACTTCTTACTATCATTATGGAATACCTTTTGATGTAATTATATACTTATATGCTACTTTTTAAAAGTTTAATTTTATAGTTTTTGTTTTATATAATGTGTCAATTGTGTTTTGGTTTCTATATTCATGATCATAGCGTGACACTTTATGTCATTTTGTCATTATTAGGCTACATGTCTTGATGTAATTAACAAAAATAAATTATTTATATGTTTGCACATACTATTTTTTGTTTTGTTCTTGTTGGCATATGTCTTATTAGAATGGTTTCCTAGAAAATGTTAAAATTAGTAGATAAAGCAATTTGATTACTTATTTAAGAAATAAATTGTTTATGATGATACTTTTTCTTGAATATAGGAATGAATAGTATTAATATTTTCTATGGTAATTTTTGTTTTCTCTCTTTCTAGATATATAAAATTTATTTATATTGTTAAAAATTTATTAATTAGAAAAAAAATTGTCTTTACATATAGTCTTTCCAATATAGTTTTAAATTTTCTATTTTTTTCTCATTTTTTATATTTTATTTTCTTATTTATCTTTACCCTTTTTTGAAATTTAAACCCAAAATACATTTTTGTGATCTAGAATTCTAATATTGGTTATGAAACTATGTTGTAGAAATGTTGAAGGCTAATGGTGTTGAGCTAATAAGTAGTGTTGATGACCTCTTTTATCAAGTATTTATCAATCAATTATCACAATGGAGTGAAGTAATTTTGTCAGCAAGAAGTATAAGTAGCCCCCAACTTCTCTTATTAAGTGGAATAGGCCCCTCAGAACATCTTAATGAATTGAACATTACTATATTATTAGATCTAAACTCAGTAGGGAAAAGGATTCAGGATCCACCACGCACATCAATCATTCTAGAATCCCCCAAACCACTTGAATTTGAACAAGCACAAGTAGTGGGCATAATAGACAATTCCCAAGTCTACATTGAGGCTACTAGCCTTTTTCAACAACAAAATGTGAAAGAATATACATATATAGGAGGTATTTTTAGCAAGGTGGCTTTTCCCATGTCAAGGGGTGAGCTTCAACTTAGGAGTAAACATCCCCAAGATAACCCCTTTGCAAGATATAACTACTTTTCTCATCCATTTGATGTAGAAAAATGTATTCTTGTTGTGAAGGTATTGTCAAATCTTACCATGTCAACTTTTATTCAAGAATTTTCATTTAGTGGTAGTGGAAACTCCAAAATACTTCAATTCATAGGGTTACAATTGCCTCAAAATGAAGTAGAAGATAATGCCTTGGAAAAGTATTGCAAAGATATAGTAACAACATTTTGGCATTTCGAATTTGGATGGCATTTTCGAGCTCTGGTGGTCAAGCTAGGGCGTCCGTGCCCAAGCTCGCTTTCTGTATCTACTTGTTGGTACGTTGTGGGGGGCTCTTCCTATTTTCTGGGTGTGGATCTTGCAACTGAAACTTTCTTTCCTTCCTTCTTTCCTTGGTGGGCGGTGGAGGGTTTGGCTTGCGCTGTCAGATCTGGCCCTATTTTTTACTTTGTGCTTTGGTGGTCGGGTGTGGGATTCGCAGGGCTGCCGATTGAGAGGCTATATCTGCCTGTGTGGTTGTGTATGGCTGAGCTCGGTGGGAGAGGGGTGAATATTTGGGGTGTGCCCATTCTTCTTAGGCTGAGGGAGGCGCAGGCTGGGTGTAGGGTTTCATCTTTGCAGCTGCATCTTGTGTGTTTTGGTGGATTTGTAGGGGTTTAAAGGCTTTGTTTTCTTAGTTGTGGACTATGGGGTGCTTACCCTGGTGTGGATTGTAATGCTCTTGATTAATTGAGGGTGGGTTTGTTCGTTTGGCATTTCTTCTTTCATTATATGGTGCAAGGGGAGTCATCAAGGACTGGACCCAAGATGGATTTTCACTCTTCTTTTGGCTCGAAACCCTTGCCACTAGGGTCCAGGTCTTATGAAAATAACCTATTTGCACAGAATTTGGAGAAGAATGAGATGGGATCATTAGGAGGGTTTTGATTGCCAAAGATTAATGGCTATCTTGAAAGGTGTAAAGAGAGGCTGAATGTTGTGATCCCGATGGAGATGCTCATGGAAGACATTGATTACTACTCACAACATTCCCTTTACTGTAAATTTTTGGGATTGAAAATCTCATTGCAATTTTTGGAGGCCTGGGCCCAACGGACATGGCTACCGGAAGGAGAGATGGATATTAGGCTCCTTGCAAATAATTATTTTATGGTTACCTTTGATTGCATGGCAGATAGAATCAAGGTTTTTGAAGGAGGCCCTTATTTTTACAATCAGGTGGGTTTGTTTATCAAGCCGTGGCATGCGGGCTTCGACCTGGCTGAGGAGATTCTAAGCCAGGTCCCAGTTTAGGTGAGATTGTTGAGGCTCTCGGTCGAGTGCTAGTGAGATGATGTTTTGCATTTACTCACTTCAATGCATGGTAAACCTGTAGGTGCTTCACAACAGACGCAGTTCAAAATACTAATGACATTTGCTTGGCTCTATGTGGAAATTGATTTAAGTAAACCATTGCCAAATTCTTTGGAAGTGAGTGCAGGATCTTATTCATGGGTTCAACATCTCGATTATGAAACTTTACCATTTAGATGTCATTTGTGTCATGAGTACGACCACTTATTGCGGAGATGCCCAAGGGCCAAGCCATTGGAGACTAATTCTTCACAACCCTCCAATGGTCGGCCTAGGGTGGAGAAGGGCAAGGGCCCTATTCTAGATGGTGATACCAAGGAGGAAGGCTTTACTCCTATAAGATTTCAGAATAGAAATAAGGGGCATAAAAGGACTATGAAAGAGCGGCAGGATGATGATACTTTTAATAGATTCAAGATTTTGGAGGATCTTAGCTAGTAGGAAGTGGATCTTGGCCTGGTTGATTTGGATCAAGGAATTCTGGGCACTGATTAGCAGGGGCAGTTGGATGGGATGGAGCAGGCAAACCATCAGGTGGTGAGTTTGGATTCACAGGGTGTTGTGTGGGATGCGGGAGGCCCTAGTCAAGGGTGATTTAGTCTCGAGGCTTTTCTTGTTCTACAAGATGAAGGGTCCTTGCAGTTGGAATCATATCTAAAGTTAGAGGCCCAGAAAGAATTAGGTAGTATTGTGGTGAAGGAGAGTGAGGCTTTGTCTCTTCCCGTGCGGAGGTCTAGCTTGCAGGGGGGAAAAGAACAGTAAGCCATCTCCTCATTTGGGTATCTTGCAAAAAGATCTTAAGAAAGGAGGGGTGGAGAAAGTTGCTAAACTAGGGAGGACAAAGGTTTTGGAGAAGATCAAATTGATAGGGAAAAATATGGTGGAGTCAGGGTCAGTTAAGACTCTGGATTCTCATTTCTCAAGCCCTTTGAAATGATTGCTCTTTCATGGAATGTTAGGGGCTTGAACAGTGGCCCTTGACAAAAAGTTGTTCAAAATTTGGTTAGAGGTCAGTCTCCTGATATTCATTTTTTTACAAGAGACCAAACTTTATGTGGAGGATATGATGGGTATTATGCCCAAGATTTGGATGAGTGGGGAATGCCAATGCATTGGTGCTGAGGGTGCTTCTAGAGGGGTGGCTTGTTTATGGAACCCTTAGAAGATTTGTCCCTAGTGGTGGGTGTCCTTTAGGTCCTCTATCTCTATGGTAGCCTCTTGTTATGAATCTAGAGAATTGGTTCTATTCTCCAACATCTATGCACCTATGGATATGCAGGGCAAGCAACTTTTGTGGTCGAATATTCACTATGTACGAAGTATGGCTCCTTTTCTTCTGTGGATTATTGGGGGTGACTTCAATGCTATCACAGAGATTGTTGAGAAACAGGGTGGTACTATGTGGTTGGAGGCTTCAACCTTCCTATTCCAGGACAATATTTCTATTTTGAATTTGGTTGATATCAAGCCCGGTAATGGTCATTTTACCTGGAACAATCGGAGGCCCGATGAAAACTGCATCGCAAAGTGGTTGGATCAGTTTCTCATTTCTTGCTTTTGGGTTGGGGATAGGTGGTCTTCTAAATCAAAGATTCTGGACTATAGGGGCTCAGATCATTGGCCTATAAAGATTATTGTCCTCTCAGCTAGGCAACCCTTCAAGCTCTTCTTTAAATTCTAACTTATGTGGCTGTGGGATCCTGAACTCCATGATTTTATTGCTCGGTAGTGGCGTGAGGGTAGACCTACCTTTGGTATGACAATGTATGTCTTTACTAAGCTTCTGCAATTTGTTAAGTATAAGATTAAACATTGGAATAGGCATTGCTTTGTAAATATTTTTAATGCCAAGTCTAATGCACGCACTAAGCTGGATGGTATAACGAGGGTAATTAGGGAGAATGGGGTGTCTGAGAGCTTGATGCAGAATGAATCTAGGGCTTTGAAAGCTTTGGAAGAATGGGAACTGCAAGAGGAGATCTTTTGGAAACAAAAATCCCAGATTGAATGGCTTAAGGAGAGGGATAAAAATTCTGCCTTCTTCTTTCATTCTGTTAGGGTGCCAAGGCATGGTAACTCTATTCCTGTTTTGGTCACGGATAGGGGAGAGACTTTGACTTCTTTTTAGATTATTTTTGAGGAAGTTGTTCACTATTTTTCTTCCCTATTCAGAGAGGGGCTGCAGGGGAGTTCGGTGGAGGAGGGTCAGGTTCTTTCATGTATCCCTTAGTTGGTGTCTAGAGAGATGAAGGAGGATCTTATGGGTGAGATTACTTCAGAAGAATTGGAGAGGAATGTGTTTCAGATGAAGAAAGGAAAAGCCCCTGGCCCTGATGGTTTCTCGATTGTTTTTCCAAGAGTTCTAGGAGATCATCAAACTTGACTTATTAGAAGTGGTCAAGGAGTTGTAGCGGAATAAGAAAATGTTAAAGGCCTTGAATGCCACCTTTCTGGCACTTATTCCCAAGTGTAAAGGGGTGGACAAGTTGAGCCGTTTTCCTCCTATTTCCCTTTGCAATGTGGTATATAAGATTATTTCAAAGCTAATTGCTAATAGGTTGAAAAAGTGGCTACAGTTGCTCATTTCTAAGGAGCAAAGTGGTTTTGTGGAGGGTAGAGAGATTCTGGATGGGGTTGTTATAGCTACTAAGTCCATCCACTCCATGGCTATTTCTAGAGAAAAGTCTATGTTCATCAAACTTGATATGGCAAAGGCATACGACAAAATCTGATGGTCTTTTCTTCAAAAGATCCTGGCTACTTTCAGATTTGGAGATGATTAGATTCAATGGGTTATGAGTTGTGTCACTTCTATTTCTTTCTATGTTTTAACTAATGGGGAGCATTCTAAGTTGTTTGAGGCTTCTTGCGGGATAAGGCAAGGTGATCCTCTCTCGCCTTATTTGTTTATTCTGCTTGTGGAAGGATTAGGATGCCTGCTAAGAAGACAGATGGAGCTAGGCTTTATTCAGGGGTAGAGGTGGGGGGGTGATTTACCCCCTCAATCACATTTGTAGTTTGTGGATGATACTGCCTTGATGGGGGTTGCCACTATTCTGGAGGCAACAAATTTTTGCAGGGTGTTGGATATGTACTTTGCGGCTTCGGGTCAATCAATTAATGGTGACAAATCTTCCATCTATTTCCTTAATACTCCGTATCCTATCCAGAGGAGAATAGCTCAAGTTCTTTGATTCCAGATTGGGACCCTTCCTTTATCTTACCTTGGATTTCCTATTGTGGTGGGCAGATTAAAGAGGGAGTCGTGGCAGCCCATCTTGGATAAACTTCGGTTGAAGGTTACTCATTGGACCACCAGATGGTTGTCCTTTGTGGGGAGGGTTCAATTGTTGAAGTCTATGATCCTAGCCCTTCCCATTTATCGGTGTATGCTATAGGTGGCCCCTAAAGGTTTTGTGATAGAATTGGACTCATTAGCTAGACAGTTTTTATGGGCAGGCAGCCTACTATCTTCCAAGTGAATTTTGGTTAGATGGGACATGGTGTGTTGCCCTAAGTAGTTGGGGGGCTTGGGGGGTGTGTGCAAGAAGTTGAGTCCACTTTTTGGCCAAAAAGTGGAATCGTTTTCTCTGATTTTCAGAATTTGACACATTGACCTTAAAATTTGAAGCACTTAGACATGGAATCTTCAAAAAGTCACCAATCATAAAATGTAGTACTCGGAGTCTAGTTTCCAAATATGTAATTTATTTCAATACCTAGATTGTAAAAATTGAGTTTCAATAGGCGTTTACAAAAACCACTATTTAAAAGTCATTTTTTTATACCATACCATTAACGTGTATGACATCCATATTTTGACCTAAATTATCAAACTTTTCAAAATCCTTTTGGGAAAAGATTTGTGACTCACTGAAGCTTGTTTTCGATATTTTTTTGTAATTTTTAATTGATTTTTTTTTTAATTAAATTTTTATTAGGCATATTTGTCATTTTGAAAAATCGTTGTGTACGATACGCATAAGATGACCTAAACTTATCATTTTTTGAATTTTTTTTTAAACTGAAAATAATTGTCTAAAGTTGGTTCTTGTGTAATCCATTCATCAAAATGTTATGTTGATCAAAAGTTATTAAAATACTAAAAAGACCTAATAATTCAAGTTTATGGACTAGTTTCATTAGAAATTAATTGAAAAATAGAAAAAATATTTAAATTATTAAAAAAAATTACATATTTGGAATTTGCACTGTCTCATCTATAATGGGTTTTAATTTCATAAAAAATTCTATAAAATAGGTCTTCAAACATATGTCCAAATTCAGTATTTTACTGTCACATTAACGGGACCTTCAAGTTGCAAGTCAAACCAGGTCCAAAGCTTAGGTTCGGGTCCCCAAGCCATTTCCTGAACTAAAAAACAAGCCAAAAACCTGCCCAAAAATTCATAATTTAAAAAACGGGATCCCCTTTCACAAAAATGGGATCCCTTTCATAAAACCATTTTTTATCGTTCTATGAAACGGGATCCCGTTTTGTAAAGCGGTCCAAAAATGGAAATTTCTTTCCGAAAATGGAAATTTTTCAAAAATTGGAAGTTTCCAAATATAGATAGTTTTCAAAACGGGATCTCATTTGGAAAACTTTCCATTTTGAAATTTCTGTTTTTGAAAATTTTCAAAACGGGATCCCATTTTGAAAATTTTCCAAAATAGAAATTTCTGAAAACGGGATCCTATTTTGAAGAATGGGGTCCCGTTTTTTAAATTTAGGATCGGGATCCTGAACCTAAATGGGATCCCTTTTTTAAAAACGGGATCTTGCTTTTTAAAAATGGGATCCCATTTTTTACAAGCCAAATTATTTTTTTGCCTAAGGCAAAAACGTCCACATTTCGTGGACTCATCTTCTTGCACTTACCCTGGGGTTGAGGCAACCCACACTGGATGGGTTGGCTTTGGCGGAAAAACTTTATTGGAGGTGGTGCACAGAGAAGGACAAGGTTTGGGCTAGGATCCTTTCATTTAAGTATATTCAGGGCATTCTTGGGGAAGATATCCCTCGCTACCCCTTGGTTGCTAAGGGATCAGCGGTTTGGGCTACCCTTAAGAAGGGAGCTATGCTCATCAAGGATGGCTTGTTTTTGATCTGTCGACCTGGGACTGAGGTTTTTTTTTGGTATGACTCTTGGGATGGCCATCCTCCCATCCTCACTTAGTTTCTTGATTTGGCGGCCTTAAGCAGGAGTTTCAGTGATGCTAGCTGGATGAGGGTAAGTGATTTTAAGGTGCTTTCTTTTCAAGGTCAGCTTGTGAGTGCTAGATGGAAGACTCCTAAGGAGTGGCCAGTGATTGGTATGGTAGAGGATTGTAGGGATCTTCATAATATTCTCTCAGACAGACAGTGTAACCCCTTAGGGATAAGGATATTCTTGCTTGGGCACCTAATCTGAAAGGTCACTACATAGTGGCGTCGGGATATCGGAGGTTGCTTTCTCAAAGGGTTGAGGGGCCAGAAGTTCCTTGGTGGAAAAATGTGTGGAATAAGTTTTCTTGGCCAAAATGCAACTACTTTGCCTGGATTTTGACGTGGAATAGGTGTTTGACCTGGGACAATATTTAGAAGCTTGGGTTTCAGGGCTTGTCTAAGTGTGTGTTGTGTAGGAATGGGGTTGAGGACTCTTCACAGCTATTCTTTCGGTGTCCTTTCACCTTGCAGATCTAGCATTCTTGGTGGAGTGTTTGGAATAGTCCTTGTTTTCATGCTTCCTCCTTAATGGAGTTTTGGACTAGCTTGGGTAGGCCTCTCTCGATGGCCTCTTTTTTGTAGGACACGTGGCAGGCAGGACCTATCTTCTTGTTGTGGCAAGTTTGGCTGGAATGGAATAGGAGGATTTTCAGAGGGGAATTGTTGCAAGTCCAAGAAGGGTGGTTTAGAGTTCTTGGGATGGTTCAGGAGATAATTCAAGCTAAAGGAGATGGGGAGCTGCCACTTGAGAAGAAAGATGCAGAGTTGGTGGCTTGACTGGGTATCCAGGGGTTTACCCCTGTTGCGTCGTGGGGCCATAAAGGTAGGCAGGTGGGGCAGCATGTCCAGTGATAAGGGAATTAGCAGCTTCCTCTTGTGGGAACTTTGAAGGTTAATACTGATGGTTCTTCCAAAGGAAATCCCGGTCCTGCTGGAGTTGGTGGGGTTGGTAGGGACTCTTCTGGTTCTATGGCTTTTCTTTTTTCCATACATAAGGGGACACAAACTATCAACCTCATGGAAGGCTAGGCGATTCTTCATGCATTGGAGAGGGCCTTTGAGCTGGGGTGGTGTAGGGTTATTTGTGAATCTAATTCACAAGTTCTGGTTAATTTACTCAATAAAGTGAAGGATGTTAGATGTGAATTGGCAGTTGGCGGTGTTGGTGCAACAGATTTTGCAAGTTGGTAATCTTATGGAGAGGGTGTCTTTTGTCCATATTCCATGTGAATGGAATAGGACGACAGATTGTCTGGCCAACTAGGCTTTAGAGCGTTTGGAGGATTGGAAGATTGAGGATTGGGCTCAGATACCTCAGGAGCTTAGTCTAGATTTGGAGAGGGTTCTCGTGGAGGATAGAGGGGGTATTGAATGATGTGGTATTTGGCTTTGTTGTGTATTTTGTTATTTTTGGGCTTTTGCCGTTGACTTGGGTGTAATGCTGGTTTCCGTTATCCAATAAATTTTTACCTTTTTATTTAAAAAAAATGTTTTGGCATTTCCATGGAGGGTGTGAAGTTGATTATGTGGTTGACAAAATGTTTCACGTGAGAGGTGTTGATAGTCTAAGGGTCGTGGATAATTCAATTTTCAACGATAGCCCTGGGACCAATCCACAAGCCACTACCATGATGCTTGGAAGGTATGCTTTTTTTTGTATTTTATAACTTTTAAATAATGAAGGATAATATTAATAACACATTTTTAATGAAATATATACAGGTATATAGGAGTTTGTATCCTTCAAGAGCGGATGAACATTTGTGATTATTAGACTAGTTTTAAATCTTGCTACAACAAAATATTGTAAAAATTGCATTATTTAATTTTAGTGATCATCAAATGGATTGATACCAGTTTTACTAATTATTTTATCATATCAATATTTGGTTGCTATTTAATTTATATATTAATTTAGAAAATTAGAAAATAAAGAAAAATTATGGAACACTTTCATGAGAATATTTAGAACAAGATAAACATATTTAATTCCTTTAATGAAACACAAAAAGAAAAGTAATATGATTTACAACATTGAATATTTATTATAGCAACTTATTACACTCCTACATTTGATTTAAAATGGGAGAAAAGAAACATGAATTTTCTTATGGGTAATGAAGGAAAAAATATTTGGAAGATAAATACTTTCATTGATATTATTTAACTAATCATAATTTTAAAATAAGATATTTTAATAATTCCTAATATTATAAATTAATTCTTAATACTCGACTCAAATAATGTTAATGTTAGCAATACACACATACACACATAGAGAGAGAGTACTTTAAAACACACATTAAATAATTTAAATAATAATAATTATTAATGTATCTAAAAAGGTGATGAATTGGAATTTCAATATGTTTCTTAAGCTTTGTCATGTAATGTAGTTTTTGTGTCAAAAAATTATGTAATATTTGATGTATTTTGTATTTCTATATGGTTTCTTATATGTATATTTAGGATATATGGACATATATACATTCTATTACATTTAAGATTAATCTTGCGTAGTTATTTTATTTTTAGTATTCTCATTTACATGATATGTTTGTTGATTTAATTATGACATTTTTATTTATCCTTTTAGTAAATTATTAAGTAATGTATCATATATCAGTATGGTTGTTAAGTGTGAAAAGAGGACCTAAACTAACTAGTAAATTAACTTGGATGAATCATTTCTTCAATAAACATTAGAACACAAACCAATGAAGGTGTTGTGATTAGCTAACTTTCTACGAGAGTCACTCTACCTAGGTTTTATTCCTTTATTGCAAAGAGGGTAGATTGAAAAGGTGTGATTTGATTAACCTAAGTGATACAAAACCCTAATATGAAAATACAAATAATTACATAGATTGATGCATAAACTCACAAAAAAAAAACATAAATAAGAAGGGTGTTGATAGAGGGGAACTTGTCACCAAAAATAGAGGAAAATTTTGTAGGAAACTAGAGTTGGGCGCTCATGTCCTAGGGATTTGTACAATCCAAACTATAGTCTAGAATTTCTTATGCTTCTTTACTTTGCTAACCTTTGAAATCTCTAGTTTGACATCCAAACTTCCACATACACGAAGGAGGAAAGGGAAGGGGTTACTATATAGGATTTTTCCATGGTAAAACCCTTATTTTGGTATTTTTATCTCCATAAATAGCTGATTTATTAAAGATGATAGTTCCACTATAATTTGGTTCCACTTTAATCCTCTAATTGAGCATATACGTATGGAGGTGTCCACAGTTGAAATTAGTTACAGTCTCACCTCATAATTTGCATCCTCATATTGACAATAGGAATGCTCCTCCTCTCTAGTGGAAGGTGAGTTGATTTAGGTTCGAATCGAGGACCACTTCGTAGTTGAGCCCTACAACTTTAGTTTGACCCTTTTATTGATTTCATAATTATTATTGAGAGGAAGGAATGAGGAGGGGTGGTGGGGATTCGATTCCATGATTCTCTCATGCCACATCTCTCTATTTATTACTCTCTACCAATTTTCCTTTATATATATCTCTCTCCATATTTATCTCCCTCTCTAAATTTCTCTCTCTACCAATCTCCCTCCACTTATCTCCATCTTTCCCTCTCTATATCCCTCTATGAATTCCTCTCTCTACATCTCCTTTATTTCTCTTTCTCTCTCACCCCCTCTCTTTATCTCTTTTATCCAACTCTCTTTCCCTCTAGATATCTCTTTTGACTATCTCTCTTTGTAATGCTCTATCTTTAATTTGATATCCCCCTCTCTATATTGCATGTATTTTAATAACAAAAAACCAAACAAAATTAATATGTGACATTTCCAGTAAAGAGGTACCTTCTCTTCAAAATAAAAACTTTGATATACTTTCATGACCATTGCTTAAATAAGAGTTACTTTTATATCATGTGTATCATGTTTATTTTGATACATAATAATTTTTCCACTACATCTATTTCAAAACACCAATGGACTAGAATTTAGAATACTAAAACTATGAATATTTCATCTTATTACAAAATAAAGGCTCATTTTTACCATTACAAAATTTTATTGGCATCATGAGAAATATGATGTAATATAGCTTGACACTAAAAATGCTTTGGTAAACTCAATTCTATGTTAACCTATGCTAAGGTCCTTATCAATGCATTAGGTACAATATACTTCATCTAACACATTTTCTCACAAAAAATAATGAAGTTTTTAAACATGAAACATGCACTACTTAAAGTGCAATCAAATGATCTACTTTATGAACTTGAATCCAAAAGGTGAAACTTGGAGTTGGTTAATTGGTGTTGCAATTCATTCTACTAATCTATGCAAACAATAAAAGATCATTTAATATTAACTCTCGTTGAAACCTATCAATCTACTTTAAAATAAAAGGAAAGTACACTTAGTAGTGAAATCATTGATAAAAGTAGATTTTTTGGATTATATTATTTTTCTTCCCTCCAACTCTCCAAGTGGTTATGTAACATTTTCTTTGAAAAATTATCCCTTCATTTAATGTTTTAATCCCTCATTTGAGAAGGATAAGGGAATAAAGGGACTAAAGGATAATGCATATGCGACTTTCAAAAAAATTATGGCATACATCTTTATTAAAAATAATTCAATAATCCATTAAAACTATTACCATTGGTCCAAGATTTATCAAATATATAGCCACCATACTAGGTGTCAAGGTATGTCAATGTCCATACCGATGTAACGACTATTAATTGGTCCACACATTCCACATGGATATACTCATATTCTTACAAGCTTTGAATTCCATACACTAGGGACTTTTCTCATCAATTTTTAGGTAAGAAGACATGAAAACATGAAGCTTGCACTACTTAAAGTGAAATCAAATGATCTACACATTATAAATATACATAAAAATTAATCACTCCTTATATAAGGAAGAGAAGAGACAAGGAGAGGAACAAGAGAGAAAGAGAGGGTGGTGAGAGGTAGAGAGAGGCATATAAAGAGAGGAAGTATTTTTTATATATAAAAAATCCTTTTTTATTTTAGTTCATTCCAAGAATGTCACATGTAGGAGATTAAATTTAAAATATTAGATACTAGAAATCACACAACATTGGTGTGCAATGGGTAGACCAAATAAGTTTATGATAATATTGAAATTTTCAGTAGAATGGTTGGCATTGAAAAGTGTGTCTAAAGATATTATTTTTAGGTACAACAATGTTTGAAATATTTCTTTCTTTGTTAAAGAGACATGCAATTACTATTAAAGAGATATGTGTAAACGTTCTTTTGTTATATATTTATATGAGAATCTAATATTGTAGATTAATTATAATGCTAATTTGTAACTATAAATTGTAAGCAATCGAATAGGATTGTAGACATATAAATTTGTAAACAACAATTGTCACAAATATACAATGTTGTAACATAGTCACAAGACTATTCTATAGATCTAATGATTTAAACACAGAACTATAGATAGAAATTTCATATTTGTTGCAATATTGTGATGTGATGATTTTGGACTAGAATTTATCTGCAAAGAATAGTAGAATTAATTATTATTTGAAAAAAAACCCAAGTAAAACAAATATTTTGAAGTTAAAAAGGAAAATTAAATGTAGTGTGACCTTTGGTTGAATGTAGTTTTGTAGATGTTTGTCAAATGGAACATATTGCAATTGAGTAATGAGTTGATCCTTCAGTAACAAAATTAGAGATATAACTTGCATGCACTTAGCATATTTCAATGTGCCTTTATGATATATGTAATCTAAAATGAGAAAGTAAAGGTGAGATAAACAAGGGGGCATACCTGTAGCTGTTGTATTGTTCTTTGAAGTTTAAAATAAAAATAAAATGTAGTTTGACCTTTGGTAGAAGGTAGAGTAGTATTGTAGATGTTTGTCAAATGGAACATATTGCAATTGAGTATTGAATTGATCCTACCATAATGAAAGTAGAGATATAATATACATGTAGTTAATTTTTTGAAATGTACCTTTATGATATAGGTAAAGTAAATTGAGAAAGTAAAGGTGAGATAAACAAGGGTACATACTTGTATTATTCTATAACTATTTCAAGAGATTGATTGTGAAAATTTAGTCAAATGTTCCTCTTCTTTTATTCGTCGAGCAACATACAAGTTATCTTCCATGTAAGATTATCTTTGGAATTGTGAAGGAAGGTTGTATACGTAGAGATTGAAGGTCATGAACTCTTGAAATAACTATGAATGTCAACCCTTGGTGGTCAATGTTCCCTATGTCAATTGTTTCCCTTTGAACTGTTAGACCTTGTGACTTGTGAATTGTTAAGGCCCGTGCCATTTTTAGTGGAGTTTGACGAAGGTGACCACGACTAAGTGGGATTACAGGGATAGCTTTTGGGTTGTGAAAATTCTATGGAGGACCAATGTAATGTTTGAAATGAACAACAAATATGGGAAGTTGAGGTGGTTTTTCGCCATCATTGTAAATAGTTTCCTTTACCTGACCAAGTGCACCATTCACGAGCCCTGTCTCCACCCATAAATTTGAGCACAAAATAACCTATTGGCCAATAGAAAAATGTATCTTAGCTTGAATTTTTTCTTCATTAGGATTTGAGTATGCTGACCCCCTCAGTTTCTCTACAATAGATAGTGCAACAGGTGTTGACAAAGACAACAACATACGTTTATTATGTAGTAACACCAATTCATTTGTTACAAATAGATGTATGGAAGTTGAGAAAATAGAGTTTTCTATAGAGGTAAGTGAGGAACTTGAACTTGACATAAGAATTTCCCAATGTTCTATAGTAGGCTTTGCACTTCATAGATTGGAGAGAATTCCATGGAAAGCAATCTGGGAAGGATCATCACCAATTTTCTAAAATATTGTGTTTAATGTTATAACTGTTCTAAAGCTGCGCCATAGTGTTCCACCATAGGAAATAGAAGAATACATTGAGATATCTTTAACTAGTGGTAGTTGGCCTAGGTCACCAAAGAGAATAAGAGAATGACCTCCAAATGGTAGGTGGTTGTGGATAGGGAATGCTTCACATAGCCTCATGTCAATTCTTTCTAGCAACTTTGGCCCAATGAAACTCATCTCATCTATCAGAATGTACCAAATGTAGTACATGCTTTCTTGGAATGCTTCCAATGTTTGTCCTAGAAGTGGGGTCAATTCTTTGATAGGTATTCGAAGGGAAAAATGAATTTTTGATACCTGAATGTTGAATGCAACAACACCTATAGGTGCAAGGAGTAATCGTGATTGGTGAAATGGAGCTAAACTCATGAGTACAGACCTAATTTTTTTAATGAGGTGTGACTTTCTAGTTCCTAAAATTCCTTGAACAATCAATCTAAGTGGTGGTTGCAGAGGAAGATTAGTTAGATGAGACAACACTATATCAAATGCTTTTTGTTGTTGAACTTAGAGAAGGTAGTATGGGTGGGTTCATTGAGAATGTGGTGCAATTGAAATGTTGGGTGATCGGAGTCCATGAAAGTAGTAGCTACATATTTTTGTAGTGGGATGAACTAGGTGTTGCACCAGTTATGGTCAGGTTGATGTCATGTCAACCAAGAATTTCCAGCGCATCTAGCTAAATAGGAAGATTTGGGTGTAGACCTAGCAGTACTTGTCATTCATCAGGGTCATCATCTTGATTTAAATTATTGGTCCTAGATGAGCTACTATCTTCAAGTTCTTCATCTAGTTCTGATGGTGTGTGATGGAAATGCCATGGTCGGTAAGTGCAACTGAACCTCTCCCATTGTGCTATTATTTTATCTTCTAAGGAACCAAATTTAATGTCAATGTTACAAAATGGGTGGTATAGAACTAGTTCACTCCAACAAAGGTCATGGAAGCTTTTGTCTTCTTTTGTAGGAATAGTTGTGAACTATGGGGAAACTCAAACAATTGTTTTGTACGACACTCCTTCCATTGATTGTTTATGTGAGATGCCTTATAGGTCCTCTTTTGAGCCACTTCAATGAGAGGCAGTGCCTCTAGATGTAAGGGTCATGCCATGTAAGCATCAATGTAGGCAGGTGATGTTATTGATGTAGATGAGACTAATACATGTTGAAATTTATGTTGATTAACAATTAAAGAAACAAAGGTCCTACTAGATATGAAGAGGGGCAAATTTAGTAGTAGGTGGCAACTCTCTTGGGAACTTATGTAATGATCAAAAAGACTATTGGTAAGAATTTTTTTAAAAGCTATAGGGGTAGGCATTTCAGTTTGGAAAGTTATTCAAATGTGAGATAGCATGGCATCATATGTCTTACATTTTTGTTTATCTTTTTCTTTATAATTCAAAATATATTTTAGGGCAACATCAATTGAGAGAACCAATTGGAAATCTACATTTTCCCTCCAAATAGAAAGGATGGATGGGTTGTGAAGGTTATGGTGGTCATCATTGCATGTTGAGGTGTGCTTAGGTTGGAAATTCTCAATATTTGTGAGACTTGAACTATCTTGCATGGTCCAGGGGGATTCATAATGAAAAGAAATAGATGTACCCTTCCTCCTAAAGCATGTTAGTAGAGTGCATTTTGTGTGTCATTCAACACAATTGAGCAATTAAGTATATAGTCGGTTGAAGGGTTGGCTGAAAAGATCATTGGTGTATCCATCAAACAAGGATCATCAAGAATAGATCTATGGAATGTTTGGTTTCTCACTTCAAGGGTTTTTGGGTTCCATACAGAGACATCTATCAATGTAATTAAGTGCACTTTGTACTGATCACAAATTATTCCATTGTAATTTGCTAATGTTAGGTGCTTGGTAGAGCCATAGGAAACCATGGATGTGTGCAGAGCCTCTGTGTTGCCATTCATACCTATGGAATGTTTATTTTTAGGAACTATACAAAAAAAATTGATAGTTAAATATTGAGAAAAGAAGGGAGTTTTACATGTACGAATATTCTCTTGTGCCAAGTAGTTTCTCTAAGACCTCTTCATGGAATGTAGTAAACTTGTGGTGCATGTATAGTGCGGTGAGGTGTGGATTTTGAACAATATTTTGTGTCCTCCATCTAGAAACCTAGAAGGATTTGTAGGTCACTTGGTTAGCATAGTGGCATGCAAGTCTAGCCACTTTGTATCTACTGCACTAAAGGTGAAAAAAGTGTTGGGAAGCCAATTTGAATTACCATGTCAGAAATCTCCCCTCGACGTTGGGTCCAAAATGGATGGATACCAAGAATTGACGAGCTAAAGCGCATGAGTTGATCTACAAGTTTTTCATCTAGCAAGTCCGTGAATCTTTCATGAAGGTCATCAATTTTTGATCTGGTAGGTAGCCATCTAGATGTTTATTGATAAATACAACTGAAGTGGCTTGGCTATGGTGATGTGGCAAAATATTTAGTATCAAGTATCTAAATTGTGGGTGTTGGCCAAACCTATTATCATGGTACCTTAGAAGATGGAGATAATACTCATGTAGCTTAACATATTTGATACATTGTTGTTTGAATGCAGCCTTTCCTTTCGGAAGAAAAGTAGGGAACTTAGCCATCACAAATAATCCTTCAGTTGTGTATTCATTTATAGGATATGGAGGAATGGGTGGCCACTCAAAAATAGGTGTTGGTTTTACTTTACCTATTTGCAATAAAGATCATACTTCTTCAACCTCTGTATGTGCATGTGGAAGATTTTCCACAAATGAAGTTGTGATCGGCATGGTGCCTTCACTTGGGTCATACTCAGTATCACGTGTTTCCATATAGTCTATATTTGTTGGATCTAAATTTGTGGTTGTTGCATACAAAAAGGTCAGAGATGTCAGTAGAGGATTGGGGTAAACTTGACAATGTGAGCACATCTAATTGCACATCTTTGTACTATGGGTCATTGCATATTTTGTATTACAATGCCTCCTAGATAAATCGTCTACTAACATAAAAGCTATATGGTTGATGCTCAATTTTTTTCCTATTAACTATTAAAATATCCAACTGATTAATATGTCTTAGAAAGTAGGTTGCAATCACAAATATATCTTGTGGAAAACAAATGGTGTGGTTTTTATATTTTAGTTGCCCACCTCTTGCACAAGTAACTTGAAGGAATGGGATCTAAAGTAACTTGAAGGAATGGGATCTAACTCTTTCTATCAACATCTCCTTAATTTGGGAAATAATTTTTAAACAAATAGGCTACTCACTAGGGTCCATGTTGTTCCAGTTTGAGAAATGATGGTTGTCTTTTTGTGATGTACATCTATAATAGGTAGTGATTCCATTTGGCTGTCTAGTTTTGATTCGTAGGTATCTTTCCACGCAAACATGCCTGTTGAAATTTTCGTAAGGTTTTCCAACTTTGAATAGAATGCATCTCTAGCAATGAGCATCTCTTGAGTGGAAGGTGGAGAAGGGTTCATTTGAACAATTGGGTTTAGATGAAGTATATTTTGCATTTGAGGTGTAGGTGAGTGGAGGTGGGATGCATAGTGGGAGATGAGAGTGTAGATGTAGAGGCTTTAGTTTCGAAGTTTTCTTGATTTTCTCATCTTATTTTGTTAATATTATCTTTCCTTGCATGTGTACGTTGTATTTAATTTTGACCAGCACATATTGCTTGTAGTACTTCATTGTCTACCTCCATTGGAAGGAATAATGAGGATAAAAGTAATGGAATATATTTGTGAGTGAGAATTACAAGAAAATACATATATGAATGTTTAATTAAATTTGTAAATATATATTTCAAATAGCATGGCCATCTATGATATAGAATGTAAGGAGATAACATGGTGGGAAAATTTAATTTGGAACACAAGAAAATAATTGAACTTATAAATGTATGGGCATTCAATGTACAAAAAGTTTGAAAATAATATATTAGCGGTAAAACCATGACAAAATATGTATAAATGAGGTAACATTTTTTGCAGAAATAAAATTGGGAACATACAAAATATAGTTAAACATAATTGAATATGTATGATCATAGTTACATATATGGACATGCAATGTATAGGCTATTGAAAAAATATATACAGAAATTGATCATCTTTACATAGAAAGTTTTAAATGGGCTTAATTGTTGTAATAACAATCCTTTCTTTTTCTTGACCACCAAATGGATTCATTGTGATGGTGAGGTCAATGAAAATTTGGCAACCAAAAACATTGTTTAAAATGTGTTCTACAACATCTAGTTCAACCAGTAACAGTTGGAAATTTTTTGTGGAAACAACCATCATGGAAACTGTTAGTGCTTCAAATGCAGTAACTTTAAGTAGTTCACCAGTTGTATCTTGCAAGTCCATTTTTAGCATGTATCTAGAATCACATATAGATAGTTCAATAGAATACTTTGGGCATCAGAAAGCACTAGGGGAGGTTTGCAAAACTTTTTTCTTACATTTTTTGTTGTCTACTAACAATGGGAAAGAAAGGTAGTAGAAGTTGTCTAGGTGCAGTTTTGAGCTGGAGGCCTTTATGCAAACATTTTTCTTATCACTAAAGTTTGTATTTGTAAAAGAGGAGATATCAATTGGTTTTTCAAATTTGTTGGGAGAAAGGAGGTTTCTTGACAAGGAACTAAAAGGTTGGGAAATCCCTATATCAACATACCATGTCTATAATTTTGAGGTCTCTGATAAATTTGGGTCAATTAGAATTATTGTTGGAAAAATAGTGTCAATACCTTTCCCACACCAAGATGTTACACACCTAGATTTAATCAAAAGAACATGAGGGTTTGGATTTGTGGGGATTTTAGAGATTTGTTTCCCATCAATATGGCAATGCTAATCCCAAAATGTAACATCAATGGTACTACTTGACCTGTCAAGGATTGTAGTAGTCCACTTGACTATTTTTGTACCATCTCTTTTATGAATGGTTGATATAGAGGTTATAAAAAAAACTATGCCATTAAATCAACAAAGGAATTAATAGGTAATGATGCCAATGAATCAATGCTCTTTAGATGGTAGGTATGTGTGGGTATGGTGGAGTGTAAGGATGTCGATCGAGTTATTGTTGATGAGCTATGGAGAATAATCTCAAAGGGATGTGTGGAGCTATTATACTTAGTGTTTTCCATTTCAATGTGACCATTAGAGATCACATAAAGAATGTCAAAATGAATAACAAGGTAGAACTCATCAATAAGTTTTTTGAAGCTTGAACTATGAATTTCAGAGCCTACTTTGTCTACAAAATCAAATCCAAATTTTTTCCATCACGACCATTGTTTTTGAGTTTGTGGATTGGATACTTTGTCAAGGATTGACCCTCAATGGACCAATAGGGTTAAAAATTTAATGGGAATGGGCATGAAAGGGGATATATTATGTTGAAGTTGAGGGTGTCCATCTTCTTACAATGAATCTTATGTAGATTGAGATAGCTCCAATGGAGATTAAGAGCTGCTTGATGGTAGGGAACTTTTAGATTGGAGTAGAGGAGTTGAAGTTCCAACAATTAGTGCACTATTTGAAATTAATTCCAATTTTTCAACTATAATAGCCTTGCAATAATATACAAGGAATAATTTAGAAATATCGTGCAAATTGAATAAAAAAGAGGAGTAAAATAGTTTTTGGGAAAGTGTGGACATACATGAATTTATGGAACATCTTGGAAGTGTATTGTTTTAGTAGAACAATAGAACCTTTGACTAAAGCCTCCTCCAAGATAAGATCATTGAATTCATAATGAAGCAAAGCATGATGTGTGTGTAAACCATCAGAAAGCTTAACTCAATATTTGAAAAGTGTAGAATGAGCTTGTTCAATGGAGTCTATAGATGTAACCTATAAAATAGGGTCTGCAATAGATATTCCTACAAGAATCTCGACAATGGCATTTGCAGTTAATGTTGCCCTAATGTTCTGAGTGTACTATAAGAAATTTTCCTGTGAGCAAGTTCAAATATTCCAATTAGGTTTTGCAAAAAATATAGGCTTGGCCTCCTCAAGTTAAGTTTGAGTATATGAAATTGACTTCTAAATTATAAAAGGAAAATTGTGTCTAGAAGAAATTATTTTGAGTGAAAGAGGGTTTGTTTTTTCTAGGAGATTTTATAGAGTGTTTTTAAACTATATAAAACATAAATATAAAGATTTTTTTAAAAAAATATACATATGCAAAAGTTAAAATATGGAAAATTATCTCTACAACATATAAATATGCACAAAAATGAAGAATTGATGGAACACAAATATATTAAGCATAAAATATAAAATAATAAAGATGTTCTCTTTCTAATTTAATGTAGTGGTATGTGTGTACAGAAATATCTAAATAACATTTTTATATAAAAAGAAATTTAAAATTCCATTTGTCCTTAATATAAGAATGTGTTTTTGTAGGATGTTGAACGTGCGCATATATATATATATATATATATATATATATATAGTGCCCATTTTTTTATCTTGAAAGACTAGTTTGTTTTTTTGTTTTTGTAATGATATTTGAATAGTAAAAATATTATTTGAATATATATATTAGACCATACAATATATAATGAAAAATATTTCTTTTGAGTTATCGAACAAATGCCCTCCATATTAATGTAATTAAATTTAATAATGTAATTTGTAATGTTTCAAATTAAACATGATAAATTTGATATCACAATGTAAATGTATTTTAAATAATTGTAAATGTGTAAGTTAATTAGAGTGAAATTTATATTCTAGTTTAAATGTACTTAGATAAATTAAACAAAATAGTAATCTAAAAAGGTTTCTTTATTTATTTTAGTCAAAATATACAAAGTTATGTATATATAGGTTACGTAAGTACAAAATAGTAACATCCTTGAGTATGTGATGTTACAAAGTAACAAAACTATAACATCTTTGTCTATGTGAGGCTATAGGTTACATAAGTACAAAATAGTATCATCCTTGAGTATGTGATATTACAAAGTAACAAAATTGTAACATCTTTGTCTATGTGAGGCTACATAGTAGGTAAATAGTAACATATTGGTCGCATAGTAGAGTGATATACTTGTTGACCACATTTTTTGCAAGGACATTTCATATGTGTGAATGATAGAGGATGTTGCATCATCCTGGTAGTGGTGATCATACTAAACCTCCCTAAGGAAAGTGAAGAGGCCCTCAAGTTTAATGCAACTATCTTGATATGTTGACAATGTTTGTTGAAGTTTTTTGATATCCATTGCTTTAATAGGAGATGTTGTGTGAAACACAAGTTTGAACTTGCTTACAATTGCATGACAACTATCTGAAATGGTTGAAGCAAGATTTTGAACATCAGTTCCAAGGCATTCTGATTTATTGACAGACGAGCATGACTCTGCTAGCATGTTTGTAGAATCCATTGGAATGAAGGGGGTATGATGTAGGAGCATCCAGTGGTGTAAGGGCAATCTTGCATCACCCAAAAATAGTTAAAATTCAAGTTTCTCAGTTTTTAGATATTTTTACATTTTTGGATACCCTTTTCATCATAATGAAATTCCCAATTTATGGTTTTTATTTCATATTCATGGGTTGAAAGATATTGCAATTTTAGTTTCCTAGATTTACACCTGAAAATCTTCCAAGTTAGATTTGAGGCACTTAGAGTTCCTGGATTGGCCCCGAAACTTTCTGAAATTAGCATAGCCAATTTTGAGTGCGTTCTTGACTTCGAGACCTTTCCAACGGCTCAAATGGTTTGCGAATCAGAGTCCCAAATCAAAAGTTATGGCCCCGTGAAGTTGGTGCACTTTCTAGAAGATACAATTGCAAATGTTCTTTTAAAATTTGAACTTCAATTTGTAATTTTTCGGCGCCAAACCACCTAAACTCAAATTTGAATGTTGTTTTGGCTCCAAATGAAAGAAGATCTCTATTTATGGGCGGGTTTCTAATTTTTTGGGTATCTTTTTGAGGACAAGATCGGATATTACGAAAGGGTTATTTTGTAGCTTTCTGTAACTTGCATGTGCTGTAGAACTTGGGGATTTGAGATCCTCTGCATGTAAGAAGCTCCATTTTCTGAATAATAAAATTATTATCTTGTTTGTGGGTTATTTTCTAAGTCTTGGGTTGCGCCCTCATCAAGTGGTATCAGAGCTAGGTTTTCTTGAGCATGTGGATAGATCGCCTATCGTGAGGCAGTTCACACTAGGACCGTGGTTGTGGGTCAAGGTCAAGAAAGATGCCTCCAAGAGTGATGCCTCGTAGGCATGGTGGTGCCAGATGTGGTCGAGGCAGCAAAAATGCTAGTGGAAGAGATGCACTGGCAACCCTCCAAAGATAAATTGATGTGTTACAAGAGTAGTTGAGAAGAGGGTTAAACCTGAGGGAGGAAAGTGAGGATGAAGGAGAGGAAGAAGGTTCAAATGCAGAAGAGGGAGAAGAAGCAATTGATCAAGACCAAATGCAGCTAATAAGAGCCATTTCAAAGATCGGGAAAAGACCCAGAGGAGAAGTCCCTAGTTATTCTGGAAGTCTGAACCCAAAAGAGTTGATCAATTGGATGAATGAGCTAGAAGAATATTTTGAGTATGAGGAAATAGAGGACCCAGATCAGGTTAAGTTTGCGAAAATGAAGCTGAAGGGCCATGCTAGTATTTGGTGGAAAGAGGTCCAGTTGGAAAGAAATTGAAGAGGAAAAGGAAACATCACCAAATGGGATCGCATGGTAGAGAAACTAAAGAAGCAATTCATACCAATGGACTAGAAGTTAGATCTATTGAATAAATTGCAAGGGTTGAAGCAAGGAAGCAGATCTATGAAAGAATATACTAAATTTTTTTACAAGATAATCATCAGAACGAGCCACATAGAGGCCAATAAGGAGAAGGTAGCTTGATATCTTAATGGGTTACGATTGAGCATTCAGGAGGAGTTAAGCCTAGTCAGAATGACCACCATTGAGGATGTGTATCAATTTTCTCTGAAGGTGGAAGAGAAGCTGAACAAAAGATTTGATGGCAAGCAAAAAGGACGAGGAGGTCAAAGTGGAAGGAGCAATGGAAGACCTTCAGAAAGCCGAAATGATGATAAAAGAAAAGTGAAGATGTGGGTACCAGCCGAAGCCAAAGGAATGACAACTTCTACTACCCTCGTGATCAAAACAGTGGTGATCAAAGAGGTAGAGGACGAGGGAGATATGGACAAGGATTTGGAAGAGGTGGTTTCAAAGGAACATGTTTCCAGTGTGGTGAAGAAGGGCATCGAGCCTATGAATGTCCACAACACCAAGGAAGGGAAGACAAAAGGCCAGAAGGTTGTGGAAGGGTTGCACATGTAGATGAGGAGGCCTAATCTGAACATTTAGATGATGCTGAAAGGGAGAAGCCCTAGTGATTAGGAGAGCCCTGGTGACTGAGGAAAAGGAACCTAGAACAGAGGAAGAATCTGTTTTGCACAAGGTGCAAGTGTGAAGAAAAATGTTGTGATGTCATTATTGATGGTGGGAGCACTGATAATCTAGTGTCACAAGAGATGGTCACAAAGTTGAAGCTGAAGAGGGAAAGGTACCTGCATCTGTATCAGATTGCCTGGTTGTAGAAAGACCACAAAGTTTTGGTCAATGAGCAGTGCCTAGTAAAGTTCAAGATTGGGAGCTACCATGATGAGGTACTCTGTGATATCATCCCCATGGATGCATGTCACATGTTTTGGGGAGGCCATGGCAGTTCGATAGGCGAGCTATACATGATGGCCATGCAAACACTTATTCCTTGACAAAGGATGGGGTTCGTCACAAGTTGAAACCCCTGAAGGAGACTGAAGAAAAGGTATGTAGTAGTGCTAAAATTTGTTATGTAGATGGAAGAAAATTTTTAGAAGGTATGAAGCATGAGCGTGTGTGTTATGCATTGATCCCTAGAGTGAGTAAGGAGGATAGTGAGAAGGTTCTAGAAGAATTTTCTAGGATGTTGGATGAGTTTCAAGATATTGTTTCTGATAATTTACCTGAGGGTTTACCACCAATAAGAAAGATCAGTCATCAGATTGACTTGATTCCTGGAGCCAGTTTGCCAAATAAGGCAGCTCATAGAATGACTCTAGCAGAAAATGAGTAGTTGAATAGACAAGTTCAAGAGTTGTTGAGAAAGGGCTTGATACGGGAGAGTTTAAGTCCATGTGTAGTACTTGTAGTACTAGCACCAAAGAAGGATGGGGAGTGGAGGGAATGCATACGAGGTAGAGTTGACAGATGGATTCAACATTTCCCTTGTGTTCAACATTTCAGATTTGACAGAATATCATGAAGATGGCGCAGAGGAAGTACCAATGATGGAACAGTGTGGGATTGCAGCACCTAATTCAAAAAAGGAGGAGATTGAAGAAATCCTAGATAGTCGTGTGGGAAGGAGTACCAAAAACAGGCAGTATGAAGAATATATGGTGAAATGGAAAGGAAGGCCTGTTGAAGATTCATCTTGGTTGCTTAAGGTAGAGGTCGACCGTTTGGGTTTTCCTCCACCATCTGAGATGTGATAGGGTCACTTCTCAAATTACCTTGGGTGTCTGATGTAGGAGCATCCAGTGGTGTAAGGGCAATCTTGCATCACCCAAAAATAGTTAAAATTCAAGTTTCTCAATTTTTAGATGTTTTTACATTTTTTGATACCCTTTTCATCATAATGAAATTCCCAATTTATGATTTTTATTTCCTATTCCTGGGTTGAAAGATATTACATTTTTAGTTTCCCAGATTTGCACCTGAAAATCTTTTGAGTTAGATTTGAGGCACTTAGAGTTCCCGGATCGGCCCCGAAACTTTCCAAAATTAGCATAGCAAATTTTGAGTGCATTCTTGACTTTGATACCTTTCGAACGGTTCAAACGGTTCACGAATTGGAGTCCCTGATCAAAAGTTATGGCCCCGTGAAGTTGGTGCACTTTATAGAAGATACAATTGCAAATGTTCTTTTGAAATTTGAACTTCAATTTGTAATTTTTCGGCGCCAAACCACCTAAACTCAAATTTGAATGTTGTTTTGGCTCCAAATGAAAGAGGAGCTCTATTTATGGGTGGGTTTCTAATTTTTTGGGTAACTTTTTGGGGACAAGCTCGCATATTACGAAAGGGTTATTCTGTAGCTTTCTGTAACTTGCATGTGCTATAGAACTTGGGGATTTGAGATTCTCTGCATGTAAGAAGCTCCATTTTCTGAATAATAAAATTATTCTCTTGTTTGTGGGTTATTTTCTAAGTCTTGGGTTGCACCCTCATCAAGTGGTATCCATGTTTTTTCTTGTATTCTCACTAGAGATTCGAATGATGGTGTTATTATTTGAATTTTTAGCCATTTTTTGAGAGAGAAATGAGTAAATAAAAAGTATAAGTAAAAAATTATAAGTCATAAATCTTACAATAAAATTTAAATATTATTGTAAATTTAGAAAACAAAATTACAGTACTTTAATAAAAAGTTGTGTTTATAAATAATAATAACATTACTACATATTAACTTTTCTTTATTTATCTAAAAATAAACCCTAAAAAAATGTTTAAATTTTTTGAAATTTTAAAAAATATTAAATATAAATATATAAATATATGTATGCCATCAACCTAATTTAATTTCTAAAATATTATAGATATGGTTTTTTTAGCCGATAGGCTATTTTATGTGGGGGAACCCCACCGGCATTTCCCCCAGTCTAACACTGGCGGGAACCCCACAAACCCCATGAAATTTCTTCTCCGGTCAGCATGGTTTATTCATTCACGTCAAAGTCAATTTTCCAGACACTCTGTTACCTTTTGCTAGCATGATTGATGGCTTTCTGATAGGAGCACAAAACACGAGACAAACAACCTTTCTATTTTACAGTGTGCTGGCAGACGTAGCTCCGACGCCTTGTACCGAATACCGCGAATGAAAAAAGAAGGAAAAAATCAATGACTGATGAGAAGGAAAAATCTAACGGCTAAGATTTTTTTTAATCATCTGGCATGCTATAGATACAATGATAGCCGTGGATACGCTTTGTCAGGTTGTCAACACAACTTACATCAAGCTTGATTTGTCTCATTTTGGTGGAATGTAGAGCTTGAGAGGAAGCATCTGGACTTTCCACATGAAAATGGGGTTCATTGATATAATTTGTTGTGCGAATGCAATATTACTCAATCTTCTTTCACAGGAATGACCCACCTACCTTTACCTCGCGAGAAGAGACAGACGCCAAATGGATTTGAAAATTAATGCTAAATAGTTTTATATTTTTATTTTGTCTTTACCAACAGAAATTAAACAAAATTAAAACATATCTCTAACACTCCGCATTATATGCAGTGTATCTCCATCAAGTCAATAAATGTTAGCCCGTAAAAGATGTTTTTACAAATGATGTGTAACTATATGATTTTAGTCACTCAATATTACCCCAAATAATTTTAAAAAGCTAAGATAGTTGTACGAAATTTGTTTATTTAAGAAAGTATATTAATCGTAACATTTGAAGCAATCAATATGCAATATTCAGAGAGATTAATATTTATTAAACAGATCATTTTCAAATATAAAATATATTCAATTAAATAATTATAAAATATTTTTTTAAAATAATATATAAGTAAAATTTAATTTTGTTTGAAATATAAAGTTGGATTAATTAATAAATAATGATAAAAAGATGGACATGGATAATATTTTGTTTGGTAAGTTTTTATTATTAAAATTATATTGGATTAATTAATAAAAAATGATAAAAGATCGACATGGATAATATTTTGTATGATAAATTTTTATTATTAAAAAAATATAAGTGTGTATTAATCTTCAAATGTAAATCACATATGCAACACACTTTCTTCTTTTACTCTGATTGTATTTTAGCAACCCTATGTACCTTTGAGATCTTGTAAAGCTTAGTACTCGCTACTCGAACCCCTCATACATGTGTACCAAAACCATAGACTAGGAAGCAACATATTGTGTAGCCTTTGGCTCAAACAGAGAGAAATGAAGTGGGGAACCCTTTAAGCCCAATAGTCATGTTAAATACCAAGGCTACAACTAAATATTATGCAAGCCTCACATTCTCCCACTTAAGCTTATGCATTGCAATGACATCCATACAAACCATAAAATAAATCAACTATATGATTCTAGGGCCACGCCACTTTTACACCAAGAGAACTTCTATATGTTCACTAGCTTTGTGAGGCATACCAATCCCCTTATAATGACTTATCGATGTAATTCTCATACTAAGTAAAAGAATTCCTTAAGTAAAGAAAATGGGAATATATTCCCCATTCCCTTTAAAAAGGGTTATATTATTTTAAAATAAGATTTTATACAAAGATAAAAAGAAATTAGGTATTGTTAGAATCTATTTATTACTTTTGTTTTTTTATGGTTCCTTAATGATATATTTATTTGCATATAATATTAATTAGTTTTATGGTATAAATTTCTTAATTATTTATATTTGTATAAAGGATATTTATTATTTTTATCTATACAAAGAATAAACAATCAATTAATAAATATTAAATAGACATAAATAAACATGTATTTAATAATATATATTGATAATAATAAATAAATTTAAGAATATATATATAGTGTTAATCAATCTGAGATTAATTATTAAATATGAATATATCTATTATAGGCATTAAAATGATCTCATTTTTTTTGCATTCTTGCATTCAAAGTTAACTAACTTGAAATATTTACATAACTTTAATGTGCATATCATCTATATCTTATGGCGTTGTTATACAATAATATAGCGTTTTTGATAAAGGAAAAAAATGGGTTTTACTACAATAATATAGTGTTAGTAATGTTTATACATTATTATTGGAAAAAAAATTGTGGTTGTGTTTATGCCCAAAGTGTAAATAGTTGGGTTTTTTCTACCAAAAATTATGGGTTATAAAGGCCAAAAAAAAATTCCTAGAATGCAGTAGGGGAAAATTTGGGAACTTGTCATCAAAGGCCAAATGTTTTTCAGTACAATGTCTATGGAAGAGGTGTGAATACATTTTAGTCTCCATTAGAATTTTCTTGGTAGCAATAAATGTATGAATCTTTGAAGAGTATTGTGAAAAATTAATAGTGTAAGAAAGTAGAGCTTTTTCAGAGTTTCAGAGGTTGTGGAATGGCCAATATTCATTAGTATGGAGGTCATAAAGGAAAAATTGCCTGGTATTTGTTATGTGTTATAAAATCCAAAAAATAAACAAATAGAAAAAGGAAAAACTAAAGTTGTATAGGAAGTTTTTTTTTGGAATGAATTGGAGAGGAGGATAAAGAATTAGAGAGGAAAAGATAGAGAGAGAGAGAGAGAGGAAGGAAAAGAAGTAGAGAGGGAAGGATAAAGAAAGAGAGAGAGATGATGGTAAAGGGACGAAGGGAGGTAGAGAGGGATAAGTGAGATAGAGATAGGGAGGGAGAGAGAGGTGGGATAGAAAGAAGTAGAGAAGCAAAGAGAGAGCTAGAGAGAGTGAGAGAGAGGGAGGGAGGAAGGGAGAGATAGAGAGGGATAGGGGAGATATAGAGAATAAGAGGGGGGAGGAGAAGGAGGTAGAAAGGAATAAGTGAGAGAGGGATAGAAGTAGAAAGGGATGAAGAGAGTGAGAGAGAAATAGGTGGGATGGAGGGAGGGATAAGTAGAGAAGGATATGCGATATAGAGAGATATAGAGAGGGAAGGAGAGAGCAAGAGGGAAAGAGAAGGGGGGAGGGAGGGAGGAAGAGGTAGAGAGGGATAGGTGAGATAGATCACTGCTTTTTGCACATCAAAAGACATTAAAAGATGTGTGAAGAAAACAAAAGAATTAATTAATTTAAATGAAGAATTCAAATCTATCGAAACCATTAGGGTTTCACAGAACCATTAACACCATTAAGTTTTTAAACCTTTAAATTCTTCAGTCATAAATTTCATCAACCTGCTTTGTCCGGATGGTGTATTATTGAACACGACATTCATTAACCAATAGTAGTTACATTTACATTTTTGACAATTGTAAATTTAAAAAGACAGCTATTGATAATATGATCTTCTTTCTCCAAGTGTCTGGTTTTTTTGGGTTACTCAAAACATAATGAATAATTCTATTGGGAAAGAAAAGCAAATATAGGTATCATAACACACACGATTATGAATCATATTTCAATTATAATTCTATTATGTGTGTGGAGGAATATTAAGTGGTTGGATTCTTATGGCTCTGACAGCAGGGGCGAGCTCTGTAGTGCTTGTCGGTCCATTGATTGCCCCTTCTCCCTACTTGTAATAGGATTTTCCTTCTTTCGTTGATATCGTACACCAGGCCGAGAAAGGGAAGGTGGGTGAGAAGAATATTAGCCTCGGTAGGGGGGCCGACGAATATCTAATATCTAAAGACAGGCAGGCAGGTATAGGTCTAGCTAAACTCCACCCAAAACCCACCCATGAGACTATCGCAGAAGTTTCTTTTGAATATAAATTTAAGCCATGCTAGTGGACGCTATTTTTTTGCCTTAATAATAACATGATTTTGAGTGGCGTTGTTCATAGGATTGCATGATCAAAGTTTGGGATAGTTCTAATGGGAAGCTAATCTGTGAGTTAAACTTATAATTTTATTTTATCCTTTTGATTACATTCTAATGGGAACCTGGTTTGTGAGTTAAGAGCCATGTTATTGGAGTGGGAGCGTATTCCCGACCAACACTCCAAGAGTGCTTTTCTTCAGGGATATACTCCAATGTAGAAACTCATTTGAGCTGCCTTTCCTAGTGGACAGGTTTGGTTCTAAATTTCTCCCCTTTTTTCCATCGCATCCCACAAATTCAGTCAAAGAGGTACTAGTGGGCATGATTCAAATTGTAAGAGGTACTAAAAAATTAAATACTAAAAGAATGATTCAGTTTGTTAACAATGTGAAGTTGTAGAAAATACCCTTCTATGCACCTTTCTAAATAAAATCATTGTTCAAATTTATTATTGCTTATCATTTCTTATCAAAACTTGCGTGATAGATTAATTCTTCATTTTGAATTTGATGACTTTTTGGTTTATACCCACTACATATATAATCTTTCTGATAGTCACCAAATTGATTGCAAGGCAGGCTTGTGGTTGATAGGATTCTTCCATTGATTTGATTACTTTCTAAGGCAATAAAAGGCATAGTCCAGCGCATCCTAATGGAATGTCATGGTATTTTTGAATTCTGTAATATCCTCTTCTCTAACCTCCATCACGTGCCCATTGTTCCCCATCATCACTGCTCATTGTTCTCCATTTTGTATTCTTCACTTTCCTCGAATGTTGTTTACACTTTTAAACAATTTTTTTTCTGAGCCAAACCTATTTAAAATTTCACCTTTGCAACCTGATGCTATACTACCTACACTAAATTCTAGTTGTAAGATATTTACTTTTACAACAAGTTTAAATGGACTAGCTGATGATCACTCACAGTAGAGTAAATACATTATTATTTGATATATATATATATATAATTTGATTTATAAGTTTATTATATAAAATTAGATTATATTTTAATATTTTTTGTATGAGAAAAGAACATAGACCACCATGAAAATGAAGAGTGTTGTGTTGAAGTCAAAGAAATTGGGTAAAGCAAAAACATGGGTAATTTCTTCACAAACCCTAAGTTATATGGTTTTCTTCATACTTGCTTTTAAATTTGCAAACCCTAGAGCTTTCGAAGTGAATGTTTGAAATATCAAAATTTCATTTATGATATTTGATATTTGTGATACAGGTAGTAAAAAGCATACTTTTGGCCCTAAAATTTAGAAGGGTAGAATTGATACCAACCATATATGGAGTGGCATTGTTTTACTAAGCTACAACATTTCTAGTGAACTATTTCCTCTCTAGACTCTCTCACCCAAAAATCCATGGTGGCTAGCATTAACTTCTTGTTCATTACCATTATTGCCTACAAATTTTCTATTTGTTTTCTAGTTATTTGTGGATACATTTTACATAAAAATTAAATTAAATACGTGTTTCTTATATGGTAAAATTAAGGAAGGATTTATTTTTTATCTAGGTAAGAGTAAAAATATATAAGTTCTCTTATTTTCATTCTTCTATTGAAGCGCATATGTAATTATTGATCTAGGTACAAGTAAAAATATAGTAAATGGAGATATTGCAACAGTTATAGATAAAGTAAAAACCAAAGGAAATAATTAAACAACAATAAGGAGAATAAAAGCTTAACAACAAAGAAGAAATTTAAAGCATAATAATTTCAACCACCAACTATAATTCTATACTTTGTTCAATAATAGTATAAACAATTAGATGTAAGTTAAATACCTTCTTTCAAAGTCTAAAAAGTGGGGATAAGAAGTTGTTGAAGTGCCTCCAAACCAAAGCTTCTAACATATTTTTCCAGAACAATGCAAACTGGAAAGAGGTGTTTGGAAAACTGAATGCAAATTAGAAACAAGAACAAAAAAAATAGAAGTAAAATGATATTTTATAGGATAGGAGAGTAAATAAAAATCTCTCCATGGAAAAGGCATGCGATGATGGCAAAAGAGCATTAATATTTGGAGATATAAGTACAAAGGTGGGAGGGAGTAGATAGTTATTTTTGACTAATTTTTTTAAAATAAAAATTTTAAATAATTGCAAATGTATTATTTGAAAATATTTTTTTGTGCAAATAAAATTTTAACAAATTTAAGCTAAACATAATTATCATTACTAAAGGTTATAAACTGATTAATTAAAATACAAATGATGTAATTTGATTTAGGTAAATTTACAAAGAATTTTGAAAGTTTAAATATAAATTAAAAAAATCAAATATAAGGTAAGGCATAATTTTCAATTTTTCATTTTAAATTGATTAATTAGAATGCAAATTATATTATTTGATTTAAGCAATTTAGTTGAATAAAAGAAATATATCAATTTGCTTGAAAAATAAATCATTCTGTAATTTTATAACTAAAATTGAATATAACTGTTTCAAAAACTATGTGTTCCTGACATATTCTCATCTTTTAAAAACTATGTGTTTGCTTTAATTTGGGGCTAGTAAAAAAAGAATTTTTACATACCTGTAAAAAGGTACAGTAAAACAAGTCCTTTAACCACACACTTTGCAATAAATGACGACAATAAATTGTATGCAGCAGACTTTTGCAGATAAAAATCAGGGAAAATATATCAATGGACGAAAGAGTCTTAGAAGTCGGCAGACTCATACCAACCATTCAATGACAATTTTACCTTTGTCTACCTCAAATAGTATACATAGTTGATTTCAAGCTATCACTTCTCTATTAAGACCTTTATTACATCATTTGCTAAATGACCTACCAATTAACCTCATATAATGCACTAATGTATTTAAAAATAGAACAACTTTTGTCCTAAATAACCTTCCACACCTCCTCTTCAACGTACCCATTGCATAACAAGATGCCATTGCTAATTTTATGTTTCCGAAAAAGCCACCTTAATTAAATGAATTCATTCTGCTTAATTGACTTCCCTTCGTAGTTTTGGTTTTGCTGATTACACGTATCATATGTTCTAAAATAATAAATATACCTTTTTTTAAAATAATAAAGTGTAACCACTATTTTTCTCACTAGTGATTGACATTAATATAAAGTTGAGTAATGGCAGAACTGCCATCAATTTTAAAGACAACGTGCTCACAATTCAGCGCATGTTACGTTGGCATTATTCAGTTGGTAGCCAATAAAAATATCCAGTTGTTGATCATCTTGAAATTACGATTAGCAATTTAGCAAAGTGAAGCTATTTAACAGGAATTAGATTGAATTCAATCTCAAGTCTATACGAACGATCAGATCGAGTAGTGAGTATGGAGATTCTTTTCTTTGTCATTTAATGCCTGCTATTTTTCACGAATCATCCAGCTATTCTGTTCAGGGGTGGCAGCGCAGAAATGCATATAATAATCGATCAATGGCAGAACTGCCATCACTTTTAAAGACAACGTGCTCAGAATTCGGCGCGTGTTACGTTGAAATTATTGGGTTGGGAGCCAATTAAAAAATCCAGAGTTGTTGACCATCTTGAAATTACAATTAGCAGAAGTGAAGCTATTTAAGCGGATTAGATTGATTTCAATTTCAAGTCAATACGAGCGATCAGATCGACTAGTGAGTATGGAGATTCTCTTCTTTCTCATTTCATGCGTGCTATTTTTCACAAATCATCAGCAGATCTACTATTCGGCGGTGGCAGCGCAGAAATTGGGTAAGTGCATTATTTCAGTTTTTCGTTTCAAATCTCTGTGTTTTATGAGAGGGAGGCATACAAAAATTTCAATGGTTTATGTTTGGTGTATTACATTAATCGGGTACGTTTTGTTCTTGACGTTTGCAGAATACCCATTTCCGTTTATGACAGTAGATGCTCAAAAGGCAACTTCAAGAACATATGATTACATTGTGGTTGGAGGAGGCGCAGCAGGGTGTCCTCTGGCAGCAACACTGTCACAACATTATTCTGTTTTGTTATTGGAAAGGGGAGATTCCCCATATGGAAATCCTGACACTGAAGACATTAGAGGCGTTTTCAAGGTTTTTGGGGATCCCAGCGACTTCCCTTACGCCTTTCAGGGATTTGTCTCAGAAGATGGAGTGCAGTTGGTAAGGGGAAGAGTTCTTGGCGGCGGAACAGCCATTAATGCTGGTTTCTACAGCAGGGCCAGCCCAGAATTCATTCGAGAGATGGACTGGGATGAGAAGATTGTAAATGAGTCGTATGAATGGGTGGAGAAGTTGGTTGCCTTCAAACCAGACAAGCTTTTTCGTTGGAATTCTGCAGTGAAGGATGCACTTTTGGAAGCTGGAGTGCATCCTTATCATGGGTATACTCTGGACCATTTGGAGGGCACCAAGATTGGTGCTTCAACCATTGACAACGATGGAAGGAGAAACACAGCTGCAGATCTTCTGCAATATGCAAATCCAGATAACATTGTGGTTCTTCTGAATGCTACAGCTACCAGAATCCTCTTCGATTCCTCATCAGGTACACTTGTACTTTCACTTTTATGTTTTGCTTGTTTCCGTATAGGTCTGAGATCCCCTTTCCCTAAATATTAGTCAGTTTAATGGTTTAAGATATATATTTTAAAAAAATATTTATTGTTGTGTAAAAAATAGTATTAGGTGGAATGCTAAGTTTTTAATTTAAAATCAATTTATTTTACCAATAAATTTATCTTTTAGGATCGTAAATAATGAATTCAAGGTATTAAAAATATGTACTCATTAGCACATAGATGCTATTTTCTTTTCATAAAAAATATATTTTTGGTTGACCATTATTTTGTTCTTTTTCATGTACTTGTTTTTTATTTTATTTATTTAGTATTATTAGTTTTTTTTACTTTTTCTTTTCTTCTTTAATAAACCATCACTAACAATATATTTATTATTAAATGGTATTATTAATATTGTGTTCATGATTAAATATTAATTATTGGATTGTAAATAATCATCAAATTTAAATTAATAGTTTTTTATGTACATGATCATGACATGACACTCTTTGATGTATCATTATAGAATACCTCTTGATATAATTATATACTTATATGCTATATTTTAGAGTTCAATTTTATTGTTTTTTTTTTAAAATATAATATGTGTTTATTGTGTTATGGTTTCTATATACATGATCATGACATGATACTTTATGGCATGTTGCAATTATAGACTACCTCTTGATGTAATTAACAATAATAAATTATTCATATGTTTGCATTTACTATTTTTTATCTTTATCTTGTTGGCATCTATTTTATTAGAATGACTCTCTATAACATGACAAAATTATTAGATAAATCAATTTGATTCTTTTTGTAAGAAGTAAATTGTTTTGTGATGATAATTTTTATTGAATATAGGTATGCATAGTATCAATATTTTCTACAGTATTTTTTTCTCTTTCTAGGTATATAACACTTATTCTATTTTGTTAAAGACTTATTAATTAGAATACTAATTGTCTTTCCATATAGTCTTTCCAATCTAGTTTTAAAGTTATTATTTTTTCTCATTTTGATAATATAATTTTCTTATTTATCTTTATCCTTTTTAAAAACTAAATAAAAAAATATTTTTTTAATTTAGAATTCTAATATTGGTTATGAAACTATGGTGTAGGAATGTTGAAGGCAAATGGTGTTGAGTTGATAAGTAGTGTCGATGACCTCTCTTATCAAGTATCTACCAATCAATTATCACAATGGAGTGAAGTGATTTTGTCAACAGGAAGTATAGGTAGCCCTCAACTTCTCTTATTAAGTGGAATTGGCCCCTTAGAGCACCTTAATGAATTGAACATTACTGTATTATTAGATCTAAACTCAGTAGGGAAAAGGATTCAAGATCCACCACGTACAACAATCATTTTAGAATCCCCTGAACCACTTGAATTTGAACAAGCACAAGTAGTGGGAATAATAGACAATTCCCAAGTCTACATTGAGGCCGCTAGCTTTTTTCAAAAACAAAATACAAAAGACCATACATATATAGGAGGTATGTTTAGCAAGGTGGCTTTTCCCATATCAAGGGGTGAGCTTCAACTTAGGAGTAAAAATCCCCAAGATAACCCAATTGTAAGATATAATTACTTTTCTCATCCATTGGATGTACAAAAATGTATTCTTGCTGTGAAGGTATTGTCAAATCTTACCATGTCAACTTCTATTCAAGAATTTTCATTTAGTGGTAGTGGAAACTCCAAAATACTTCGATTCATAGGGCTAGAATTGCCACAACATAAAATAGAAGATAATGCCTTGGAAAGGTATTGCAAAGATACAGTAACAACATTTTGGCATTACCATGGAGGGTGTGAAGTTGATTATGTGGTTGATAAAATGTTTCACGTGAAAGGTGTTGATAGTCTAAGGGTCGTGGACAATTCAATTTTCAAGGATAGCCCTGGGACCAATCCACAAGCCACTACCATGATGCTTGGAAGGTATTTTTTATTTGTATTTTATATTTTTTAAGTAATAATGGATAATATTAATGACACATTCTTAATGTAATCTATGTAGGTATACAGGAGTTTGTATCCTTCAAGAGCGGATGAACATTTGTGAATATTAGCCCATATTTAAATCTTGCTAAAATAAAATGTTGTAAAATTACAATATGTAATTTTAATTATCATCAAATGGATTGTTATTATTTATATCAATTATTTTGTCATATAATGAATATTGGGTTGTTAATTTTTTTTATATTAATTTATAAAATTACAAAATAAAGGAATATGAAGGAACACTTTGATGATAATCTTTAGGCAAAGATAAACATATATAATTATTTAAAGAAATGAAAGGAAAAATAAAGAATTATTACACTACTAAATTTGATTTAAAATGGGAGAAGAAAACCATGGATTTTCTTATGGGTAATGAAGGTGGAAATATTTGGAAGATAAATAATTTCATTGATAATATTTATTTAATGATGATTTAAAAACATGATATTTTCTAATACTTCTTAATATTATAACTTAATTCTTAATACCCAACTCAAATAATGATTATATATATGTATATATTGAATAATTAAAATATTATTTATTATTAATTTATGTCAAGAGGCGATGAATTGTAATTCCTATATGTTTTCATACCATTGTCATGTAATGTAGTTTTGGTGTCAAAATTTTTGTAATATTTGATGTATGTTGTATTTCTACATGGTTTATTGTATGTATATTTATGATATATGGGAATTTATACATGTTAAATTACATTTAAGATTAATCTTGTATAATTTTTTTAGTTTCATTATTTTCATTTAAATGATTTGTGTTGAATGCACAAGACAACTGAGGGGGGTGAATCAATTGTACCTAAAAACTTCAAAACCCTTATAGACATGAAGATCCACATTAATTCAATTAACCCTTAATTTGTTAGAATGATTTATCATGAAAGTAGATAACAAAAATAAAACCAAAGCAACACCATGGACAATGGAGCACTAGCTTTATGTGGAAAAACTAAGGGGAAAACCATGGTGAGGATTATCTCACAATATAAAGTAATATCAACACTAATTACAAAGGGCTCACTCCTGGAGGACTCACTACCAAAGGCTCACTTCCAAAATAGAAAAGAAGATAGAGAAGAGTGTTACAATGAGAAATCCATATCAATGCAACAAAAAATTCCACCACAACATCACCAACACATTCATAGCCTTACTGAACATTATAGACACCTTCTACTCACTCCATCCAGTAATCTAACACATAAAATCTCACACTACATTTCACAAATTCACAACTTACAACTCTGCAATTTTTATCAATCACATCACAAACATCTATCTTATCATCCCTAAAAAACTCAACACATATTTTTACCATCTTCAACCTTGAAAAAGTTCTCCAAAGTTAGCTATGCATCTCAACCATGAAAAATCAAATTAGGTCAGTACCAAGGAATTCCTATGGTGTAAATTAATGAAGGTGGACCACAAAACACCTTAACTTATACCTAAATCCACTCATACATGCCACACCATGCTTCTATAAGCACCAAAGAAACTTCACAATTAGTTTAAACACCCAAGGTTAGATGAACCAATGTAAACACCGTTAAAGAAATAAGTACAGAATTCCTTTGATCTAAAAAAATAATTTGAACATAATGTAGAATATTTCATAAACACCCTAAAATCCAATAAATTCCTTCACAACATCTTTCACCTGAAGAATGTACACACCTAGTACACTTAGGTAATCCTCCCACACATTGTAACTCAAGAAACTGACTTCCAGAGCACCAAACCTTAAACAACTTAAAATAAAGAAAGATAAAAACACTATTAGCACCATTCCAAATCAACAAGACCTAAAACCACCCTTTGAAGAAATTTAGAGAAAAACCATTTCCCCTAGACACCTATGCAATGCATAGTTCACACACTATTGAACACAAATTCTTCTACATAATGATCCAACACATAAAATTATGGCTGCAACACCTTTGAACACATCTAATAAACATATATCCAAACCACACAATAAGATGTTCAACATAGATGAAATGTGAAGTGAAACCATAACACTACTCTAAAACATAGAGCACCATTGCAACACATTGTTTCCTCATTTTATTCAAATTTTCTAAAAAAGAACTTGGAAACCAAGCACCAGAGACACATCCTCAACATCTTCATAACTTCCTCATCACTACCAAGCCAAATACAACATATAAACTCAACCATATATCCGTAGAAAAAATATTATCAAAGCAACACTAGAGGTTGACACTAGTAGCTCACTAATGACAACATATTGCAACTAATCAAAGCATCATCAGAGACAACATCAACTCAATACCAACTACTCACACTCTTGAAAAAATATCCTACTCATATAGTTAACACCAATGAAAATAAAATCTCATTGACATCAATGATAACACCAACTACACATACTTGCAACAATATGTTTCTTAACTATGAAACATACATTGGCCATAAAAAGTTAGCTACCAAGACATATGAAGAAAGTATAAATCAAAATATAGTTCAAAATAAGAGATAATTAGGACCTATTTAACCTTAGCACACATCTTCAAACTGGCGCACACTTCCAAACACCTAGTGCAATCATCTCAGCATACTAGATCAGTCCAATAAACATTTAACCTTCCATGCATTAGATCTAGACCTAAAGAAGTACCAAAGAGACCAAATAGCAATATGTTTATCACTTTACAACATGATATGAAATGCAAAAACATTCTTGTATACCCCTTTAATAAATTCATGCTACTTCATATTGGCATAAACAAATAGACGTTGAACCCAATATCTCAGCAAACACTAAAAACATTGAAAAACATACTTGCAATACTCCTCTACACCTAAAACATGAAATGAAGAAACATATAGAAAATATGAACTTATCCTCCAAACAACAAAGCCAAATATTTTAATGTGGTAAAATGTGGTCTTTTAAATTCTCTTACTAGCACTCCTAAATAACAACATGATCTTCCCTTACTCTACAAACTCCTAGGAACCTCTAAGATATATCTTACAATTTGAAACTTGAATCATGTATACCTTTCATATGCATTTGACTATCCTTCGAGCTGCACTTGATCACATATTTAAATATGGAGAAATACATAACATTCCTCTTACTCTTACTAACTAAAACCACACTATACTACCATTTTCATTTGGCTAGCTTTGGAATCTTCTATGATAACCTCTATTCTCTAAAATAAGGAACATACATACTTCACACCTTTCTTTTTCTAACTTCCAAACTACAAGGTCATATCTTAAACTATGGAGGAATATGGAGCAGAATCTCCTAAGCCTATTCAATACAACTTCATTTTCCTTTGATTGTTTGAAACCTGTCATACTTTCTTTCATTAATGCTTTACATTAAGGTACAAAGAATACAACATTCACACTATCAAAAACAATAATTACAGCTCTTTTCATCAAAATTTAGAAACAACAACCTCTTCATATCAACATAGACTTCAACCTATCAACTTTCACCTATTAACGAGAAACAAAGAATATGGTACGATTATGTATATCATGCTCATGACATTCACCATCATGTCCTACTCACAAATCTTATGATGATCACTCTATCAAGTTTGATCCTTTGGATAGATCCTTTAAACTCTTACCCTTTTGACATCTTTGATCACTACTCTATTTGCATCACTTACAACCTTCCACAATACCACTATTTTGACATCAATGATAACACATACAACAATATCCCTTTTGACATTAATGGAAACACTAACCTAATATTTAATTTCTCCCCATTTTACATCAAAGGAAAAGGGTTGGTGGTCTTCCTTTGTCCCTACAATATATAAGCTCCCCCTTTTTGCACAAACCTTATCATCATTCTTAGTCTCTTTCTACCTATTCCCCCAAAGAGGTAGCCCCCATCAACTTAATAATAAATATGCCTTTAAAGTATTCCCTAGACAGATGCACCATCTATCCATCTAGTTAGGACCTGGGCAACAACCCCTGATTTTCTTTCAAGAGATATTCAAATATGTCCTTAGAAAGTGTCATTGTAAAGATATTTGCAACTTGATCCTTTGTAGGTAGGTGATCCCACAATATTGGTTTTCAATTTTTGGCCAAACTCGACAGTGAACTAATTTTTTCTAACTAAATCTTCACTTCTAAACACCTATAGCAGCTAAAACATGAGGAATTTGAAGATGATGAAAACTAGTGATTTGTGACATTTCGTCTATAGATTCTAAATATATTTTTTTCAAAAATTTTGGAATCATATTGCACTTCATTTTCCATCTCATTCAAAAACTATTTTTTTCAGTAAACACCATTTTTAAGGAGTGATGCTCACTGTATAATGCATAAATTTTTTGTCATGAAGGATAAACTTCTATTTTTTTCAAATTTAGATTTGTAAATACAATATCTAGTTCTTCCATTGGTTTCATAGTGTTTTATTAAATATTTTTTCCTTAAGTAAGTTTCAAAGTCAAACGAATTACAATTCAGACATAGGCAAACTGTATAACATGTAACTTTTTTTGTATGTACATCAAAATTCTTTTTTCTTTGTTCAATCAAGGACTTAAATATCTAGTGCACTCATATTTTGCAAATTATTTTTGATAATCTACTATTTTTCCACATGTGTAGAATAGAAAGCTTGATTTTCAATGAAAAACCTACATGCACAAGAAAAATAATAAAATTTAATAATAAAATTTAATTTAATTAGAATTATACTTTTTGGAAACTTATAATAAGGACTACATACTTTCAAAAAATAAATTTTAAATGAATTCATTTGATCCCCCAGAAGGTAAATCAAAAGTGTTTTTTTATTAGCATTTTGATAGGTGTAAAGCAAACTTTGTTATAGGTATGGTTTAAAACTAGCGGGGTTCTATCCAAGGGGGCTTGGTCTAAGGTGGTTTGATAAAATAATTGGAATCCTTTAAATGGAACTTTTCATGGCTTAAATCATTATATTTTCTAAAAATATGGGATTTAAGCAAAAATCAAGATCTCCTAGAAAGTGTAAACCACTATTGTGGCAACACCCTGTACATATTCCAATTTTACTTCTTGATTTGCAACCTTATCTCTTAAAAATTGAAACTTGATAAATATGTGTTTGATTCTAGAATGCATCACTAGATTATTTGAAATATTTATGGCACTTATATTATCACATGGAATATGAATGGGCTCATCATATATTTCCTTGATATCCTTCAATTTTTTCTTCATCCATAATACTTAAGTGCAACAAGAAGCTAAAACTACATACTTTGCTTCTAATATTGATAAGGACACTAAATTGTACTTCTTACTAAACCATGAGACCAATTTTTTTCCCAAAAAGAAAGCTCCACCACTAGTTCTTCTTTTATCATCAACATTATCGACCCAATTTGCATTAGTATATGGACTCGGGGAAAAATTATCACTCTTTTAATACCAAAATCTATAATATAGAGTTCTCTTCAAATATATTAAAATCCTCTTGATTTCCTTCACATGATTTTCTCTTGGATCATCTTGAAGCCTTGCAAACAAATAGAAAAATCACATAAGCTCAAGCTTTGATGTTGTTAATTGTATAGTAGGCCCCCAATCATAAATCTATATAGAGTCTAATGAACTCGAGGTGATTCATCATCTTTACTCAAATGACAACTTGTTACCATAGGAGTACTCACTAGTTTTTAATATTCCTACCAAATTTCTTCAACATCTCCATGACATACTTTTCTTGAGAGAAAATACCATCATTTGATCGAGCAATTTCAACTCCAAGAAACAATGAAAACTCACCTATCATAGACATTTCAAATTCCTTCTACATATCTTATACAAAATTCTTACTTATTTCATCATTCTAACCAAATATTAGATCATCAACATTTACAAAAACTATTAGAATTTTTTCATCCTCAATTTTGATGTAAATATTTTCATTTGCAGTACCTTTCTTGAAGCCCTATTAGAGAAAATACTTGTTCAACCTTGTGTACCATGTCCTACGGGCTTGTTTGAGACCATATAAATCCTTTTTAAGTGTGCATACCATGTTTGGTTCTTCTATTAGCTTAAATCCATTATGATGCTCTATATAAACTTATTTTAAGTCACCATTCAAGAAAAAAAATTCATCATCCACTTGATATACTTTGAAGTTTGTGTGAACTGAAAATGCAAGAAAAATTTTAATTTCTTCCATTCTTTCCATAGAAGAAAATGTATCCTCAAATTCAATTCCTTCCACTTGTGAATAGCCTTTGTACACTATCCTTGCTTTGCTTCTCACCATCTCTCCATCTTTGTTTAATTTATTTCTGAACACCCATTTTTTCCTATCACTTTTTTTTCACAAGCCTTGGAAACAATTCTGAAGTCTATGTTTTTTCTATTTGATTTAGTTTTTCTTCAACTTCTTGTCTCCATCCTTTATCCTTACTAGCATCAACAAAAAAATTATGTTCTATTTTTGACAATAAAGAAAAAATTACCTATTCATTTTCCCTTACAAATATTCTTTTGGTTTGCACTCCTTCATTCTTATCTCCAATTATCTGATCTTCTGAGTGATTCTTCTAAACATATTTACTAGGAGTTTTGGTGATCTTCTCTCATGTTTCTTCTTTTTCTTAAATTTATTCTTCCTTTTCTATGCGGGAAGGTTCATTTGATGAATAGCCTTCTTTCTGGTATATTATTTGATGTGATTCTTCATCAAAACTAGCATTTTCACTCTCAACTATCTTCCTCAATCTTTTATTGTAGCACTTGTAAGCTTTGCTTCTAGTTAAGTATACAAGAAATAGTCCTTCATCAGATCTTGAGTCAAAATTTCCCAAACCTTATTTATCTCTTTTGATGTAGCATTTTCTTCAAAATGTTCTGAAGTACTTGATAGTTGTTGGTTTTCCATACCATAGCTCATAAGGAGTCTTTGGGTTGCTCACTCTTAGTTTTCATCTTTTAAGAATGTAGATAGTAGTATGGACTGCTTCTTTGTAATATACATCAAGCAACTTTGCATCACTCAACACTGTTCTTTACATCTTCTAAATAGTTCTATTCTTCCCTTCTACTACTCCATTTTGCTAAGGAGTTCTAGCAAAAAATAGATTCCTCTTTATTCTATATTATTGAAAAAATTCCTCAAACTCATTTGATGTGAACTTTCCACCCCTATCAAACCTTGAACACTTGAATCTAGTATTTATTTCATTTTCAACCATTGACTTCAAAATCTTTTTTCAGACTACAAGAATCAGTTGAGTATCCACCCTCTATAAATTGCAACGTACTTGGTAAAAAAAATTCACATGACTAGTGGCGTTGGCACGAAACACCCTCTAGTACCATGAGGACCTTGGGAGACTAGAACTCATGACCTCTTTCTTGCAATAGGATTCTTTATCCAATCGATCTAGTCCCATTGCCCCCATTGACTTGAAAATTTTAAATCTACTAAGAGATTTTGGCTTTTTTTAGTATTGTAACCCATGTCATCCTAGAGAAATCATCAATGAGAAACACAAAATACCTTTCACGTTAGATACTATTTATCCTAGTTAGTTCACATAAATTAATATGAATTAGTTCCAATGGCCTTATAGAATAATACTCCTTTGTTTTGAATCTTATCTTTATCTTCTCCCCAATCCATCATTCTTTGTACAAGTTGCTTACATGATTGATAATATTTGACATATCTTTTACTACTTGTATGGAGCCAATCTTCACAAGATTGTCAAAGTTGATGAGTCTCATCCTCTTATTTCATAGTCGACATTCACTTGTCTATACTAGGAGACAACTTCTATTAACATATTTTAGTTTTTATAAGTTTTTTTCTATCCTATATCCTTCTACTACCAATTTAATATAGTTTCCTCTTCTAATTTAACACCCTTGATCATTAAATATGAGATTATATCCTCTGTTGCACATCTAAATTACATTGAGAATATTGTGCTTGAGACCTACATAGAGAATATCTTATTTCCGTAGATTTTCCATCAATACTTATGGCGTCCCTTCCAAAAATATGTGTAGATGAATTGTCTCCAAACATGAATAATCCACCATTCCACTTAATAAGATTGATGAATTTTTTTTTTCCACTTGTCATGTGATTTGAACATCCAATGTCTATTACCCAGATAATTTTTTTCCCTTGATCATGAAATGTTGTCTATTGAATTTTCAACCTCATTGTTTTTTTCCTCTCTTTTGGAAGTGTCATTCTCTTTGACTTTCTCATTAACATCTACCATATGAGTTTCTAAGTTTTCTATACCACTCCTACAATATCTTGCTATATGTCCAACATTATTGTAGATTTACCATATTACATTGACATACACTAGTGAAGAAAACCCCCACTTATAAAATTTCTTCTATTCATATAATATTTGGGTATGTGTAGGATCATGATGGGCCAAAAAGTGGTAATATGATGGGTACGTTGCTGACGACATTTGTTTTACCCAAAATTGATGAAGCAAAAAGGGTTTTTAAAGGAGAGTCTTAGTTTTCCACCAATATAAATTATGCTTTACTTTGAATTTAATAAATAATTATTATTCATTTTCTATTTGAATTATGAGTAAAGTCTTGATTGATAGGTTCATTGAAAAGAATCTATAGCTTTCAAACAGTATCACATTTTTTGAATTCAAAACATGTCACATTGTATGCTTCACATACTATAAGATTTAAAAAAAAAAAGAATTTCATGAAGTTTTGAACCAAGTTGTAATAAAAAAATCATAATTAATTATTTACTTGGAAAAAAATTACAAAACAATATGCATCAGATTGGGACATGAGTCCTCTACTTATATCTAAAATATTATTAAAAATAATTATCATTTTATTGTGGTTAGGGTGGTTAGAAAGACACTTGCTTCTTATTTTTTCCCAAAATTTAAGTACTATTGCACTGAAATTTCAAATTTTCACCAAATAAATTCTACTACATTCAATTTACTATATATTATAATCTAATATATTTTTGAAATAATATAGATAACTTATTCAACTTTATATGTCAAGTTGCCTAACTCTAATTTTTCTGAATTTTTCACCACTTAAGGGCCTATTTTTTCCATGATGATCCTACACATACCCATTTGCAGTATATAGCCTTATGACCATACTTATTTCAAATGAAACAATATCTAAATTTCCACACTTCTCTTTCTTCAATTCCTTTTTGATTAAAAGGAATTCTTTCTCAATTTTTGTTCATTCATTTTTCTTGGCTTAAATTAAGGCTTTTTTCTCTTTTTTCTCTTTCCTTGCACATTCCAAGTCTTCAAGAGCAGAAATGAGTTCACCTTCAAAATCAAATTCACATTATTCTTCATCTATAGTCTTATCTAAACCATCAAAGATCACCAATGCCATGAATAGGGATTCTCCTCTTCCACCATCTAATTAATAGTGATCTACTTCTTCTGAGGAGATAGAGTATTCTTTGGAAAGAAGGTTCATCTTGAAGTTGTTCCTCTTAAAACCCTTGTTTCTACTCTCATTTTCTCTAAAAGGATGTTTAGAAGAATAATGATGAAATATTCCACATTTAAAACATTTTAAAGGTAACTTACATTTATACTTTCTTGATCCCTTCTTCTTATTTCTCAAAAAAAATTATTCTTCTTCCTTAGATTCAATATGTGAACTAGATGTTCCTTCTTTATTCATAGATTTGAAGGGAATTTCCCTTTTTATTTACCTTGAACTTCATTTCTAATCTAATAGGTAGTGAGAGAACTAAATAGCTCTTCCATGGTAACTTTTCTCAAATCTTTGGCTTCTTTAATAGTAGAAAATTTTGAATCAAATTGGTGAGGGATATTTCTTATAACTTGTTTACAACCATTGGTTTGTTATTTCTTCACCAAGTCCTTTGATTCTATTGATTTTTTCATCCACCCAAAGAAAATAACTAGAAATGTTTTCCTCTTCTTTCATCCTTAGTTCTCAAACATTATTCTATAAGATTGTGATTTTTCTTTCCTTCTACTATCATTTCCTTCATAGATATTTTTGAGTTTATCCTATATCTCCTTGGTTGTCTTGCATTGCACTACCTTGACAAACTCTAAATTTTTTAACCTAGTCAAGATATCATTCTTTCCTAAAGAATTATTTTCATGTGACTTCCTTGCATTAAGATTTGTAGTAGGATGACCAAGATTAGTGTAATCATCTTTTGTAACTCTCCAAACATCATAAACTAGGAAGGTGAGCTAGGCTTCCATCCATACAGTCTAGAAGGCATAATTTTTTCCATAAAAAAGTCAGGCTTTAGGAGAGCACCATTTTTGAGCCATGTGTTATATTGAAAGATGTAGGGTAAAATAAAAAAATTGGGTCCACGAAGAGGGGAAGTTTCATTAAAAAATAGTCCCATAAGAAATGAGTACACATTATTAAAAAACATGTATGTGTTATGCTTTGGGTACTTGAACCTATAACAATGTGTATGCACTTAAAAAAATGTACGCATTATATAATGCATACATATTTTATAACATGTATGATTCATTTATTTAAAAAATTAAATACCTTTTAGAAATGTAAATGTGTTTTAAAACGTGTATGCATTTTTAAAAAGTATTTAATTTTTTTAATAAATAAGCAAATATAGAATGTGTATGCATTTTTTAATGTGTACACATTTTTAAAGTTTTGAATCCCCAACCAACATGCTGCCTTGATTTTAGGCCCAGGAAAGGCTTGGTAACCCAATCCTTAGCCTTTGACCTGCAACTAAAAAACTAAGGCAAGTTCAAGAGAAATGTCCAAATTTGGAATTATGGCTAATGGACTTTTTCTGTGAATAAATCTATGTAATTAAAACCCATTAGAGAAAATTATGTCTAGTTTCCAAATATATATATATATTTTATAGTGGATTATATTGCTATTTTTTAATTAATTTCTAAGCAAACTAGTCCAAAAACTTGCAATATCAAACTTTTTTTTTTTTTAATTACATTTTTTTGGTTAATTTTCTAGTAAAAAAATTACATGTAATCAATATTCAAAAAAATTTCTACACAATGAAAAAAAAAGATTAAAAAAATGTTTAGTTTAGGTCTAATTATATTGTCCCTACATGTTGAAATTTTATAAACAATTAAGGCAAAAAAAAATTCAATAAAATAAAATATTAAAAAAAAAAACAAAAAAATATCCTCATCAATCTTAATGTTGTTAGCTATCTTTCCCCAAAAGGAATTAGAAAATTAATTTTATTTGGGTCAAAAAGTAGTGTTTGTACATGCGCATGGTATGGTAAAAAAAAAAAAATTTAAAAAGTGGTTTTTATACATCCCAATCAAAATTCAATTCCTATCATGTAGGTATTTGAATAAATTATATATTTGGAAACTAGATTCAAAATTCAAAATTTCATATTCCTAACTATTTTTAAGATTCATTGTGTAAGTGCCTCAAATTTTTAGTCCAAGTGTGAAAAATTCTCAAAAATGGCAAAAAAACTTCCACTTCTTCAGCCTTTTGTGGACCCAACTTCCTGCATCAACCCTCTACCTTTAGTTGTTGAGCTACACCAAGGAACACAACTCTGATAGGTCCATTGTAAAACAAACTGATATATTGAGAAGGGGATGAATCAGTGTATCCCATAAATTAATCAAATTCAAATTTATCAACCAAACATTTATAGTGCCTTAAATATATAAAGAATCAAAATATGCAATTCAAAGCCTAACGACAAATAATAACACCAAATTTACATGGAAAAACCTAAAAGAGAAAAATTATGGTGAGCAAGCTACTTGGATCTATTTTCCAAATCCAAACTTGAGAAAAAAACAAGATTTAAAATAAGTTTTATGGGCTACAACCCAAAGGAAGCTACAACTCCTGAAAAGTGTTTTATGGCTTCAACCAAAGGAAGCTAAACTCCCTATAGGAAACAACACTTACAAAAAGAGGCCACAACCTCTGTATAATAAACTCAACAAATTTTGTTGATCAATCACCTCCACAACATCAAAACTATTCACACCGTGTAATGCCCCATTGTGCGAACCCCATAGGACAACTAAAGCAACAAATACCGCACAATTTTTTTTTTTTTAAAGTAAAACTAACATGCATGAGATGCACAAAAAGTTATGACATGAAAATTCATTTAACAAACCCAATATCATTTACGTCCCTTGGGGTACATGAGGATACATTACGAAACTTAATTCCATATATCAATGATAAAGAATGAAAACCAAATTTAATCCATGACAAAGCATACATATAAAACCATCAATAAGAACCATTCACTTAAATAAATACAACACTTTGAATAACATCTGATATGGAACCGTATCCACACAAGGTTTACCAATGACAAAATATTACATCACATCCTTTTTATTACTTTACACTGTTCAAGTTTTACAATGATACAAACATGTTTCCCAACATGGGAGGGAACCACATGACAAGATAGAATGATACAACTCTGGAGTCGCCGCAACAGCACCAATCCGCACCTCTCGATCCTTGACTGGGGACCCAATGGGGTGCTTAGCACGTTCCACCCGACCACGTGGGTCTGAAGACTCACCCCCCATGCTAAGGAGCTGACAAGAAAGAAATCTCAACCAAGAACATCCAAACAAGGAACCACAAGACTCAACGTCATACAAAAGTATCATAAAACTCAAGGGTTACAATGACATAATCAACATCATTCATGAGCCCACATAACAACTTAAAGTCATAAATCTCATCACATTAAACAAAGCAATAACCAGTAAACAAGAACCAAAGGAGGATCATGAAACATTTCCAAATCAAACTGAAATAATAAACAGAATACAATTCCAGAGGCAATAAGGAAACAAGGCAAATGGGTGACAAGTGGAGAGTGTCATCACATAGCTCTCATGGGATCTCCTGGCTCTTCCTCCAACTTGAGGCGCCGACACCCATCTATGGATCTCCTAGCTCTTCCTCCTACTTGAGGCGCCGACACCATAGGGTAACTCATGCGGACACGATTCCAGAGGCAACAAGAAAATACAAGGCACAAGAGTGTCTAGTGGAGAGTGTCATCACATAGCTCTCATGGGATCTCCTGGCCCTTCCTCCAACTTGAGGCGCCGACACCCATCTATGGATCTCCTGGCTCTTCCTCCTACTTGAGGAACCATAGGGTAACTCATGCGGACACAATTCCAAATGCAACAAGAAAATACAAGGCACAAGAGTGTCTAGTGGAGAGTGTCATCGCATAGCTCTCATGGGATCTCCTGGCCCTTCCTCCAACTTGAGGCGCCGACACCCATCTATGGATCTCCTGGCTCTTCCTCCTACTTGAGGCACCGGCACCATAGGGTAGCTCATGCGGAGCCAATAACCTCTCATGGGGACAAGGTTACGACTTTGCCAACCACGGCCTTCTCAGTCTATCATTAGTCTATGATAGCCCTAATGCATAGACGAGGCATCTAATATTTATTATCTTGTGTGTTTTACTACCCATCCCCCTAAATTCTATTTTTAGGTTATCACTTGTTTAACTACTCTTACGTGGGTTCTCCTGTGCACTTCCTCTTACCCGAGGTGCCGGCCCCCACGAAGAGCCACTCTCCCTAGAGACCCAACAAACATCAAACCAAAATCCAAGGGTTGTACCATATCACAAGAACATTAGATCACAACAGAGAAACAAGCGAGGCATTACCCATCTCACTATAACCACATAATCAAAGTCTCAACAATTCACGTACAACCCTTTAAAAATCATGATTCTAATCAACTTTTCCACAATAAGAGAAAAAAAGGAGGATAAAACATCATTCACAAATATCTCATGCCTCTAGAAGTCTAAGAAAAGAACGTCTACTCAAAAATCCTGCAACATGAGTAAGTCAACGATACGGGGTTTCAAGCCAAATTCAACACCAATCAATGAATAAAAGTTCCTCAAATCAAGATAACTAAGAGGGTCATACACATCAGAACATTCAAGACTTCAAGATATACAAAAGAATCCCAAATAAAAATCAACTCAAGGGAAAGTCACGTCAAGATGAAAACATCAAATCATATATTAATCACACGAACAAGCAATTACAACTTCCATGAACTTCACTTTTCCAAGCAACTTCCCATTATCAATCAAACGGTAAGACATTCCTTCCACATATAAACTACTAAGTAATCTCCAATAACACAAAGTGTTCTAAGTTAGATAATCTATCAATTTCTCATTGCCTTACTCATATAAAAGACTATAAATAATTAACAGACTAATTTTTGCTAATCCACAAAGAGTGATAACATTATACTAGAATTTAAGGCTTCCTTTATATCTTATCTATTCCATTATTGAGGCATCATTTAAAACCAACTAAAGAAAATGTAGAGATATTTTAATATCCATCTCACTACACATTTATCACAATAATGACTCCATTTCCCTACACCTACTTGCATATAACATTCGAGCTCTACTACTTTGGAACACAACTTTCACATGATTCACCTAAAGTCACAAGACACCATGATTCTAAGAACTACCAAAGTGACATTTATTCCAAAAATAATTCCCAAAAAGACGTCCCTTAATTCAACCACTAAATTCCATGGATTATTTACCACCCACAACTTACATTTGCAAGTAGTTAAAGTAACACTATTATAACTACCGATTTTTTACAAATCAATTATTAATTAATATAACTATAGTCAATATTCTCTTACTGATAGATCAACAGAGATACATTTAAGCCCTTGAATAGTTCCTCTAATTCATGGACATTAACAGATGTCAAAAATCCTAGTACAAATTTTAAACTTAATTACTTGGTCTTTACGACACTCTCAAATATTGTCTAAATGAATATACTATGTTATAAGATTATCATTTAATCTACATTAATGGTATCCCTATATTATGATCTATGTAAAGCCTTTCACTACCAAGTTACAAATTAAATACCACTTCATATTAGAATTCTTCATTAGATTCCTTATACACAACCCATTTCAAGGATTCCAAATTAAACACATCCCAAAAAGTCTCCAATTGTATGATTCACTAAACATAGTATAAATCCAAGAGAATCTAATCAAGGCAGATCTATATATCTTCAAGTTTTCTACACCCAAATTCTAATCATTGAACTAATTATGATTTCTCATGCAATATTTCTAACATTTTCCCAATCTCCAATTTTGAGCCATACCTATTATCTTAACTAGGTGGATAATAATAAATTATTATGTAGACAATGATAAATGGAGACGTCAAGATATGTTGAATAGATATCCATTTGTTAACCATTCTCTAATCTACGTTTATGTTTACATTCTTGATGTTGTCACTAAACTAAGTGAATCTAGCTGCAACAGAGACAGGTTGATAATAAAATCAGAGAGATCATTTAAACCTTTAAACTTCCTATTATGTTCAGGTGCGACGCTGTGATAGGTTTCAAATAGAATCAGAGAGTATTTAAATCTATAAACTTCCCATTATGTTCAAGTATGCGGCTGAGACAGTTTGAAAAATGAAATTAGAGAGATTAATTTAATTTACCATGCCTTTGCAAGCCTAAAAGTTGCAGCTATGATGGGTTGCCAATGGTTTTCAGGGAGGCTACTTAATTCTGTACAATGCCTCAACTCAAAACGCTGTAACAGTGGCAGGTTGCCAAGTATATTAGAAAGTGAATATTGGAATTTGGAAATACCACCATCTTCTTGCATTATTGTCAAATCCCAAATGTTATCCCCAAGACTGAAGGGACAAAGAAAGGTGAGGTGCAAATACGTGACTTAAGAGTAGGAGAAATAATGTACAACTTTTCTGTTTTGAACTAGACACATTTATGTTTGGTGGCGAGTTTCCAGAGATGTGCTCAAGTTTGAAGTTTGGAAATTAATCTTCACCACAATTGACGGAAAGCTCTCTATTATGTTAGTAATTGACAATATTTTATTTTCAAGTGTTGGAACTGCGACAGATTGACAGTAGAATCAAGCAGGTTATTTAAACCTTTGAAATTTCCTATTCTTGCAAGCTTTGTTGTATTCCTGGTGCATGTAGTGTGCCGGTCAATGGAAGTGGATTGCACACCACACACATCGGTACTCCTTATTGGTATTCATATAAACTTGAACATTATGATGCGGTTGGCTTCCATGCCCACGCTAGAAATTTTGAGAAACTCTAAACCTCCTTACTAAGATTCTGATTAACCTGTGGCACCTATCAGTAAGGGAACAAAATATAGGCTGCAACCAATGTTCTTTTCTAGAAATGTTTGTAGGGTAATGCCATGCCGAAAACGTGATAAGAAATCCTTAGTAAAAGCAATCGACTGGATGAAGCATAGAGGGGTTGCATGTATTGAGGATGGCGAAAGGAGAAAGCGCTATAGGTTTCTTCAAATATTAAAAATCGAAGCTTAAGATTTCTCTTGATTTGTAAGAGGGAAAATAAATAAATAACATGCTAACTATGGAGGCGTCAGGGGTGGAATCAAAGGTAGATTGATCAAAATAAACAAGCCTTATTTTCCAGGCCATGGTAATTTAGAGCTGGTCGACGACATAGAGAGAGAGAATATGAGATAGAAGCCAAGATTCTATTTGGGGTTAAGGCGCATGAGCAATCTAACTAGTGACCCTAAGATTTGCGACATTGGAAGCAATGAATTTTATGTTCCATTGAAATCATCTACCCTCATCATGCAAATACATTTTTATAAATCAAAGCAGATTTCTTGCATACAAAACATGATATTTGAGGAGCAATCATATTCATCCAGGAGAGGTTTCACCTGTGCACTTGAAGAGAACGTTGAATCTTGTTGTTACTTCTTGATTGAGGAGGTGAAGGATGTCGGGTTATGTTGGACGTCACTGTCCTTTGCTCCAGAATCCTTTGCCCTTCAGACCATTTTCGTTAATGTCCACCGAGATCTCAATGTTCTACCCAAACTTCGGTATTGTGAGAAAAACCCCCATCCCTCTGAAAATTGCAGAGCTTTTTTTGATAATCTTCCCCCAAAACTAGATAAGCTTTCCAAAAAAAATAAAACTAACTAGTTTCTTGTTTTCAATTTTCCATTGTGAGGCATGCGTGAGCACTCTTTTAGCTTTTTCCATCTTTTTCTATTTTTTTTGTTTTCTTTAACCTTCGTTCCAAATCTTATCTTCAAGCTTTAGTTGGAGTCACGTTAGCTTTCCCTATTCAAAGATTATCCTTCTAACTTTCATTTTGTTTTAAATAATTATTATTCAAAACATTTCTATTTAAATCTCGTTATTCTCTCCTATTAAATAATTTCCCTCGCCCAATAATGGGTTTTCAATTATTATTAATTACTGTTCAAAGCCATACTATTTTTTTTATAGCTTAATTTAATTAATTATTTAATATTAAAATTTGTGCTTTATACTTCATAATTTAATTTATTCTAAATCACTTAATTAAAATAATTATCTTATCTTCATTTAATTCATCCATTTATAATTATATTACTTTCACCTTTAAACAATTGGTTTCAAATGACAATACAACTATCAAATATTATTAAGTCTAGTTTTAATTTAAACTAACTCAAATGACCTTATAATTGAATTAATTTAATTAATCCAATCTAGACATACTGTTAGTGTTATCGCATAACTTAAAGATCAAATTAAATAAACCAATCATAAAATCATCATATCATTATCAATCAGCCAATAACACTGAACCGACATGACCACCCACCAATAACTTACAGGAATGTCAAGGACGATAGAAACGGAGGAGCACTACACGTTGACATATATCATTAACACCTCTTACACAAAAACATCTACTCTCTTCAACACATCACACACATATACTTGCACATAACTCTTTGCATACTCACACACTCTTTTCAATAAACTTTATCTTTTATTTATATCCTTCACAAGATTCAAAAAGCTTCTCCTTAGTCAGAAAAGATGAAATGTGTAACATGAAACATGCAATGGCCATAACAAGTTAGGTCCCAAGACATATGCATAAAATAGAAATCAAAATGTGGTTGAAACTAAAGAGCTAATTATGACCTATTTTACCTTTGCACACATCTCCTCACTAGCATGCACTTCCAAACACCTCTGGTCCATCTCAACATGCTAGGCTAGTCTAGAAAATAATTTTAACCTTCCATTCATTAGCTCCAAACCTAATGTGGTACTAGAGAAACCAAATAAAATTACATGGATCACTGTACAAACATTATATGACATGAAAAAATATTCTCATACACCCCTTTAAAAAATTCATGCTACTTCATGCTGGCACAAACAAATAAACATTGAAAAATGCATCTCTACAAACTCTAAATTCACAATCCTAAAATCGAACATTGAAAACCAAACTTGCAGTACTCCACAACACCAAAAATTTGAAATGAAAAAACATACAGACAATATAAACTTATCCTCCAAACAACAAAGACAAATACCATAATACCATGAAATACAATGGCTTTTACATTCTCTCACTAATAATCCTAAATAGCAACATGATCTATTCTTACTCTAAAAGCTCGTAAGAAACTCTATGGTACATATTATCATTTGAAACTTAAATCATGCATAATTTTCAATTCTATCTAACTATCCTCTAAGACACAAGATAACATATTTAATGTAGAGAAATGTGGAGTATTCCTCTAACTCTTTTTGATTGCAACCATATTCCACTACTATCTTCATTTTGCTAGCTCTAGAAATTTTCATGGTAACTTTTATTCTCTAAAATTAGGAACATACATCCTTCACACCTGTCTCTATCTAACTTTCAAAAATTCCATAACTTCAAATGCAAAGGAATACAAAGCATTCTCTTGACCTTTTTTAGTACTTCTTGTCCCTTTGACTATTTGAAACCTTGCACACTTTCTTTCATCAATACTTTACACCAAGGGACAAAGAATACAACATTCACACTATCATAGACAATAATTATAACTATTTTCATCAAAAGAAAGAAACCAAAAATTCTTCATATCAACATTCACTTCAACCTGTTAACTTTCACCTATTCATGAACAATAGAGGATATCTAGTACAACTATGTACAAAATTCTAATGACATTCATCACCATGTCCTCACAAATATTATTATCATCACTCCTTTGTTTTCTCCTCTAGGAAGATCCTTTGAAATATTACCCCTTTTATAAATCACCACTCTATGTACATCACTTTTAACCTTCCATAATACTACTATGTTGACATAAATGAAAACACGTGTAATAGTTTTACTATTCCAACAATGAATGCATTCTTTCAAAAAAATTCAATGGAGAGCAATGCAAATATGCAAATAAGAATATTTGTTTTTTAATCTTTCATGGAACAAAAATTACCTTACCAACACATTGAGGTGGGTTGTTAAATTCTATACAAGGCATTTTTTCATTCCCCATGTCACACAATCATTTCGAGGTGTTTTATTTTGGTGTTTAATCTCTTTAGAGCCTTATAAAAAAGGCTTCCAAACAATGATTGAGTAATTATTGGAGATCATGGCACATAGGAATTTTTCGTATGGATCTAAATGTGGATACAAAATCTCTCCACATTAATCTCACTCATTTTTTTCAATTGAACACAATTTGACCATGCCAATAATGAATGTATTCTTGCAAAAAAGCGTTAGTTGGAGAGTAGTGCAAATATTGAAATAAGCATATTTTTCATTTCATGTGTCATGGACCAAAAATTAATTTACAAACACATCAAGGTGGCTAGGTATATTATATGGAATACCTCTATTCATTCCCCAAGTCACCTAATCACTCCAAGGTGTTGTATTTTGTTGTAGTCCCTTAAGACCATTATGATAAAAAAATGCCAAACTATGATAGATTATTTCTTAGAGTTCATGGTCTAGTTAGAAATTTTTCATCTAGACCTACAAGGGTATGTGCAAGATCATGATGGGCCAAAAAGTGGTGCTATGATGGGTATGTGGCTAATGACCTTTTTTTACCCAAAATTGATAAAATGAAAAGGGTTTTAAAAGGATATTCTTAGCTTTCCACCAATATAAATTACACTCTACTTTGAATTTAATAAATAATTATTATTCATTTTCTATTTGAATTATGACTAAAGTCCCAATTGATAGGCTGATTGAAAAATATCTATAACTTTCAAATGGTATCACATTTTTTGAATCTGAAACATGTGTCACATTCTATGCTTCACTTACTATAGTATTAAAACAAAAAAAAACAAAAATCATTAAGTTTTGACCAAGTTAAGGTGGTCGACAATTTTTACATTTTTTAAAAGTTGTAATAAAAAATCATAATTAATTATTTACTTGGAAAAAATTATAAAAAAATATGCATCACATTGGGACATGAGTCCTATACTTATATCTAAAATATTATAAAAAATAATTATCATTTTATTGTGGTTAGGGTGTTCATACAAACACCTACTTATTTTTTCCCTAAAATTTAAGTGCTACTCCATTGAAATTTAAAATTTTCACCAAATAGATTTAAAATACAAAAAAAACCTAGTAGTTTAGAAACTAGATTCAATTTTCTATAGATTCTATTCTTACATATTTTTGAAATAATATAGATAACTTATTCAAAATTTTATGTCAAGTTTCCTATCTTTGATTTTTTTGAATTTTTCACCAGTTAAGGGCTTATTTTTTCCGCGATGATCTTGCACATACCCACAAGTGGATATGGCACCCCTTCACATTAAACTCTTTTAATTTTGTTAATTCAACACCATTTGACCATACCAACAATGAATTTATTCTTATGAAAAGTGTCAATGGAGAGCAGTGAAAATATGACAGTAATAATATTTTTGCTTCATGCCTTATGAACCAAAAATAGCTTTTCCAACACATTGAGGTGGGTGGGTAAATTCTATGGAAGGCCTCCATTCATTCCCCAAGTAACATACATGAACATACATACATACATACACATGAGATTCATTAACATGTACACCTAAGAACATCCAAATATAAGCAATCTAGCTACATACCATGTGCATTATTATCATACACATACAAATGAGATACATAAAAATAAATACTTACATATGATAATCATGAACATACATACATACATACATATGATATTCATGAACATGGATACATGCACATACACATGAGATTCATGAACACATATACATACACATGCATATTTATGATTGATGAACATACATACACATTGAATTCACGAACATACATACATATAAGATTAGATAAATACACACATGAACATACATAAACATCAGATTCATCTACATACATGAAGTAACAAAAAAAGTATCATTTTCCTTGCTTTGTTTGATAATTGACATTAAAGCTTAATTAATAATGTCTTGGAGTGGTGTTGTAATGTGTTGTACAAATTCATACTATTTTGGGACCTTTATTTGAATAATACATGCCTTAATTGATCCTTTCCATAGATGTTGTAAAGTGTTGTAACACATTTTCACACTTTTCTAGGATGTATCTGCTTAATTAAGTCTAATGGTCCCCTTTCTAAATAAAATGTACACAATGTGTACCTTATTTAAGTGTTGGAAAGTGTTCTAAATTTTTTTAAGGTAGTTTCACACTTATATAGGTGGTCTTAATTACTTGTGGTTAATTGGAGTTATTAACCCCTTTTTTATTCAAATTTAGGCCTTAATTTTGACACCTCTTGAAGATCTATCCCGACAATCATAATTTAATTAACAAATTATTTCATTGGGAAAAGTTTGGTAAGTTGAGCTAGGATCCATTCACCCTTGATGGTGAATGGGTCCTCCCTTAACAGGTCCCCCTTTCTCAATTGATCTAGAATGGGTTTTTAGCCTTCTTTCAATCCTTGAAGCTTGGTCATGGAAACTTAGTCTAGATCCATTTACAAGACCCCCCTCTTTGAATTTCATTATGGCAAGAATTTAATAATGTTTATTCCCAGATCTGGTGCTGGTCTCAATTCCTTGAATTTTAGGGTTAATCTCCTAATTTAGTATAAATAGGGGGTTAATTCATATTGTTTCTCCTAAGACAATCTAGAAAGCATTCAAGAATTCAAGTGATCAAGCATTAGATAATTTCAAAGGCATTCATAAGGCATTTCAAGGAAAATTTCAAGTGTTTATTGTAGCAATTCAAAGATCGTATCATCATTTCAAGAGTTTAGTGCATGCATTCGTGTTGTTGAGCTAAAGAGGTGGATGTAGCATTGAATATCTACTAGAAACTATTATTCACATCATTTCTAAGGATCCTAGATCTGCATTATCATGGCCATTAAATGATAGTTTGTAGATTTTTTTTACAAGACATCATCCAAGGTGATATCATTTACATTATTTCATGTTCATGCTTCAATTTCTTCATTTCATCATTTGGTTTAATTACCTACAAGTGGTTTGATTGAGGCAAGCCCTAATTCACTAATAAATCAACAATTTTTTTTACCCTTGAGTGTATGTTTGCAGATTTACAAGTTGAAGACCAAGTCGAGCATGATTTGGAGAAAAATTGTCAAAGTTACAAAGTTACTATTAAAGTTTCCATTCAAAGTGCAAGATCACAAAAAGAGATCTACAAAACTGCATATAGGATTCCAAAACTTGATAATAGGGAATTCAAGAATGTAGACATCAAGGAGTAGGATCCTAAAATTAGTTTTCCAAAACCCTACAAGGAACCATTTGCCACTGAAGGTGAATGATTCCTCCATAGCTCAAAAATAGCAACTTTCTAGCTAAGTACACAACTTTTTATTCTCTAAAAACATCCCCCATAGTTTCTATAATAGTTAGGTTACATTTCTAGTTGTTATTAGCATCTTAGATAATTTTAAGTGTAAGGGCTCTTGAAAAATAAGTGGTAGATCCTCTTGTTCATGCATTTGGGTCTACCATATTTTTCCCCTATACAATACATACACATACACATGATATTCATGAACATATGTACACATGAAATTCGTGCACATACATAAATATACATGATATTCATGAACATACACACATAAGCATACACACAAATGATATTGATGAAAATGAATGTATACACATACAAATGAACATACATACATGCACACACACATTATATTCATGAACATACATATATACACATTAGATTCACAAAAATACACACAAATGAGATTCATGAACACACATACACTAGAGGTTCATGAACATGTATACATCTGAACATCCAAATCTAAGCAATATAGTTGCATACCATGTGCATTGTTAGCATACACATAAAGCATCACATCCATCATCAATATAATTAATAATTTCTATATCATATTATCCACACGACGCCTTCTATAAATGCATCAATGTTGTCTTCAATAAATCAACTCTCTAAGCATACACACATCAAAAAAGTGCCCCTAGGGAATTTATCTTCTATAACTATCATCTTAGCCTGTCCCTCTCTGTGGTCGTGTTACATTCTCATCTCTACCACCATAAGGTGACCCATGTCATTTTCCTTGTAGAAGTCACTCATCCTATCTACTTGTATCCTCACTCAATGAGATAGATAAAAAAATATTGCTAACCTAAAAAATATCTCTAATTAAATATTAAAAAATGTTAATCCCATATTATCATAATAATCAATTCACCTCAAAATTATTAAGAAATATATTCTTCAAGACCTATTTTAAACTCAATAATATTGATTTACTTCCATTGTAACCTCATCGTGCTCCATACATGTGAAATTGACCTACATATAAATATTAAAAAATTGTTAAGCATAATCAAAATGAACTACAAAGTTAACTCAAAATTCTCTCAAACTAAATATAATATGAGATTAAGAATCACTAGTTATAATTATATTGTAGATGTCACATTATGAATTATATGCAATCACTATAAAAATTATAACTATTGATCTCAATCTTCTATCCATAATAGATTTATACTTTAAAAGAACTACATTTTATAAACATTTGAATTGTTCAAAAAAATAATCTTGAAGAACTATTTTAAACTCAACAATGATGGATTATTACCATTGTAACCTCATCATGTTCCATACTTGAGTGAAATAGACCTACATGTAAATATTGAAAAAATGTTGAGCATAATCAAGATGAACTACAAAGTTAATTGAACACTATATCAAACCAAATATGATGCAATATTAAGAATCAATAGGATATGTGTAGGATCATGATGGGCCAAAAAGTGGCAATATGATGGGTATGTGACAACTTTTTTTTACCCAAAATTGATGAAATGAAAAGGGTTTTGAAAAGATATTCTCAGCTCCAATATAATTATTTTACTTTGAATTTAATAATAATTATTATTCATTTTCTATTCAAATTACAACTAAAGTCGATTGATAGACCGATTGAAAATATCTATAACTTTCAAATGGTATCAAATTTTTAAATCTAAAACATGCATCACATTCTATGCTTCACATAATATAGAATTCAAAAAGGAAAAATTGAATTTCATGAAGTTTTACCAAGTTAAGGTGGTCGACATATGAGTTTTTATATTTTTAAAGTTGTAATAAAAATCATAATTAATTTTTACTTGGAAAAAATTACAAAAAATATGCATCACATGGGGAAATGACTCTACTTATATCTAAAATATTATAAAAAATATTATCATTTTATTGTGGTTAGGGTGGTCCAGACACCTACTTCTTATTTTTTCCCTGAAATTTAAGTACTACTACATTGAAATTTCAAATTTTCACCAAATAGATTTTTCTTTTTTTAAATAATCTAGTAGTTTAGAAGCTATATTCAATTTGCTACAGATTCTATTCTTACATATTTTAAAATAATATAGATAACTTATTCAAATTTTTACGTCAAGTTGCCTAACTCTCGATTTTTCTATTTTTTGCCACTTAAGGGCCTATTTTTTCCATGATGATCCTGCATATACCCAATACATATAATTATATCATATATTCCACCTTACAAATTATATGTGATCGTCGAAAATGTTATAACTATTGATCTCAATCACCTACCCATAGTAGATTTATTCTCCAAAACCTATATTTATAAACAAGTGAATTTTTAAGAACAATAATATTCAAGACCTTTTTTAAATGCATCAATGGTGGGTCTATTGCCATTATAACCTATTCATGCTCCAATATTTTGTGAAATGGACTTGCAAATAAATATTTAAAAATTGTTGAGAGTATAATCAACATGAAATACAAAGTTAATGAAAAATCATCTAAAATTAAACATAGTGGAATATTAAGAATCACTAAGAATTGTATCATAGATGTCACCTTATGAATTATATGTGACCACTAAAAATTTATAACTATTGATCTCAATCACCTATCCATAATAGTTGTATTCTCCAAAATTATACATTTACAAACAAGTGAATTGTTAAGAAAAATAATCTTCAAGGTGTATTTTAAAATCAACAAATTTGGATTTATTTCTATCATAACCTTGTCATGCTCCAAAATTGTATGAAATAGACTTGCATATAAATATTGAAAAATTGTTGAGCATAAGCAAAATGAACTACAAAGTTATTTCTTGATTAAGGGTAAAGAAAATTTTGATGGAGCCCTGAAACCCAGTACAAATGGTTTTGAAGGGATCCGCAACATGAACTAAAACATTAGTTCAACATTCTCTCTATTCAAATATGATGCTTGATATTAAGAATAAATACTTATAATTCTATCATTGATGTCACATTATGAATTATATTCAGATGCATTACCATAATATCCCCATCATACTCATAACACAATGGTTGATGTTGATACAAATTACTTGAAAAAAATACCTTTGTTCCCTAAAAATCCAAAAAAATTATATACAAGTGATTTTTTATGACAAATAAGCTTAAACCAATTTTAATCCAAAATATAGAAAAAAAGAATCTAACTAAGATACAAAATATCATACATGTCCCATAGAAAAGATAGATCTTCTACTCAAGTGTGCTCGAGGGGTCATCTCTTATATTTAAAGTGTCCAATATTATTTCATGATTAACATTAGTTATCATCCAAAGTTCCTTTGTTCTTGGTTTTTCATGGTGCTTGAATAACTTAATATCCATTACTACTTGTAACTAGGTTTCAATAAATTATTATGATTTTTTTCTTCTCAAAGTCCTCAATGTTGAAAATGAACTTAATATTGTAGCTTAAAACTTATAAAAATATGAGACTGTAGATCTAATTTAAGTGTTCTTTGTTAGAATTCTTTGTGTATGATTAAATTTTTTAGATAAATTTACCAATTATAGAAAGAGATAGAAGATTGTAGAAGAATGAGACAAGAAGATATAAGTGACACAACATTTACATAGAGAAACCCTTTCAGGAAAAAACTCCACCAAAATCAATAGTGCTTTTATTATTTAACCTTAGAACAAGATTACAATTATGTATTGTATCAATCCTTGATTGATATGCTTCCTTTCCATCAACAATCCTTCTTCACAATCTACAATAAACTCTCATAGAACTCTCATACACTTGCTGCAGTTAATAGATAAAATATGATCATGTAAACTCATAAGAATTGTACTATACACGAGAATAAATTTCCTCACAAAAATCCATGCCTAGATTTGGAAAGTAGGGTTCTAGAATGTAATTTGAATTCAAACCAAAGTCTTCCTCAATTTAGGTGCCCCAAACTAAACACTTAACTGAACTTTGGTCAAGAAAATATCTTGCAAAGTTCACCTCAAAGTTGGAGCCCAAGAATGGGCCCACTTGACTTAGCCTTGTAAATATCTTCTCATGCAAAAGGTGTTAACTAAAAGATGCTAACTTGGGCACCCAAGGTGGCCCCAAGTCAATCTTAGTTAACTGAAACATATCTCCCCACCAATTCATGCAAACATTATGCATAATTTATCATCCACACTTAACTAAAAGTATCCACCTATTATTTGTCATGCAACTCAATTCAACTCAAATCAACTAGCATTCAACTCAAAATATTACATGCAATTGAAGATAACTAAAACATAATTGAATTGAATTGAACTGAATTGAACTAAACTAAACTAAACTAAACTGAATTGAACAAAAGTGAACTAATATTGAATTGATAGTGCCACTCCACTCATGTAAATATCAATCCCTAATTTTTAGGATCAAAACATGCATTACTGAAGTGTTATCAATCCTCCAAGCATTTAACTGAAGCAAGGTGGATTCCACCTTCCATGTGGGTGCCCCATGTGCTCCTATCTTGTAAGATCTCTTCTTGGGCCTCCCCACATGTTCCTATCATTTATGAATAATCACAAATGGAAATTTACATGTTCATTTCATTCAAATTTAATCTCTTTCTAGTCCTAGTGTTGGGGAATACTTTCTGAGGACTTAGGAGATACATGAAATATGTTTAGGATTGCAATTAAATGGAATCCTACTCCCAACATTCTCCCACTTGACATTATACATTGCAATTATTCTAAATAGGGAATTATTATTATAAATTGAGTATAGGACTCAAGGACAATGGACTTCCCGCACCAAGATAACTTATCTCTAGGAATTGGTTTCATAAGATAATCTGTAGCATTGATCAAAGTGTCAAATTTCTCAATCAATACCTTCCCACTATCAAGCATTTCTTTCACAAAGTGATACTAAACATCAACATGCTTAGTACAAGCATGATACATAGGATTTTTAGCTAAACAAATAGCACTCCAACTATCACATTCAAGTCTAATTTGCTTGCAATTAAAACCAATATCTTTCCAAAGTCTTTATAACCATACTCATTTAGAGGCATGTGTAGCAGCCATGTACTCTACTTCTATGGTGGGCAATGCAACTGTGGGCTACCTCTTACTCATCCAACTAACCATAGCTCCAAACAATGTAAACACATAGCCACTTTTCAACCTCTAATTTTCTAAGTCTCCTACCCAATATGAATAAACAGAATGCTATATCTCCATATGTGCATAATATCAATATCATTAGAACCATGATAAACCAAATAGTAATCATAAGTACCTCATAAATATCTAAACACCCTCTAAAACATAAGTACAATTTTCTTTACCAGGGTTAGATAGAAACCTACTTAGAACTCCCACTACTTGGGCTATATCTAGTCTTGCACAAACCATTGCATACATCAAACTACCAACTACACTAGCATTTGGAATTTCAAAAATATCCCCATGATCAAAATAAGATTTAGGACCCATTTCTAAACCTAACTTCGTGCCAACTGGTAAATGAATATTAGTTAGTTTACTTTCATGCATGCTAAACCTTTTCAAAATAGTATCAACATAGTTGCTTTGACTTAAGAAAATATTTTTTTTACCTCTATCTCTATTGATCTCCATACTAAGGATATATTTTGCAGCCCCTAGATCTTTCATCTCCAATGTGCTAGAGAGTTGTGCTTTCAATTCTTTGATCATTACCTTTATGTTACCAATAAACAAAATTTCATCAACATACAAGATAATATTTAAAAGTTGATCATCAATATATTTTATGTAAACATAAGGATCTCCCTCACTCCTAATATAACCAACTTTCAGTGCAAAAGCATCAAAATTTTGTTACCACATTATAGGTGACTATTTCAATCCATATAAAGATCTGTTTAACCTGCAAACCAATAATTCTTTTCCTTTTACAAAAAAACCATCAAGTTTCCTTATATAAATCTCGTCATCAAAATCCCCATGTAAGAAATAAATTTTCACATCCATTTGTTCTATCTCAAAATCATAAGCAACAACAATAGATAAAAGGAATCCAATATAAGTTAATTTAGCAACATGAGAGAATATTTCATTAAAGTAAACTCCCTCTCTTTGGGAGTAGCCCTTGGCTACTAATTTATCCTTGTAACTTTCGAGATTAATGTTGATCATCAAAGCTTTGGCCTCTCCAATAGTCTTATGATAAATTTAGTGAGTGGGGGAGAAATTGCGTCTCACTAAATACCTCTAGGATCTTTATAGAAAGATGACTCTTCTTTGGGGTTTGGAGATAAGGGGAGAAGGAAATATCAACATAAAACATAAATGACGATGTGCCAAAGCTTTCACAACATTTCAAACTCAAATAATTCCTATGAGTGATATAATTAGACACAAAACACCACAACCCCTCATTGATGGAAAGAGGACAAACAACAAAGGCTAAGCATAGTGCAAACTTTCAAATCTTTCCATAGGTAGTGTTCATTAAGGTCCAATCAAACATAAAGATTTATTATGAGTAACAGAACAATATCTCAAAAAACGCATGAAATATTCCTCCTAGTACAACATAGCATGAAAAAACAATTTTTTTTAGAAAAATAGAGAAGTCCAATGACATAAACTAGTTTTCTTAAGCTACTACTCTACCATATGAGCATACAACATGGAAATTAGCTACTTACACTATCTAGATTTAGCTTACAAGACATAGTGTTTCATTCAAAATGATAATATAAAGAAAAAAAACATGAAAAAGGCCATACATGCACAGTCTCAAAAATTTCTCCTCAATAGTTTATTCTTTTAAATATCAAATGAACTTTGAAATAGAGGTCAGATGCCAATCTGACAATAGTTTAAACCTTAATAGATATAACATGCCAAAGAAAAGTAGTTATGCAACTTTGCTTCTAAAAATAATTATAAAACCATAAGAAAACTAAAGAAATTTTTTCTTTCTACAAAGAAATTACAATTTGGAATCCAACCCCCTTTTGTGTCATCACCCTCCTTACATAGATACAGAAAAGGAAACACACCACCTTAACACAAAAAATGATACTACCAAGTGTTGACAGTTAATGGTACATGATCTAATCATAGATCTTTGGTTAGGTTGCAATGTTCATCAATTCTTAGCTATCACATTGTTGTTTTTAAGATATTTAGCAAAGATAGAGGCCTATAAATGATCACATCCTAAAAAAAATAGCCTGGAAAAAGGTTTAGTTGACTGATCACATCACCCCAAGGCATCGAATCAAAACTTCCATCCCAAAAACAAAGAAAATAAATAGCCCAACTAGCTCTAACAAACTCCCCAATCATATCACTCTATAGGAGATGCATTCTACCAGTGGCGAAGAGGTGATGTGTTAACAAGGTAGAAAATTCCAAGCCCATGAATATAGCTCCCAAGAAAATGCCTGATGAGTAAACACGTGTCCAAGAGTATCTCTCAAAAAGAAGACAAAAGATGAAAGTTGCACAGCCACCATGTGGCGCATTTTGCACCTTTCTGATAACTCTACTTGAGTGTGGGTGCACTCGAAACTGAAAAAAATTTATACAAGCTGAAAATGAAAATGACTAAGGAAAAAATGCTTCACAATTTTGGCAACTCACAGGGGTCTTCAGTTTGCGGAGATATGAACCTAGGCCTTTGGTTGTTCTTGGAGTTTGATGAAATCGACACACTAAGCCTCCCAATCTACATCAATTGTGAGCACAAGGGTCTAGATTTTCCTATATGCTTTCTTGAGATAACAAAATATCCTTAAAAAATATGAACCCCCATCTAGAAGAAACCACACCCAGGTGATAATAGAGTTGAGAAAGAGGATAGATCTTGTTCTCAAAATTGTCAAATGTGGGCATGACACTTGAACTTGGAAGTTCTTTTGAGTTCTAGATCTTGTGTCGGATTGCATCATCGACCTACTCCATTGTCAATGCATCTTCATCTAGTGAAAGAAGAGGACTTCAATGTCTTGGTTGGTTTCAGGTTGCCAATTTAGAGCTCAATCTTCCAACTTTTTTCCTTGATTCTTATACTTCTACCTAGATCCTCTAAAGATCATCAAAATTTTGGGATAGGGTATCATCTAGCTCTCTTCTTAACTTGTCAATTTTAGCACAAATTTGAACCTATTCACTTTGAGTATCTGCAAGCGACCTAGATGCATCTCCTTGATGGCCTTGAGTTTTCCTTACATGGATCGCTTCAACTTATTTGACTCAGACCTAATTTTGTAGTCTGCTTATTGTTTCTTTTACATTTTCCAACTCCATCTCATGCTTCTTTAATTTCTTATACATCCTATCATAGTCAACATATACTACTTGTTGTGTGGCTTTGGCTAGGACCACTTTATCATGTGGGTGAGTTTCGTTCAAGTTTAGGCCTATGGCATGAATTTCATAATCTTCCATCTACATTTTTCCTTCAATATTTGGAACGAGTGGCTTCATGGTGGTAAAAATCAGAGAGTTTCACTCTTCATTGAAATAGGCTTCAATCTTCTTTGTAGCGGGCCTCTCAACATTTTTTGACAATATTTTTTGCTTCTTAGCCTTTTAGGTCTATTTGGTAGCATCAAAATAGCCCTAAAGAGTTTAAGGGACATTGACGCTCTATTATACAATGGAAGCACTAGGGGGAAACCTGAAAAATGTGACAATAGGGGAAACTTCAGATGTGTGAGAATGGGAGGGTACAAAAGGTAGTATCATTATGGAAAAGGGTGGAACACCAAGTTGAGCAAGGGAAAAACAAGTAGGGGTAAACACAAAAATAGGCTAACAAAGAGGTGCCTTCCTAGAAGTAGATGGACTAGGAGTAATGGTAAAAGTGGTGGTTTTATCCATTCCAATATGGGCCTTTGACAAGGCAATCAATGACACAACAACGACTACGACGGATGATGCTCCTTTGACACACGGGATGGTTTCAAAAGATTCATTGAAAATGGCAGGGGGTGCATTCAAAATTATTGGTTTGGAGTCCAAGGATGGAGGATTCATTTCCATGAGAGGAGGAAAGGGATTGAACAAAGATGTGGAAACAGGGAGAAGAGGAAGAGTGAAACTTACCTGAGCTAAAGTGGATGAAACATTTTGCGGGATAGAATCCACCTCTTCTTCTTGTTGGACTGGTACTTCAGGAGCACCCAGATCTTGGATCCTTCTTCATTTCATATGACCAGAACTATCATGTTCCAATCCTCTAGTTGTAGAATCCTCTGAAACTTGAACTCCAATGGCAACAACAGATCCCCTTGGAGACTATCGGGCCCTTTTTCCTTTACTTTGGGCACTGGATGTAGATGGAGCTAGTGAACCCCTTTTCCTTGAATCTCTCCATTTGTCAAATTCTTGAGGTCTAGAAGCCTAAGTTGGAACTTGTTCCTCATCAATCTCATGACTCGTCTCAAGATTGCTATTTTTGGAATCAATCTCCTTTTCATATAAGTCCTTGAATTCATCATCTTGGGAGAATTTTCCAACCGAGAGGTTAAGGAAATGCAACTCTTGTCAGACCTCCATAAATATTTAAACTTCTTTCTTTTCGACCAGCCTTTTTTCTTCAATTGTGTATTGAGAGACTTTCTTATCAGGAGATTCCTTTGATACTCTGCCTATGGCTCATAGAAACTTAACCATTTTGGTCATTCTTCTAGAATGCAAGCCAAGTCAATGTATACCTCCTTGCTTTCTTTAATTTCCTTCTTCTTTGGAAATATTCCATAGCCTCATGTCTTAAACTAAAAATCCCATTAAGGTTATAATTCCACTTGTCACAAATAAGAACCAAACCCAAGGCCACCAATAAATTCATAATCTCATCCTCAGCCTTCCACTTAGTTAGTATTACCTAGCTCTTATCAATCACAAGGGGAAAATTGTAAACCTTTTTTTTGTTCCTTTTGACGCCGTAAATCCTATCGATGGTGATTACTTTGCATGCCTCTAGTGTAAAGACCCTGTCAATTACAAATTTGGGAAGTTGGAAAACCTCCCTAGGAAAGCCATGAAACCTGAAAAACATGAAACCCTCACCCAAGAAATAATCCAATGGGAGAGGTGGATCTTCTATCCATTCTATAACCTCTTGAGAGAAATGACCAATGGGGTGAGGCAACAAATCTTAGAGTACTGATCTTAGAAAATTGTCTACAAATCTATAATAATCTCCTATCCTTGAGAGCACAGGGGTCTATACATAAATTGGCTGGATAAAACCCATTTCATCTATCCTTGACACTAGTACATTACTCCGCAACCACCCAAAATTCTAATGTAAAATAAAATGAACTAGAACAAAAGAATACCTAAATTTGGACTCACTATTGTAGTTCTTCAACTACTCCCTCATGTTCCCAACTATCACCTTAGCAAAATAATAGCAACTCTAGAATTTTTTATTTTTTGAGTGTATGGCCTAGGGAAAACTAGAAAGTGTTAACCTCTTCATCATCATTGATTCCAAAAACCCAGGTCAACATTGAGAATAAAGACTGCATATACTTCTTAATTTTCTTATGCAAAAGAGGCTAACAAATCTATCCTCTATGTGGTCTTTCCTTTGCCTCATCCTCATAAAAAAAAAAATTCCTAAATATTTCTTCTCCTAGGGCATCCATCTAATCTTCATCAAAAAGCTAGGAACCCCAGCTCATAGGGATACACAACATATCCCATATGGATTTAGCAGAAATGGTAATTTTGGCCCCACAAATCTCAATGGCCTCTGTGTTTTTGTTGAGCCTTTGTGCACATGGGTCAACTAGATTTTGGCATAGATGCATAGAAGGTAGCATAAACTATGGTAGACCAGTATTCCGGAGCTGAAACACAAAACCCTCTGATGTTTCATGCTCTAGCATCCTTTGAAACACCCCTTCCCTAATATTTTAAGGGTTGACCAACAATTGACGGTCTAAAACATTGTCAATGATGTCTTGCATCAGTTCTCTTTGGATGTGTTTATCTGGTTGGAATTTCCTGTAGTGCTCAAATGGTTGTTCTTCTGCTATTGGGGAATTGGCAAATGAGTAGTGCCCAAATACATCAGCGTAACTAGGTCTTATGTTTGAAACTATAGCTTGCCTATTGGAGGTAGATGCTTCCACCATAACTTTATGAGAAAGTTGTAGAGAGCTTCTCAAGTGATAACAACCACTTTCCTTTTGCTTCTTTAGAAAAATATACTTTTTAGTTCAATTAATTCTCTTACTTGTGCATGTAGTTAAGACTACATTGTTATCATTGGTCAATTAAATACTGCCACTGGGGAAATACATGTGAAAGTGAGATCTATATCCCTCAGGAATGCCAAGAATGCCGTGAGAATGGAATTAGTACATTATCCCCACCACCTCTTTTACAAATAAATTTATTGTATTGAAAAGTGTGCTTTTCATCATAGGAAACATTTTGAGGTGATACAAGGTAATCTTGAAAATATGTGCCCATTATTTTCTTAGAGTTTTAGTGTGTTAATTCATGTCTTTTCTTAATAGTAAGCTGGATAGCGTTGATGATGGCAAAGGAAACATGTCAACAATCGGCATATGAGAGAATATATTCCCAATGCCCAACTTTATTTCTCAAGGAATTCCATCAAATCCTCTATATGATTTATCTACCTTGCTTTGTTTTGTCTTAAAACTTTCTATTGTTGTCTAGCAAAAAATAGGCATTTTTTTGGTTGAGTTTACTGACTCACCTTTTCTATATATAGCTACACCACATTTTTCAACATTCATTCAAATATATAGTCTCTTAAGTTAGCTGGCCTTCCACTTATTCACATTCCACTATAATTCACTACTGTATCATAATGTTTGCTAGTTTAGGTACCCCTATTCAACTCCTTCCATGGAGACTGCAACACTACTTCATAGGAGAGGTCACTAGTGATCGAATCAAGCACCTGGTGAAGAAATATGACCCCCTCATCATGGTATCATTCAAGTGGGTAGTCAATGTAGACTATATTATGGATGAGAACTAGCTTCAAAGAAACTACAACATGATTTCTCGCTTCATGGCCTCACTATTGGACCTAAATGTGTCCAAGCCTATGATAATTGAACTATGCCATAAGATGTTCAACACTTCATTGATGGAAGGGATTGGAAAGATGGTGTGAGTGGTCATTCCCAACATTTTTATTCTAAGTATTATGGACCTCTGCAGACATGTGGACTTTGGCATAGATGTACCCTGGTTGCCCTTCCTCTCTGATTTCCTCACCATGGATGTTGAGACACACTGCTACACTTCTCAGCTAGTGACCATTTTTTTGTTGTGGGAGTATGGCATGGAGAGGGTTTCGAGGATCACCTAGAGGAATCACTTCGACTTTCTAGTGCAAATTCCTGGCGAGTAGACCCTAATTTTGTACTGTTTGGCCCATGTGTGTTATGTTTCCACCCCTGTTTGCAACCCTAATAGATGAAAAGAAGAAGGATAAAATGAAGAAGAAGAAGAACTCGATAAAAATCCCTTTCTTTCGAATACAATGGTTGGAGGCTTAACTTTACTATTTTTTGCTCATTTCCTCCCTTTTGCTTATTTTTACTCTCTACTTCTTCTGGGTTTTGTTCTCAAGAGGTTCATGTTTAATTCTGAGCCTTTGGTCATGCATTATATTATAAATTGTCAATGAATATAATATAATACAAGTTTTTTGTTTCTTTAGTGTTCTTGGGTTGGCCTATAAATGTTTGCTTCTCTACAAAATTATACCTAGCTTCAAATCCTTTCATGGTCCTTGAATGGAATGCAATAGGATGCTCATCATTATCTTCCTCATACTTTTGAGTAAGCATGGAAGGTATATTATGTCAAGCACTATACCCATAGAGTAGAAAACCTTCAAAAAAATTTGGGCTAACTAATGTCGGGGCTTCAGAGAGGACCGTCTTCAGTTGCTTGAAAGTTGTTGTGCCCTCAAAATTCCACTTGAAAGGTAGGTTCTCCTTAAGCATCAGGGTGATCAGTCACACAATGCTCATGGAATCTGATATGAATCTACTAACAAAATCAATCTTTCCCAGAAAAGATCATAGCCCCTTTGTTGTTTGAACCCTTTTAGGATATATTTCTATTCCCTCCTTTGATAATACAAAGCCAAGAAGCTTTCTTTGAGGCACTCTAAAGAAATAATTTTCTAGATTAAAAAAAGTCCCATATCCTTGGTATTTCTAGAAAATCTTTTCTAGATGATCGAAATGATCATCTTTTGATCTAGAAAAGACTATTAGGTTACCTAGATATATGAATATAATCTAGTTGATCAATCCTTCTAAATCAATGTCCATTGCACATTAAAAATTTGCACTAGCACTGGAGAGTCCAAATAACATCTTTGAATATGAAAATTTTCCTCACTTAGTGGTAAATATTGTCCCATGTTGGTCGAATTCTTTCACATAGACTTGATCACATCTTGAGAAACCATCTAACAAGGAGAAAATTCCTAATTTGGTTACAATCTGCAAAATTTGCTCCATTAGAGGCAAGGTATAATGGTCATTTAGTGAAGTCCTTTTTAAGTCCTAAAAAATTGACACAAAGTTAGATGTCACCATTCCTTTTCCAAATTGGGACCAGGTTTGACAACCTAGTGTAATAATTGATAGGGCATACAATCTTTGATTTGACCCACTTGGTGAGCTCCTACGTCATCAAGGCTTCAACCTTTAGGATGACTAACCTTTGCTTCCAGGTTAGAAAAACTTGGATCCTTCTACCAAGTCAATGGCATGTTGAATTATGCGTTGGTCATACTCTCTCAGGTCATACCTAAAGCATAGACCCTTCAAAATTCTCTTGTCCTCGCAAGGAATTTCCCTTTTGACTTTTAGTTTTATGTCACTTTTGACGTCAAGTTCTTCATAATCCCCCGAATCTACAAAAATAATTTGCTTTCCATTCCTTGCATCTTTAGGAAGATCCATCCCTGATGGTGAATAGTTGGAAGTTGTCACTAATTTTTGCATGAAAGAAACAATTGAATGTCATCACCCAAAATTTTTCAATTTTGATCATTGTTAGGAATTGAGGATTGGACAATGACTTGCACCACACTCTACTTCATTGGGTGAGAAATTGGTTCAAATTGTGCACTAAAAAGAGCCATCAAATCAACAATACTATTTTTTGATCGGGGAATCACTTGTATGTTGAAAGCTTCAAAAATCTTGATGGGATCCAATACCCTATGTGTGTAAGATCTGATCCTTGTATTCTTTGCAGTCACTTTTCCACAGATCTAGTTTACCACTAGTTCTGAATCTTTGAAAGATTATATCCTCCTTGCGTCTATCTGCTCTGCTAGAACCAACCTATGAAACAAATCTTCATATTCAACATCATTGTTGGAGCATGATAACTAAAAATGGTAGGCCCTGGGGGTCTCTGATCCTGTTGGAGACACTAATAAAATTCTCACTCTAGAGCTGGCTTTACACTTGGCACCATCAAAATATATGGCCCATAGATGATTATTAGATGGGTTATTGGACTTCTCCCAATCTTTCATTACTTTTAGAAAAACTTGATCACCATCAAAAATTACGTAGGTGCCTATCCCTATTGCATGGAAGTTTCTGAATGGATCATAATCAATGAATTGGTTGAGCATCACTTCTTCCTCAGGACTCCGCTCATTTATATCTTCTTCATCTTCAATAATTTCTACATAATATCTCTCTTATTGAGACATAGAGGTACGTGAAACCTCAAAGCATAGATTTGTGTCATCCACAATATGTTTAGGATGCAAGGATTTAGATAGGATCTTCATCTTCACCTCGTGCTTGGTTCTGAATATTAGGTGGGACTAGTCAAGTGCCAAGTATCCACTGAACTTTATGCTGAAATCCCTTGAAAGACACATTCCAAAGACTAGAGGAATGTCTATCACTACTACTTCTATTGTGACTATTTGGCTTGGGCAGGAGAAAAGGGTTAGAGATAGATATTTTATTTGACCAATGGTAGGAATATTCTTCCCATCTAGTTGCATGATTCCTTTTTCAAGGGGCTCATACTTAAGCTTCAAAGCATTTGCCACTTGTTTTTGCATAACAGTTAGTGCTATCCCCTGAATCAATCATATTATTATGCAATAGTTTCTCTCCCATTATAAGTGTTAAAAAGAAGGGTGTGGTATTTGTTCTTCTTACCTCTTTCTCTTTTGCGTTGCCTACATCATTGGCATAAGTTGTTGCTTTTAGAGTCTAAGGGACCAACATGGATCTACTGTCCCCACTTTGATTGTATCATTGAGTTGCATTTTCATGTGGTCTTTCTTCTTCTTCCTTTAATACCTCTTGAAGCAACATTTTTTGTTCAAGAATTGATATGAGGTCCCACAATGATACATTGGTAGATTCCTTCTTCAATTGCTCCACCACATTAAGTGTCCTAACCATTTGTGCCTTAGGCTTAAATGGTGGGATTTCTCTCATTTTTCAGAAGAAAACGTTTTGAAGTGACTAGTCTTGGTGTTTTGCTAATCTCTTTCTCTGCCAATGGTGTGTTTTGTGGCTGTGGAAAAGGCTAGACGATGGGTGATGAAGCCTATTTCTCTTACAAAAATGGTTGACATGATTGTGGACATGACAAAGCTTGTTGTACGTACTCTCTTGTGAGCCTTCTCTTTGATCTTGTGTTGTAGTCTGACTACACTTGTGGAACACCAGTCATTAGAGTTTCATTTGCGAAAAAAACCTCTTCCTCTTCTAGCCACGAGAATAGAGCTTGGCCAGGTGCAATGTCTAGCTCCTACTCCAGGAACATCCCTTGTGTTTGTGCTCTAAAATGAGATTTTCCCATTTTAGATGATTCGTACTAGTCTGAATTTAAGAGCATGGCCTTGCTTCTTTGTTCTGCTACCCTCTACTGCATATCCCCCCTAGGGAAATTTCAAGGCATATGGCTATCGTTGCATGGGAAGCACCAAATTTTTTTCATCTTCCAGCAAATTTTTCTAGCTCGGGACTATATCTTTACTCAAGCTATCCTTGGGGTATGTGCAGAATCATCGTGGAAAAAATAGGCCCTTAAGTGGTGAAAAATTCAAAAAAAATAGAGGTAGGCAACTTGACATAAAAATTTGAATAAGTTATCTATATTATTTCAAAAATAGATAAAAATAGAATCTATAGCAAATTGAATGTACTTTTCTAAACTACTAGGTTTATTTTAAAAAATAAAAATTATTTGGTTAAAATTTGAAATTTCAATGCAATAGTACTTAAATTTTAGGGAAAAAAATAATAGGTGTCTATCTAACCACACTAACCACAATAAAATGATAATATTTTTTATAAGATTTTAGATATAAGTAGAGGACTCATATCGATGTGATGTATATTTTTGTAATTTTTTCAAGTAAATAATTATTTATGAATTTTTTATTACAACTTTTAAAAGTATAAAAACTGTATGTCTAACCACCTTAACTTGGTCAAAACTTCATGAAATTCATTTTTTTTAATCCTATAGTATGTGAAGCATAGAATGTGACACATGTTTTGGATTCAAAAATATAATACCATTTGAAAGCTATAGATTTTTTCAATCAGCTTATCAATTAGGACTTTAATTAAGTAATTCAAATGAAATGAATAATAATTGTTTATTAAATTCAAATTAAAGCATAATTTATATTGGTGGAAAGTTGAGAATATCCTTTAAAAACCCTTTTGTTTCATCAATTTTTGGTAAAAAGGTCATCAACTACATACCAGGATATAATGGAGGATCATGATGGGCCAAAGGTGGGAATATGATGGGTATTTGTAGGGTATGTGGCTGATGACTTTTTTTTAATGCAAAATTGATAAAATGAAAAGGGTTTTTAAAGGATATTCATAGCTTTCCACTAGTATTTAAATTATGTTTTACTTTCAATTTAATAAATAATTATTATTCATTTTCTTTTTGGATTATGACTAAAGTCCTGATTGATAGGCTGATTGGAAAACATCTATAGATTTCAAAGGGAATATCACATTTTGAATCTAAGCATGCACCATATTCTATGATTACATAATATAGGATTAGCAAAAATAAAATTGAATTTCATGAATTTTTGACCAAGTTAAGGTGGTCAGGCATACACATTTTATATTTTTTAAAAGTAGTAATAAAAAAATAATAATTAATTATTTACTAGGGAAAAAAATTACAAGAAAATATGCATCACATCGGGAAATGAGTCCTCTACTTATATCTAAAATATCATAAAAAATATTATCATTTGATTGTGGTTAGGGTGGTCAGACAGGCACCTACTTATTTTTTCCTTGAAATTTAATTGCTACTACATTGAAATTTCAAATTTTCACCAATTATATATATATATTTTTAAATAAACCTAGTAATTTAAAAACTACATTCAAATTTCTATAGATTCTATTCTTACGTATTTTTGAAATAATATAGATAAATTATTCATATTTTTACGTCGAGTTGCCTAACTCTTATTTTTATAAATTTTATTGCCACTTAGGGGCTTGTTTTTTCTATGATGATCCTGCACATACCCACCCTAGACATACCCATCATATCACCACTTTTTGGACCATCATGATCCTGTACATACCCCTTGACTGCGTAGAATGGTTGTGGTGTTTGGAACTATCTGATTTGTCGATGACGTCTATTGACCTCCCCCTCTAGAGGATCCTTGATATGAATTCTATTGATAAGATGGCTTCCCTCTACCATAGGCTTGTATGTTCTACTTTGAGGGTGTCACTTGGTGTCATTTTATAATGACCAACTCGTTAGAAATTTTTTGCATGAGATTCTTCATGTCACTGATATTTTCTGTCATTGAGGAAAATCCAGACACATTTTCTTGAGCAGTGGGATGCACGTTCATAGACTGTGGGGAGACCAATGTTAATTATGCCATGGGAGTGCTTGGAGTGGATTCTTCCTGAAGACCATCAAATATTTCTACAAACATTGGCATTGGGGATTGAGGTAGAAGCTTTTTGACATTAATTAGATTGTTCTATGTACACATTACCACCTTGTATGTGTTAGGAAAGATATCCCCTCCCATGGAGGTTATCATGACTACGATATTTGAGTTGAAGGTATTCAAATAGAACATGAATACCATGGCGGTTTGAGGTTGAGTAGTCCTAGGGATACTTTGCTAGGTCTTATGGAATTTGGTGTTGAAGTAGCTCATGGCCCCATGCAGAGCTTTCTTGATGGTAATTAGTTGTTGAAAAAATGAGGAGTGGTCTCCTTTCTCTAAGAAGCATTCGAATAGGTGCTCTCCAAGCTCATCCCAGGAGATGATAGAACCCAAGACCAAATATTGATATCAATCTTTGGCCTTTTCCATAAGAGAGGCAGCTAGTAGCCTGAATGCAATGTTCTCCAATTTGTTATGTACCCTACATACCTCCACTATATCTTGAGGGTGTTTAGAAGGGGTTTTGAAGTCTTCTCTAAAAAATATTGGAATAGCCTTGAGGGAATTAGCAGGTATAGAAAACCATACATCTAGTGGTGTGTGTGGTTGTAATGGGCTACCACCATCCCATGTTATAAAATTTCTAGGAGTAGGGGGAGGTACTGAAGCCATAGAGAAAATATTCCTATGAATTGGATATATAGGTAATCTTATTTGGAAGTTTAAGCCTTAGGGTGGAGTAGATAAGGCTTTGAAGGTTGGGATCTTACTTCTTTCTCTATTACTCCTTACAAGTGATATAGAGCATGTAAGTCTTCTTCTCCTAGGGGCTAAGTAAGGTAACTAAGATTACTAGAAGTGACCTCTTGAAGGTGCTCTTGTTTGGAATCTAGGCATGAAGCTTCCAATTTCCTTCCTTAGCTTGATTCAAGAAATATTTTTGACTTCTAATCTGGAATTTGGAAAACTTATTATCCCACTGGGGTGCTAGAAAAAGAACTATCGATCATCAAAGCTTGTGCCTCTCCAACAGTATTATAGGAAATTCAGTGAGTGGGGGACAAATTTTGTGTCACTGAATACCTTTGAGATTTTTATTGAAATTCAGTTGTTCTTTGGGGTTTGGAGATAAGGGGAGAAGGAAATGTAAATAAAAACATAAAAGGTGATGTGCCAAAAATTTTACAATATTTCAAACCCAAATCATTCCTATGAGTGATATAATTAGACACAAAACACCACAACCCTTCATTTTTGGAAAGAGAACAAACATCAAAGGCTAACTTCAAGTACACTATAGACATTCAAATCTTTCCACAGGTAGTTTTCATTAATTTATGATCAAACATATAGATTTATTATTATTAATAGAACAATATCTCAGAAATCACATGAACTCTTCCTAATAATATAGCATAGCACGATAAAACAACTTTCAAAAAAATAGGTAAAATGAAGGAGGATAGAATGAGAATGGAGGCCAAGGATAATGAATGGAGTTCATTTAGTGAAGGTAAATTAAAATGAAAAATACTATGAAAAATATTATGTAGAATAATCATAATGGTGAAACATGGGTATGTGGGATCATGATGGGCCAAAAGTGCAATATAGTGGGGTATTTGTAGGGTATGTGGTTGTTGACTTTTTTACCCAAAATTGATGAAATGAAAAGGGTTTTTAAAGGAGATTCTTAGCTTTCCACCAATATAAATTATGCTTTACTAAATTTTAGTAAATAATTATTATTCATTTTCTATTTGAATTAAATTAAAGTGTTGATTGATAGGCTGATTGAAAAACATCTATAGCTTTCAAATGGTATCATATTTTTGAATCCAAAACATGCATCACACTCTATGCTTAAACACTATAGAATTTAAAAAATAAAAAATTGAATTTCATGAAGTTTTGACCAAGTTAAGGTGGTCGGACATACGAGTTTTATATTTTTAAAAGTTGTTATAAAAAATTCATAATTAATTATTTACTTGGAAAAAATACAAAAAATATGCATCACATCCGGACAAAGTCCTCTACTTATGTCTAAAATCTTATAAAAATAGTATCATCTTATTGTGGTTAGGTGGTTAGGCAACACCTACTTCTTATTTTTCCACGGAAATTTAAGTACTACTCCATTGAAATTTCAAATTTTCACCAAATAGATTTTTTTCTTTTTTAAATAAACCTAGTAGTTTAGAAACTACATTCAATTTTTACAGATTCTATTCTTACATATTTTTGAAATAAAATAGATAACTTATTCAAATTTTTATGTCAAGTTCCTAACTCTGATTTTTCTAAATTTTTGCCACTTAAGGGCCTATTTTTTCCATGATGATCTCACATACCCATAATGCCATCATTATTAGTGCAATGTTGAGAAACTAGAGAGAATTCACAAGCAGGGTTCTTTGGTTGTGGATAAGGACACGAATAGGATTGAAGATGTTGGTATTTCTAAGCATATGAGAGCTATTATGAAGAGGAAGACTCCTCCTATTCCCCATATGGTTTAGGTCATGAAGAAGGGCACTCAGGAAATGCACATTCTAGAAGTTGAGGCTGCTGAAGCTCTTAAGTTCTTAGGTTAGCTGGGGGTTTCTTGCTTTTTTTGTTTGGTTTTTGGTGGCTCTTGCTAGCCTTAGGTTGGTGGTGTTGTCTTAAGCTACTACTCTACCATACAAGCATACAACATGTAAATAAACTACTTAAACTACCTATATTTTTCTTGCTAGACACATTGTTTCATTCAAATGATAATATAAAGAAAGAAAGCATGAAAAAGGCCATACATGCACAATATCAACAATTTCTCCTCAATAGTTCATGCTTTTAAATATCAAATGATCTTTGAAATAAAGGTTGGATGCTAATTCGACAATAGTTTAAACCTTAATAGATATAACATGCCAAAGAAAAGTAGTTTTGCAACTTTTTTTTTGAAAATAATTCTAAATGCCTAAGAAAACTAGAGAAACCTTCTCTTTCAACAAAGAAACTGCAACTTGGAATCCAATCCCCTTTTGTGTCATTTCCCTCCTTATATAGCTATAGAAAAGGAAACACACTACCTCAACACAAAAAATGATATTGCCAGGTGTTGACAGTTAATGGAACATGATCTAATCGTAGATCTTTGGTTAGGATACAACAATCTTTGCTCATTAATTCTTAGTTGTCGCATTGATGTTTTTTAAATATTTAGCAAAGGTAGAGGCCTGTAAATGATCAAAACCTAAAAGCAATAGCTTGGAAAAAGGTCTAGTTGACTGATCACATCACCTCGAGGTACCAACTCAAAACTTCCATTCCAAAAACCAAGAAAAGAAATATGCCATCTAGCTCTGACAAACTCCCCAATCATATCACTTCGTAGGAGGCACAATCTACCGATGGTGAAGAGGTGACGTGTTAACAAGGAAAAAAATCTAAGCTAATGAATATAGCTCCCAAGAAAATTCCCAACAAGTCAAAATGTGTCCCAAACTCTCTCCCGAAAAGAAGACGAAAGATGAAAGTTGTGCAGCCACCACGTGGTGCATTACACATCTTTTTGATAATTCTATTTGAGCAAAAGTGCACCCAAAATTGAAAATATTTATACAAGCCAAAAATGAAAATGACTAAGGGAAAAACTCTTCACAATTACAATCTACTCCAATTTTTTTTTTAAGGATCCATTTACAACCAATGGCCTTTCTTCCTTTGGGAAAACTCTTAAGATCCCATGTGTCACAAGTATCCAAGGAAACCATTTCCTCATGCATAGGTTGTGACCAAAGCTTGTTCTCATATGAAGACAAAGCTTCCCTACAAGATCTAGGTTCACCATTAGTATTCATCAAAGAAAATATACAATGGAAATCAAGTGGGACATACCTATCAATTTTATTCCATTGTAAGTGTGGATCTTCTCAAAAAAGGTTCTTCTTGTTCCTCAATATGCTCATTATGAGCATCTGTTTCAGAACTCTGTAAACTCTCCTCATCCCATACATTCAATTGTTCTTTAACATGTGCATCTTCATGCTTCTTGGTATTTATCTCAAAATGTATTGTTCAAGAAGTATCCTTCTCCTTTGGCTGTTCTTCTCCTATATAAGATCTAAATTCACTAAAAAATCACATCTCTAGATTAAGTAATTTTTTGGGTTAGAGGATTCCAAATCTTGCAACCTTTTAAATTTTCACCATAACCTATGAATATTCTTTTTTGTTCTTTTGGATCCAACTTAGACTGCTTTTCTTTAGGCACATGAAAAAAATCCTCACAACCAAAGATCCTTAAATGTGCAACACTAGGATTCCTACCTAACCACATTTCAAAAGGAGTTTTATCTTCAATAGATGAATTAGGAGATCTATTGATTAAATAACAATAAGTACCTGTATCCTTGGTCTAAAGGAACTGATCTAGCTTAGCACTACTTAACATACTTAGCTCTTTTCATTAAGCTTCAGTTCATCCTTTCTGGTACTCCATTTTATTGAGGTGTATATGGAGTAGCTTTTTGTCTCACAATTCTTGCATACTTACAGTAATTATCAAATTCCTTTGAATAATATTCACCAACATTATCTAATCTCAACACTTTTATCTTATGATCTGATTGTTTCTCAACTAGAGTCTTAAATTATTTAAACTTATTGAACACATCATATTTGTTACACATAAAATAGATCCAAGTGTATCTTGAGAAATCATCAATAAATGTGACATAATATTTAGATTTTCCAATAGAGTTAATATCCACTGGACCCATAACATATGATTGAACAATATCTAATAATCCCTTAGCTTTATTTGTTCCATTAGGAAATGAAGATCTAGATTTCTTTCCAAACACACAATTCTCACAAAAATCATTTTTTCCAATCTTATAATCAAGAATACTGTCAACCAATTTCTTATTAGGAATGGTCCTAAGATCTTTTTCACCAATGTGGCTCAATCTATGGTGCCACAACATACATGTATTTTCAGCTTTAGTTACATTGGTTGATTTATTCAAATTGGAGGTATTAAGCTTAAACAAAGTCCCAATCTGATATCCTTTAGCAACCACCATATTCCATTTCACCAATCTACAACCACTTTTGTCAAATGTCACATGCATTCTAGAATCATTGAACTTAGATATAGAAAGTAGATTTCTAGCAAGTCTTGCAATATATAAAACATCATTAAGGGTCTTAACCCTACTATCACTAAAACACAACTTTACCTCTCCTTTTCCCACAATCTTTGTTGTGCTATTATCTCTAAAGAATACATTCCCTCTATCATATGCAGTATTTAGTGAACCACTCCTTGTTAGGAGTCGTATGATAGGAGAAAATTAAGTCAATAAGCTAAGAGTCATCACTAACAGTATTATATGTAATGATTAATGCATCACTACCATCATTGGAGGATTTCTCTATAGAAGCATAAAAACTATTTTTCTTGTTTTTACAATCCATCTTTACATGTCTTATTTTCCCATAGTTCCAAAACTTTACCTTACTCTTACCAAGGGTTTTAGACTATCCTTTGGACTCACCCTTTCCTTTCTTGTCCCCCTTAGGTTCCTTTTCCTTAGGCCTACCTCTTACAAACAAGGCATCTTGGGATCCCATTCTATACTTCCTCCTCGTCTCCTCTGATAGGAGAGTAGGAATTATATTTTCCATCTTCGGATCTACACCACTACCACTGATAGAAACAATTATATTTTCCCAAGACTCTGGAAAAGAACAAAGTAACAAAATGCATTTAACTCCATCTTCTAGCTTTACATCTACACATGTTAACTAACTTAGAATCAAATTGAAATCATTTAATTGATGTGCAACAAAATCACCATCTTTCATCTTTAAAGAATAAAAATATCTTTTTAGATACAACTTAGTAGTAAGAATTTTGGTTTGATAGATATCATGTATCCTTTGAACTAGAATTTATATGTGGTAGTTTCAACTGAAACATTCAAGAGAACAACATTCAAGAGAACAACATCAACAAGATATAAACTTATGGTTCTTCTTGTCTTCTTATCAAGCTTAGCCCAATCCTCATTTGATATCGTTGTAGATGGCTTTGTATCATTAAAAATAGATAACCACTAATCTCTCTCTTCAAGGATATCCTCCACTTTTAGTTCTCACATGTCTCATAACTATATCCATTGAATCTTCAATATCTAGACAAGAATTAGAACTCATTGTAACACACTTCTTTTACAAATCTACAATAACACAATATTAAAATCTCCCACTATAGGTAAAAAGAATTCATAATTTTAAGAGAAAGGTGTCCCAAACCCTAACCAACCATGGATCTAAAACCAAATGTTGAAAATGAACATAATATTGTAGCTTAAAACTTGTAAAACTATGAGACTGTAGATCTAATTTAAGTGTTCTTTGTCAGAATTCTATGTGCATGATTAATCTGTTTAGATCAATTTTACCAATTGTAGAAAGAGGCAAAATATTGTAGAAGAATGAGAGAAGAAGATAAAAGTGACACAACATATAGGTGGAGACACTCTTTCAAGAAAAAACTCCACCAAAATCAATAGTACTTGTATTATTTAACCTTAGAACAAGATTACAATAATACTATATCAATCCTTAATTGATATGCTTCCTTTCCTTCAACAATCATTCTTCACAACCTACAATAAACTCTCATGGAACTCTCATACACTTGCTACAATTAATAGAAAAAATATGAGCATGTAAACCCATAAGAGTTGTACTATACAAGAGCATGAAGCTCCTCACAAAACTATATTCCTAGATTGGGCAAGTAGCTCATTCCAAAATGTAATCTAAAGTCAAACCAAAGTCTTCCTCAATTTAGGTGCCCCAAACTGAACACTTAACTAAACTTTGGTCAAGAAAATATCTTGAAAACTTCACCTCAAAGTTGGAGCCCAAGAATGGTCCCACTTGAGTGAACCTTGTAAATAGCTTACCATGAAAAAGGTGTTAAGTGAAAGATGCCAAATTAGGCACCCAAGGTACTCACAAGTCAAACTTAGTTAATTAAAACATAGGTCTCCACCAATTCATGCAAACATTATGCATGGTTGATCATCCCCACTTAACTGAAAGTATCCACCTGTTATCTATCATGCAACTCAAGTTAATTCAAGTCAACTAGCGTTCAACTCAAAATAACTACATGCAATTGAAGATAATTGAAACATAACATAACTAAACTAAATTGAACTGATATTGAACTTATACTGCCACTCCACTCATGTAAATATCAATCCCTAATTTTTAGGATCAAAACATGCATTAATGGCGTGTTATCAATCCTCCAAATAGTTAACTGAAGCAAGGTGGGTTCCACCTTCCATGTAGTGCCCCATGTGCTCCTATCTTGTAGGATCTCTTCTTAGACATCCCCACATGTTCCTATCATTTAGGAATAATCACAAATGTCAATTTACATGTTCATTTCATTCGAATTTAATCTCTTTATAATCCTAGTGTTGGGGAACACTTTGTAAGGACTTAGGAGATACATGAAATATGTTTAGGATAGTAATTAAATGGCATCCTATTCCCAACGCTCAAGTATAGGAAGGCAATTATTTCTAATCATATATGTCTGTAATAAAGTTGTAATAATAACAATTGATCCTATAAGATATATGAACCCATTATAGTTTTTCATATATTGTGCCATCTTTCTTCCTTGAACACATCATTCTGGAACCAATAGCTTGATCTCCCTTCATTCCCATATGGTGTAGAAACTGTATAAACATGTCATGGTTGTACAATTTCTAAAAATTGGTCATAGTTAAATGATCTTTCCATTTCAATGAGTAGAGATGAGTGAGGTTGAGATAATGGGGCTAGATATTTTGGAATCCATGTATCTACCCACTCAATTGACTCACAATTACCCCAATCACAATTAATACAACTCTCACAAAAACAAGCTAATTCTTGTGTCCAAATAGTCCATGCACATGCATCTAAGCTTTGAAATGAATGCATCTTTGGTGATTCCTTGAATTTATTACAATTTAATTTCCCTCCCACCATCCCCTCATAAACTAACTCAAAGAACCCAAATAATTCTCAATCAATAGCCCCTCCTTGTGAGAGTGCATAGTTACAATATTGAATATTAGAACTTGAATCACTAAATATAGTTCCACCTCTAATATTTAGTTGTTCTCTAACTAAAGCTATCTTCACACATGTACCTACTCCATCATGCTCCCCTTTTCCATGCCCAACTTAAAAAAAGTCCAAATATATATGAGGTTTACCTCTCTCTACATGTGTTTTCTCAACCAATAAAAATATGGTCATTCTTGAATTGACCAATGCAATTATTTGACCAAATGAGATATTGAAAATTCAAATATTTGTTTCCTACAAAAAATCAAAAAATTGTTGAAAATAATTATGCATATTCTAGCAAATGAGATTGATTGTCAATAATGTAAAAGTGGTACTCCTTGAATATCTTTTTTTTCCCTTCTATATTATCAAGGGAATATCTATATGTGATGTGAAAAAAATAGCAATCTAAATAGAATTATCATGTTGAGATTGGACTTTATTTTATGGTTTCAATGTGTAGTTCTATATAAAATTGTCTACAAATATAATAGTTCCAATAGGGATTTTTATCCTTATAGACCTTAATTGTTAATGTAATCATTGAGACCTTTGGCTATGTATTGCATACTTGTAAATAAAAAATTCTTAAAATAAAAAATAAAACCAGAAACACTTACTTCTTTTGTAACTAACTCACATCTAGAACTGTCTTTTTTTCTCTTCAAATTGTATTTCATAGTCTGATATCTCTTTTTCTCAATCATTTTCTTTCTAGAATCATGATCTCTACCCTCATAAATACATGATACAAAATTTGATAACCCACTACATTCTAAACACTTTTCATTTAAACAATTAGTTTTATAGAAGATGCAACCATCATCTATAACACACAATAATAAATCTAATAAGTCCATCAATGACTTTGGTAGTTTCATTAGCCCATACTCTTGCACCATTTCATTAGTATACAAATTAGAATGTTCATATAAAATTAAATTTCATGATACATAGAAAACACCACATGATATTTGTGAGGTGTATTATGAATTTTAAGAGGCACAAAATTAAAGGGCTTAGAAGATTCAAATATCCTTTGTGATATTTTCAAACTTGTATGTGTTTTTCAAAATTGTTTAATTAGTGTTTTTTATGTACATTCCAAGAAATTTTGAGGATATGGTGTCTGGTCTTGATTACCAATTCATAATTTAAAAACATTTTTTTACATTAGGTGACACTTTATCATTAGAGTGCCAAAATTGTTGAATTTAATCATTTATTATATTAGTTAGCTTCTTATCAACTCATGGAAGCCTACCACTAAAATCCCAAGTATCATTTGGAAGAGGACTATCTAATATTTATCATATTGCTAGTGCTTTTGAAAAAATTTCCAATATAGGTTTAATTCAACATAAATTTCCTCACTAATTGTTCCTTTCTTAATCAATTGCTTACTAATGAGGTCTTTATTACTCTATAAGTAGGTCTTATCTTTTTCCTTACTATTTTTTCCAATATAATTTAATGCATTAAAAATAATTTTAATATCAATAATATTTTGATCCAAAAAAAAAATCATGTGAATCTTCAATTTGTTTAGTAAGGGTTTCATATCATATGTCTTTAGTAATTATACAAAAAATTGACATTGTTTAGTTAATGTCTTATTGTAAAAGTATTCATTGATAAGCTGTGAAGCCCACAACCAAATGGTTTGTGATGACCTCTTTCCTTCAGGACATTCTATTATGTTCTTGTCAATTTTAACTAACCATTTTGGTGTTATTCAATGTTTTGCAATTGTATCAAACTCATTAAAAAAATATAGATTTTGAATTTCATTTTCTTCTTCAGAATTTTTATCTCTTCTTATGTAATATGGAGATATATTGATTTTTTATTTTTTCATTTCCTCCATTAATTTCATCAAAATTGTGAATGATTGCATTATGGGGTGCAATTTCAATTTCATAGGGTTTATATCCACATTCATCAAGAAATTATTGATGTATTTCTTATTCTTCTTCTATGATGTTACTATTATCAATAGGTTTTTTATCACATTTTGGAATATTTTCAATTTCATGTTACTCATATTTATTTTTAATTTCATGTTCAACACTTTTAGTATCAATTTCATGTCAAAACATTTTCATTTTCAATTTCATGTTCAATATTTTCATTCTCAATTTCATGATCAACATTTTTTATTTTCACTATCATAGTCACTTTCAATATCATTTAAGTGTAAAGAGAAACCTTCACCCTAAAGAGTGTTCAACATTCCTTTTCTTCCCATACTCTTCCTTGCTCTATATTTTTCCCTAATTTCCTCAAATTTTTCTACTCAAAGTTTCCTCTTCCTTTCAACTTTATGATGACTATTTCTCCCAATTATACAAATAAAAACAAGTATCCTAATGATTAGTAGAATGAAATTTTTTGTATAAGAGTGTGCAATTTTATTTTTTTTAATTATGCAAAAATCATGAAATTTTTGACACCAAATGCTTGTGGGAGCCATTAGTAAGCCTAAAATGGCTCTATGGCCTGTTTCTCCCATACAAAAAAGTGAATATATGTTTTAAAGGTTTACAAAATAGATATTGATTTTTAACTTTACAAAATGGATAACTATTTTGTAAGGGAGAAATATCCAATTCTTCAGGTATAAGTCGAGAAGAAGAAGTGGAGATCGGAGGATCGAAAAAGAGGTGAAGATCGAAATCGAGGATCAGCATGAAATGGAGATGGAGAGGGAAGGAGGGAAAGAGGGTTGTATAGGTATGAAATGAGAGAGAGTTATGGTGGGAGGGAGGGGGAGGGAATATAAATAATTGTTAGTGTGTGTGTGTGTCGAATGTGGATATTTATTCTAATTTCAACAAAAACCTTAATGAGATGGTTTACATTAAAACTTTGAAGCAAGTAAAACTACTCTATTTGTAATACAATCAAATATTTCAAATGCATATCATTGTCTTCTATTTCTAGGGATTTCTATGTGCAAATGTGTGCTAAAATGATTAGTGACATGCTTCTAAATGAAAAAAAATGATGGAAAGGATAATGGATGCAATGATAAATGAAGGATGATGTTGATGATAGATGAACTAGTCCAGAGATGAGTGAGATGATATGAAACTATAGTGAACTATCCATGATTATGCATATGCTCAAATGCAACCATAAAGAAAACTAACCTAAAATGTAACTATGATGCAATGGAGATGATAAAATGTAACTATGAAGCAATTAATTAATCTAAGATGAGAATTCAAAGTAACACATGATATGAAAACTAAGTATAAGACTCCATGAAAGCTCCAAGCTCCTATGAAAAACCTGCATGGTAACAATACTCAAAGTGTGGATGAAAAATGTCATTATAACACTATTCCAATTTGTATTTCAAAATATCATTATAGCATTACTCAAAAGGTGGATGATAAATGCTAAGGCAAGATGGTGTATTTATAGGGTTTCTCAAGCATTTTATGAGGTGGCACCCATCAACAGTCTAGATTAAAAAGAGAAATGATAGACAATGGAGATGAAAGGAATAAAGATGTTGTACCCTAGACCAAGGACAACATGCCATGTGTGTGGAGAGAATACCTAGTCCAATTGGAAGCATGTCAAATGTATGGGATTCCCAAGTGTGTGAAACAAAGACCCATGTACTCCAAATTTGTTGGAAGTGTTGAGGAATAAAGCCATGTGCTTTTTCTCATTGGTGGAAGTGTGTGAGGATAATTCTAATTAATAATTAGGCTTATTTCTTTTCATGTGACCTTTATGAGGTGGCACACAAAAATTTGTAGAAATGTACTCTAATTCTTAATCAGGATTAATGAAGGTTAATTAAATAAACATGTTTAGGGTATTTTCTTTATTTAATTATTTAGAAGAATGTGAATTAGAAGAATTAAAAGGAAAGTGAACAATATAAATAAAGTAAGACATTATTTATATGTAGTTGAAGCATTAATCAAATAGGTTGTATTTAATTAATTGAATATGATGACCATTTTTAGGTGTATACATTTTTCCCTTCTTTGAAGTGATGTGTTTACACATTACTTCAAAGAAAATTTTGATGTCGATGCTCAAACGATGCGATATTTTAGTGCCCCAAATGATGCAAGATTTCTATGCCCTAGATGATGCAATATTTTGATGCCCCAAGCTTTAAATTTTAGGTATTGATGGATATTATGCCCCCTAGAGAGATAAATCGGTGAATATAAGGATGTGAAAATGAAGTGTTGAATCATGTGATAAGTGTTGTAATGATGCAATGATGACCCAATGTTGATTCAGTGAAGGTTTGATGTCAGAGATGATTTATCTCTTGAAATTGAGTTGCAAGCTCTTTCTTTGAATAGTGTTGATTAATTACCCCTCCTTTTTGGTAAAAATGGGAAATAGATCCCACCATAATTCCCTCCATTTTATGCCTAAAAGGTGAAAATGGTAAAAATGGGATTCATTTTTACATTTTGAGTTTGGAAAAGTTGAAGATTGGAGAGCTTAGAGGAAGATGGTGATCCCATACTACAAGCATCATTTCAAGTATCTTTGCCAACCTGATTAGCCTGTTGCCTCTAGAACTATGGTATGCTTTATGAGAAACCTCTTTGTTAGTCATTTTCTTGCCATTTAGAAGCATTTTGAACATCATAGATAGATGTAGCTTATGGGATGTCATTTATGCACTTTCAAGTGATGTTTTTGTCAGTTTTAAGTGTTTTTGAGCATGTGTAAGAGTTTTGGCACCTTTGGGGTCCCAAATGGCACCTTTTGTAAGAGTGAAATTCAATTTTTCATGTGTTTTAAGAGGTTTTGCACCTTTTGGGTCCCAAATGGAACCTCTTGCAAGGTTGAAATTCATATTTTTGGGTGGTTTTAGAGTTTTTGCACCTTTGGGGTCCCAAGTGACACCTCTTGCAAGCTTGGAAAACATGTTTTTTAGATGAAAACTTTGTTTTGGATCCTTTGGGGTCCCAAATGGCACCTCTTTTTTCCTTGGAAATTTTTCATTCTTGTTGATTTGAGGTGGTTTAGCTTATCGTTTGACCTGTTTTGTGGGGTGTGATTGTGGAAATCCCCAGAGGTGATGTTCAGAAGATGTCCTTAAAACCTATAAGTCTTTAGTTTATCATGTTTTGGATTGATTTCAGTCAAATTGTGCTATGTGCAATGTTTGATTGATGTTTTTTGTGATGATTTGATCTCATGATAGGCGAGAATCAAATGATAAACTAATGTTGTATCATCCTCATGATAGGTGAGGAACAATAATAGGATTGATAGCATATCATCCTCATAATAGGTGAGTAATTATGGTAGGATTGATAGCATATCATCCTCATGATAGGAAAGGAACGATGGTTTGATTAATAATAGGTCATCCTCATGATAGGTGAGGAATGATGATAGGATTGATAGCAAATCATCCTCATGATAGGTGAGGAACGATGGATTGATTGATAGTAGGTTTTCCTCATGATAGGCTAGGAATGATGGGTTGATTGAATGAGATGTTGATTGTTCTAATTGATTTGATATTAATGACTACACATTAGCCTAATTGGCTGATAATATTGATTGAACATGACATTGAGTGACTAATTTATGTTCATGATTAGGGATATGGAGATGTACTCTAGTCTCGGGAGCAATTCCTGAAGATCTAGAACATGCTTCATCAGTTGTCGTCAGTCGGCTTAGAGATTATCTCCCATTGTGGGTTGACTTCCTTGTTAGACATACCACAATATAGAATCAACAAAGGTTTATTGATAGCTTTGGTAGAGAGATGGAACAGTTATCATAATAAATTTCATTTACCAACTAGAGAGATGACTGTGACCCTCGAGGATTTCTATCATATTCTACAAATCCCATTGATGGGAGAGATAGTAGTGTACGATAAAATAGAGCAAGGTGGGACAACTACATTGTGGAGATTTATTGGCACATGAAAACAACCTGCAACATATGAAGTAATGCATGACTACAAGTTAGTGAAATGGTCCTTAATATGTGAGTGGTTTGCAAATTGATTTGTAGAAAATAAGGTTACAAATAGATCTACATGAAAAATTATGAGGACAATCTACTGTATTCATCAAAATAGATGAAAACCACACAAAGGAAAGAGTTGAGCTACATTTCCAGAGCCTAAAAAAAAAACATTCAAGAAACATAATAAAAAAAGAACAAACCAATATAAACTAGTTAAATTCCTCTATGAATTTAACTACTTACAAAATAAACCCAAAAACCAATATTATATACCTGCATGTCTAGCTGAGGGTAGGTATAAGAGAAAAATTTCTTCAATGCAATTCCAAAAATTATCAATGTCTGTGTGGGTATGTGCAAGATCATCATGGAAAAAATAGGCCCTTAAGTGGCAAAAAAATTAAAAAAATCAAAGTTAAGAAACTTGACGTAAAAATTTGAATAAGTTATCTATATTATTTTAAAAATATGTAAGAATAAAATATGTAGAAAATTAAATATAGTTTCTAAACTACTAGGTTTGAAATTTTTAAAAAAAATATGAAATCTATTTTGGTAGAAATTTTGAGAAATTTCAATGTAGTAGCACTTATTTAGGAAAAATAAAAGTAGGTGTCAATGGAAGCCACCTAATTTGCAGCAAATGACAATATTTTTTTATAAGATTTTGGAGGAGATATAAGTAGAGGACTCATGTCAGATGTGATGCATATTGTTTTGCTGTTTTCCAAAGTAAATAATTAATTATGAATTTTTTCATTACAACTTTTAAAATATAAAAAACTTGGCATAAGACCACCTTAACGGTCAAAATTCATGGAAATTCAATTTTTCATTTTTTCCAATCCTATAGTTTGCAAAGCATGGAATGTGATGCGTGTTTTGGATTCAAAAAATGTGATACCATTTGAAAGCTATAGATTTTTTCAATCAGTTTATCAATCAGGACTTTGGTCATAATTTGAATGGAAAATGAATAATAATTACTTATTAAATTCAAAATTAAAGCATAATTTATATTGGTGGAAAGCAGAGAATCTTTTTTAAAAACCCTTTTCGTTTCATCAATTTTAGGTAAAAAAAAAGTCGTCAGCCACATACCCATCATATTGCCACTTTTTGGCCCATCATGATCCTGCACATACCTGTGTAGGTTTGTATTACTCAAAATATCATTTCACTACTCAAGGGAAAATACCAAAGTGATGTTTTAAATTTCAATCTTCACATAGGCTCCCTTATTGCTAAAGATGCATATACAAGAATTATTCAAGCTCTAAACTATTCAAATATTAAGGATTTAATTAGCTATAAGATAGAAATTTGTTGTTTAGAAATAATCCATCATCTTTTACATATCTTTATTCACTCCTAGCGCTTTAGATAAATTTGTGTAAATGAGACAGAAATGTGAAACTTTTATGATAGAAATTTGTTAAAAGGAGGGGGGAGAGCGAAAAGGGTAGGGGGCAAGAGAATGCTTGAATGTATAGAAAATTATAAAATTTTGATCATTATAACAATGAAACGAATCTTAAGTTTTAAGCATTAATATCATTTACAACATTTATGATCAAGAATGAATGTAAGTAGAGAAACTTTTACATACCTACAGATGGTAAAAAATTTCATGGTTAAGTTGAAGCCTCCCATCAACAAAAAGATCCGAATATTCATGTATCTATCTCAATCAAGCCTCTAAACCCTTCAAGTTTGTCAATTTTTCCACTAACCTATTATGCACAAAAGTCAAATTTTAGAGTTATGTCACCACTAAAAATAGAAGAAGCATAGCTTTAAAACCAAATCCATACACAATACAATGTGGTATTCATACAAAGCCATACAAAGAAACTAAACTCAGAACATTGGAATGGAAAAAACTTCAAATTATGATGCATAGCATGGATTCAGGGTATAAAGAATCATTTTTCGGCCACCATAGTGAAAAGTTAGCACTTTCTTTCATCTTTGCATATTGGTTTGATACTTCAAACGATGCATTTATTATATTGAAAAGTGCACTACCTTATTGATCTTCTCTTTGTTTTGAGAATAGTTTAATATTCTCTACTTAATAGGGCCAACCACGTAATGGTGGAAGCTCATTTGGCCCCTCCCCTCCCCCCTCACATCACTCTCAATTCCCCATACCCAATCATATAAAATTAATCATTCTTTCATCCATTGCTAACATATAACATTCATTCATCCATCCATTAATAACATATAACATCCATTCATCCATTAATAACATATAACATTCATTCATTAACATATAAAATTCATTAATTAACATATTCACATTCATTCATTAACATATAATATTCATTATTTTAGTTTTTACATATTATCAAAAATATGGTTGTCATGATATGATTACAATCACTTTTTTTCTTTTTCTTTTTTAAAGCTACAAAATATGAAGTGGAGTATCATTTTCTAAATCAATATCTATCCCCCCTTTATTTGTTCTTCCCTCTTCTTGTGATCTTAATGTATGTCGTTGCAAAGGGGGGTCTGTTGTAATAAAAAAGAAATGTTAAACTGATATGTTTTATTATTATTGTTACAAGTATTTCATTAATTAAATGAGCGTTAGAGTGGTTCTCTTTACCTGATGGGTCCACATCATGTTCCTAAACTTTTGTTATAGACTCATGCTCAACATGATGAACACCCTCTAAATCCTTATCTGCAGTTGAAACATGAAAGGTTACATTAATTAATACACCAATTAAAATTAAATATGTTTAAGAGAACATGAGAGTGGTCCTCTTTACTTGATGGGGCCACATGATGTTCCTGATCTTCTCTAGCCTGGTCATGCTCAACTCGTTGATCACGCTCTACATGCTCTAAAGTTGAAACATGAAAGGTTACATTAATTAATACACCAATTGCAATTATGTTTAAAAGAACTTTAGAGTGGTCCTCTTACCTGATGGGGCCACATCATGTTCCTGATCTTCTCTAGCCTGATCATGCTCAACATGTTGACATGCTCTACATGCTCTAAAGTACCAGGATGCACACCATGACCTTCATCTGCAGGTTGTGCTCCACCCTCACTAGGATTTATTCTAATTTCATGTGTAGTATTATCTTTTCTTTAATTTTTGAAACAAATAGGCATGTAATTACTTTATAGTGGAAATTAATATTGAATAGATTGCACAAGTATTCAATTTTAAATAAACTTTATTGATTTTATTTACCTATGTGTCGGATGTAGTGGAAGGTTGTGTTTTCCTAGTCAAGACTCTTAGGCATTTAGCCACAACTCCATAGCCTTGCTGGAAGGCAATCTTTAGGTCATCTTCTATGGGAACTCTATTGAATTCAGAGCCATATATTTTTGCATAAGATCATGAATTTTTCTTCTATGGTGTGATAAAACCAAAATTGTTTTCAATTTATTATTTGGATACTATATTTCATTTATTGATACTTACAATTCATGTGAATAATTTCATATAACCACCAGAGCCAAGTTTGTGTTGCCCATGTTTTTCTAGTCTTTCCTTTGTTGCCTTTGATGTTTCGGGCAGCCTATAAAAAATTTGGAATACGTTAGATTATGTAAAAAGAAAGAGTAATCAGTATATAATTTCATTGTTGATAGTATCACATACCTTCCTTGCCCTGGTGGTGTCTTTCCTTTTTTCTTTTCAGCCTTCTCCTTTCCATCCGACACTAGGTCCTTCCACTCCCTCTTTGAAATCATGGGGGGGTGCTTGTACTTTTTTTTCTTCTCTAAATGTGACCTATATTGGTCCCTCACATACTTTAGATAGGTACCAACTTTCTTATGGACCTTGGTTCGGTTGAATGTTTTATCACTAAACAACACAACTAAATGGTTAATGAGCTCATCTTTTAAATCTTGATGTTGGGCATTCCACCCTATACATATGGTGCGCCCAAAGAGCTCCAATGTAATATCACTTAGATGTTTATAAAAAAGCATCATTTCTGACAAAATGATCATGGGATCAATAGTCTAAAAAGAGAGATCAATAAGTAAATTTCAATTGGATAATAATTAAAACATTTTAAAGTACCTGGGACCTTCTCTTATCTTTATGGGAATGAAATCCTCAGTCACCACAAGTGTGACCAGAAATGTTCCCATACTAGTAATATAGGAAGATCTAGGAAATGCTACTAAAACATCACCAGTACTAGTGGCCTCTACATCCCCAGGTACATGTCCTGATGCATATTCTGGCATGTGTTCATTTCTAGAGAGTGCATTAATATATGCCTACATAGTATGTGTTGTTGACACTTCAGATGACAATATAGGCACAAATGATGGGGTCAGATGATGTGATGTATGCATAGGAAGATCAAGATGGACACTTGTACCAATCCCTACTCCTCATGCAACACTTACAGTACCCTGATCATGGCTAGGAGGATCATGAGGAGGCAAATAATCCTGTAAAAACAACACATATTTTAGTTCATTACATAAAAGAGTACAAAATATAAAACCATGAATGAACTTATGTTATAATTAAAGACCTCATGACAACTTACTTGTAGGTTTTGTAATCTCTCAGTCAATATTTTAACCCTCTCTTATCTCATCTATTTGAGGCACTATGAACATCAACTTAACCATTTCTTCATTGCATTTTTTTTGGATCTTCTTTACCGTATTGAGAGGGTTTGTTGAATAAGCAATGTCATCATCAACAAATATTGACTGCAGCTCACTATGGATTCTCTCCTCTACTACTAGTGCCTTTCCTCGATCAATCGACTACAACAAGAATATTAAAAACATTATTGAAATTAACCCAAAAAACTTATGAAAAAAACATAATAATAAAACATTTTTCTCATATCTAATTTGTACAATTACAATGAGGTAAAATTGTCAAGTAGAAGCGCCTAAAGATACATCACGATCTATGCTCTGGGTAAGAGCCTTCTTTGTACAATCAATGTCTCCCTGTGAAAAAAAATAATTATAAAAAATCATTACCGAAATGAAACCAATAGACTTACGAAAAAAAGAAAAGAATAAAATGGTATATTGGAGTCATTAATTGGAGGTTGGGTAAAATGGTACATAGTACATACTGTTGGAAATAGGATGCCATTTAATTGCAAATCCTAAACATTAATTATTTCATGTATCTCCTAGATTCTTGGAATGTGTTCAACAATACTAAGATTAGGATGAGATTAATTATTTGGATGAAATAAATCATGAAATTGACATTTGTAGTTATTCCTAAATAATAGGAGCATGTGGGTGCACACATGGTAAGGTGAAACTCACCTTGTGTTCAGTTAACTATACGGAGTAATAGTTAACACTTCTAAATGCATGTAAAGATCCTAGGAGTTAGGATTTGGTGTTTGCATGCTTGAAGTTCAGTTAAGTTCACTTAAGTTCACTTAAGTTAAGTTAAGTTAAGTTCAGTTCAGTTTAGTTCAGAATTAGTTTAGTTTAGTTTAGTTTATTTTAGTTTAGTTCAGTTCAGTTCAGTTCAGTTCGGTTATCTTTAGTTGCATGCAAGTGCATGTTGCATGCATGTTGTTTATTTTGAGTTGCATGTAGTTAGCTTCAGTTAACTTGGAATGCATGGCTAATAACTTGAGTTGTATGACAGATAATAGGGGATGACCATTCTTTGGGAATGGTGTTGAGTAAATGTTTCAGTTAACTAGAAATCACTTGGAGCCAACTTGGGTACCTAAGATTCTTTCTTGGAATTAACTCCAATGCATGATCAGATATTTTTGAAGGCTTTGTTAAGTGGGACCCTCTTTTGGGCGCCATCTTTGAGGAAGAGCTTTGTAATTATCACCGAAGTGAAGGATGAGTTGTAGCTTTAGTTTGGGATGCCCAAATGGGTAAAGCACATGTTCTAAGCTTTGGTCTTCATGGTAGAACTCAACTTGAAGAAATATGGTGTACCTTTTCAAGGGCTTGAGCTTGTGCACTGTAATTATCACCATTTGGAGATTACAAGGTTGCATATTGTCTCTGTATCTCATTCAAGTTGGATAGAGTTTTTATAATTGTGATTGCAGGTGTGAACAAGATTGGTAAAGATAGAAGAAGCATTCTCAAGCAAGAATTGGAGCTATTGTAATTCAGAGATTGAATAATAGAATAATTCTTAGTGGAGTTTTTTCCTGAAAGGATTTCTCCACAGTATATCTTGTGTGATCTTTCTAATATCCTATCTAGTTCTTCTATAAAATTCTCTCTACATTCTACAACAGTAAAATGGATTAATTAAGATAATCACCCACAAAAAATATATGTAACAAAGAAAAGGGTTACTTAGATCAGCAATATTAAAGTCGTACAGAGTATTAAGCTAAGAAAACACCTCATTTTTAACACGTACCACCCCCATAGTAATTATGTTTGTAACTAAGTGATTCAAATTGTAATCGATTAGCAACTCGTCCCCTGCAATTATTGATTTTATCACACATACAAATACACAATTTTCCTCGTGTGCCTCAAATATGCAATTGGGTTGCTTATTTGTTGACCCAAGTCATGTACTATTTATAAACCCTACAATATTCCCTAATTATTTTGGCCTTCCATCAATGTACATAGACACTCCTTTATTTTGATCATTATATTTTAGTTTTATATAATTTGTTGATATTGCATACCTATGCATACTTCATGTATATCGAACCAGTTGCATCCAATCTTTGTAACTGTAACAGGTGCCAACATACTCCATCAATTTAGTAACTTTATCATAAGAGGCCTTTATACTTTCCATGCAAAATAGGACCAAACCATGTAATGACGATGGTTCTATGCAATATATCCTTTCGTTGACACAAAAATTAGTGTTTATTGGAGAAAGTTCCTTGAGTACCCATTGTTTCCGTAGATGTTTGTACCTCAAGGGCACCTCGACTTCACCTTTGATCTCATCATCATAAGAACATGACCCCCCTGCAGCAAGAAAAAATTCCATGCGTTTATGGAATTTTCTTCTAATCTTTTGACCTCTAGTTGATCTCCCTCTTTTAAACATACTACATGTCTCACCTTCCTCTTCTCTTCTTGAATTTCCCTCTCTAGAGGAAGAAGATCTGAAAAATACCTATTTGGTGGTACCTGCACTCATAAGGATGTTGGATGAAGTTCTTTCATGGTGATGTGATCCCAAGGTGACATTATGACATCTATCATTTCATCACTAGAATTTCACAGGTTATAAGGTAATCAAGTCTTGATAGATTGCAAGCTATTGTTACTACCGTCCAAATGTGTCCATTACAAATCAAATCTACTTAACATTTTAACTCCAAACTTTGTAACAACTATTAAATGTGACTATAGTCCACCAGTTACATAGCCAAGGCCTCAAATGTATTCTCTAATTGTAATCAAAGGAATTTTTCTCTTCATTCAAGTAAATAAACTTGAAGGGAAACACCACCAAGTGGTTTATTAGAAACCTACATGACTAAAAATAGCAGAACATTTACATTTAATTTCCATATTTCTAAGTGGTTAATGGGGAGGGAGTGTGTACTTGGCCTGGTTAAGTCATCATAAGTTTACGCTTTGGCAATAAATTTTTTTAAGTCATATTAAATCTTCCTATGTCTAATTGCTAGGAGAATTTTGGTATGTTTTAAGGTGGGATGATTGATAAAAGATCCCAAAGACTAGCCTTTCTCCATGGTATCTAGGTACACATAGCAACAGTCTTCTCTTATATGGTTGGACATGATTTAAAGAACTTAGTTAGGAATTATTCATTTAACCTAAGGTTTTCTCATAATGCCATCATTGGAAAAGTATGATCAAATTCTTCTATTATGAAGAATTGGTCTATGTGCCTCTAGTAATCACTATAAATGTTTGTAAGGATAAAATAACTAATTGCATCAGGTAGGAGAGAATCAACTTTGAGTTCTTCAAAGATTATATTCCTCTATTCATAATTTTTAAGGGTTGTGTGTGGAGGAGGTTATCGCTACCAAGAAGGGAGGAGACCTTTCCTTGTATTCTTTTATAATTTTCATTATTCTTATTTATTTTACACTTACATTTACAAATACACATACATATGCATTTATTGTTTTCATTTATTTCTCATGTAGTTTAATAGTTTGATCGATTTCATATTATATGTGTTGAAGATTTTATAATTTCAATTACATTAATTTATGGATATGTTGTATCTATAACACTAAAAAACCATATGCTCTTTGCATTTACACTTGCATTTAGAAATACACATTTATATACAAAGATATAGATTTCTTTAATGATATGTTGTGTTTATTGTTCCAGGAGAGAATCCAGTAATTGGATTTAAATTTACATTTTAAAATATACATAAATACATACATACATACATACATACATACATATATATATATATATACATACATACATGTACATACATATATATATATATATGTGTGTGTGTGTGTGTGTGTGTGTGTGTGTGTGTGTATGTATATCATTTATATTCAGTGTTTAGAAATAACCCATTAGGTCTGCACATGGATAAAAATTTATAAAATCAGATCTCCCATACATGTTTTGTTTAAACCTAGGCTTGAACCTCTCATTTCACATGCTTTTCTTCACAAAACTATTGAGAAGTTATACCTTCTTTATTTCTCATCCTACGCCCTATTCATGCATCCTAAAATTACAAAAGTATCCATGGAGCCTCTTACACAAGCTACAGTAATCACAAAAAATGTAAGGGACCCTTTATATCATGTTTGGACTACAAAACCCTCAAAAATAGGGTAACTTAGATTATGATTTGTTGGTGAGTTGTATGGACAAAATCATTGGCACCAGCTCATTCTTGGAGTCTTTTGAAAGAGAAGCGAATCAGGTGGTAGTTAAATACAAACCTTATAGTGTCAAGGTGAATGAGGTGATTATTTTTTATTGGCCAATTGATGAAGAGTACCAGAAAAGGGTAAATATATATTTAACTAAGGAAGAGTGAAAAGGAGTAGGCTTCTAATGGTTAAAAAATCAGCTGTTGCAGTTACAACAGATTCTAGAGTTTTTTTTTGTGATAGTCTAGGTACAAAATTCTTGAAGTTTTTTGTTGTTGCATCAACCATTCTTAGCGGGCATGATGAACAAGATGATTCTCTCGGGAGATTGTTGTTGTAACAAAATTTTGAAATATCACAAGGAGATACAATTGGCTAGTGACACATGTGCTTTCTGGCCTGATGCTTGTTTGATCCTTGAATTCATGGGGATTTGATATTTTTTGACAGTACTGTCATTTTAATTGATATGATTAATTTGAACTCATGTCTCTGCATTGTACAAGCATATCTGAATTTTGAATAAAATGATCAAGGGTTGTTTTTTTCATCTCACTTTTGTGGTGTGTATGATTCTTTTTTTAGGTTTAATTCAAGGAATTAATTAAAATTATTGAATGGGATTGTAGGTGGATATGTTCTGTATAAGGATTTGATAAGTAGTATTGGGTTAGAATACATATTGATGAGATTGTAAAGCAATGCTATCAAGGATATTATATGGTATTTGTTAAATCTATAATAAACCCTTAGATGCTTATAAATTTGACTCCTCCAATGGATATATGGCACTAATCTAAGTTGTACTTATTTGTATGGTTCAATATGTTTTTTCCTTTACCTAGATCTTCCTACAAATTGAAAATCAATGACTGTCTTCTACTATGAAATGTTGTAGTTATCTCATGCTCCAAATAGTTGATATTATTGATTAACAACCAATTATATTCAGTATTATCCTATTATTTTGAGATATTAAATGAAATTATTTGTTTTTGTTAATGTTGTTTATGATGATGGTGCAGCGGTTGTAAATGCATTAAGGGATCACCCTCCCAGGTCTTGTAGAGCCCAAAGTGTAGGAGGTCTTTCAAATCCTCGTCAATTGGTTCAGGTCCTAAGAGATGCATTTTATTGGAATTAGAAATTCCATAGGTAGATTAGAAGATGAACTTGCTTATCATAAAAATAACCAACAACTTGCATATGTTTGTGGTGGGTATGTGCAGGATCATGATGGACCAAAAAGTGGCAATATGATGGGTATGTGGCTGACGACTTTTTTTTAACCCAAAATTGATGAAATGAAAAGTGTTTTTAAAGGATATTATCAACTTTCCACCAATATAAATTATGCCTTACTTTGAATTTAATAAGTAATTATTATTCATTTTCTATTCAAATTATGACTAAAGTCCTAATTGATATGTTGATTGAAAAAAATCTATTGCTTTCAAAGGGTATAAATTTTTTTGAATCTGAAACATGCATCACATTCTATGCTTCAAATACTATAGGATTAAAAAAAAATGAATTTCATAAAGTTTTGACCAAGTTAAGGTGGTCAGAAAAATGAGTTTTTTATTTTTTTTAAAAGTTGTAATAAAAAATCCATAATTAATTATTTACTTGGAAAAATTACAAAAAATATGCATCACATCGAGACATGAGTCCTCTACTTATATCTAAAATATTATAATTTTATTGTGCTTAGGGTGCTTAGGCAGGACACCTACTTCTTATTTTTCCCCTAAAATTTAAGTACTACTACATTGAAATTTCAAATTTTCACCAAATAATTTTATTTTTTTTAAACAAACCTAGTAGTTTAGAAACTAAATTCAATTTTCTACAAATTCTATTCTTACATATTTTAAAAATAATATAGATAACTTATTCAATTTTTTACATCAAGTTTGCTAACTCTGATTTTTCTAATTTTTTTGCCACTTAAGGGCCTATTTTTTCCATGATGATCCTGCACATACCTTGGTGTAGGTATTAAAGAATAATTGTATGCCTCTATTTTCATTCATTAGATCTACCTGAGCCTAGCATATACTTGGGCTAAGTCTACAATTGTTTCAAACTCATGTGATGAAGGCTATGTGTGATGAAATCCTAGACCTCAACCAAGATGTGGCTAGATTATGGGAGTTTTGCCAAGACTTGAGGCTGGTGGATAAAAATGTGCAAGACTAAGCTTTTTTATTTTTTCTGTCTTATCTTATACCATTTTATGAGAATGGGGGTTCCAATGTATGAGATCTTTGGAAACTAGGCATGCAAATTGAAGGTTAAAGAGAATGGGGGTGCCAAAATTACAGTACTCATTGCCCCTTGGTCATTGATTTTCCTTGAGTTCCCTCAACCTTGTCCTCAATGCTGGTATTGACCTTATTTTCACTCCTCCAAACTCTTCCTCAGCACTAATATTGACCTTGTTTTCACTCCAAATTCTTTGTTGGTGCTAGTATTGACCTTTTTTTAACTCCAAACTCTTCCTCGGTGTTGGTATTGACCTTATTTTCACTCCTCCAAACTCTTCCTCAAAGCTGATATTTACCTTATTTTAACTCCTCCAAACTCTTTGTTGGCACTGGTATTGACCTTGTTTTAACTCAAAACTCTTCCTTGGTGATGGCATTGACCTTGTTTTCACTACTCTAAACTTTTCCTCTGCGCTGGCATTGACCTTGTTTTCACTAATCCAAACTCTTCCTCAACACTAGAATTGATCTTTTTTTCACTACTCTAAAATCTTCCTTGGCACTGGTATTGACCTTTCACTTCTCCAATTTGACGAGCTACAACCTGGTTTCGTTAGGTTTTACAGTATGTTAAAAAAGTTCAAAATTTGGTGCCATTTAGCTAGGTTTTAATATTCTACAATATAGTTAAGTATATATTAGCTATATTTTACATAATAAATAATATAATTATTCAACTTATTATAATTATATATTATATTCTTTAACAAAATTATTAAATATGTATAAAATTATTATAATTAATAATTAATAATAAGTATATTTTTATATAATACAAAATATAATTAATATAATATATATTTAATATAATAGTAATATATATTAATATGAGAGAGAGAAACTAAATTTTGATTGGTTGTTTCATGTCAACAATCCAAGGATGGCATGTGTCCTTGGGGATTTATGCTCAAGGTAGGATTCCATTTGATTAAAAATATGATAATGCTCCTTTAAGACCTCTTCAATGTACCCATTGCACACTTAAGGAGGCAAAGATAAATATAGGGAAGAAAACATAGAGAGAGAGGGAGATAATGACAAACATACAAATAGAAAGGAATACAAAGAGATAGAGAGGGGTAGAGAGATAAAGAGATAAGGATGAATAGATAGAGATATAGGGAGGGTGATTGATATATCTCACTTTGTCGCTCTCTATATCTCTATATATCCCACTATCTATGTCACTCCCTCCTCTTCCCACCTCTATCTATTGAGCTATCTCTCCCTCTCCCCCCTTTCTCTCTCATTCACTTCATCTCTCCCTCCATCTCTCCTACTCTATATCTCTATCTCTATTTCTCTTTTTATCTCCCTCTCACTCCTCTCTCTATCTCTTTCTATCTATATCCCTTTCTCTCCCCCTCTATCTCTCACCATCTCTCCCTCTCGATGCCCCCTATCCATTGACTCTATATCTCCACCTCTATTCCTTTCTCTTCCCATATATCTCCATCTCTCTTTCTCTTCCTATATATCTCCATCTCTCTCTCTTTCTCTCCAAATATATTAGCTAAGAAGCCATGCAAGCATACAATAGTATATGTTGGTAAAACTATAATAGTTTTTTATTAAACTATAAGTAACACTTATCTTTATAATGTCAAGCCTTCTTATAAAAATAGTGTTTTATTAAACTATAAGTAGATTATTGTCACCACTCTTCATTCAACATGAAATAAAAAATGTAGCAATTATTTTGTTCCTTTTGTCAAGTTTCATTAACCAAGCTATTTACTGGGTTGAGTAAAGTTTTGTTATGACTCTTCATCTCTTTAAAATAATTAGACAATATTAGTGATATTAGGAAGGGCAGAAAACTAAACTCCTTCAAAATAGGGGTAGTTGTGGGTTTTTTGGTTTTCTTTGTATACTATATACTTAGTTACTCTAGGATAAATAAGTAACTTTAGATCATTTTCTTAGTTGTGTATCCTAACTAATATAGAGTAAGCTTTTTTCATTTTAATTAACTACTACATAATAGTTTATGTGTTGAAAAAATTGTTTCCATTCTTTATAGTTTTTACATTGGAATACAAATCATATTTAATTTCATGTCAATATACTTCTTTCATAAAGATATTTTTTTGAAATAACTGGTTCATAACCCATCTAATCAAATCATAATTAACCTATAAAAAGGCAATAAAATAGGAATTTTCTAAAGAAAATAACACTTGACCCAATCATAAGTGTATGGTATTCGAAGAAAGGAGTGATCCAACTTAGAAATAATAACTACCTCATTTAGACCTAGGTATGTGCAGGATGATGATGGGCCAAAAAGTGGCAACATGAAAAAAGGAGTGTTTTGAACTCGCCAAAAAACATGAAAATCTTGAGTTGACATTTTTTTTGGGTTGGCTATCAGTACAATGTTCCATAGCAATTCCCAAGCCAAAGTACTACAAATTGGATATTCGATTTGTTCTGGATATCCAATTCATGTCCAATATCTAATTTGAAAAACATTTTAAAATGTAATATTTTGGTGCTATAAATCGGATATATCTGATTTTTGCACACATATAAACAAGAGTAATTAGG